>OX453072.1:7004006-7350574 GCA_949699795.1 Spicauda simplicius | reverse complement strand
ATGCTTTTATCAGGCCTATAAATAAAATAATTAAAATAAAAACAGGCCAAGTGCAAGCCGGACTTGCGCACGACGGGTTCCGTACTATAAATATAAAAACGTCAAAAAAATCAGGTTGTTGTCTACAATCTCTAAATTCAAAACATTTTTTCAGAGCATTAGGTGACTATAGAAACATATTGATACACAGAGATAGAAGTTCAAAATATGTTTAAAGACTACTAACTAAGTTTTCGAAGGTTCGCTCGTAATATTTCTGTCTGTATGACCCTTCACACTAGAACCCAGTGCGTGCGTGATAAACAGGAATAGATTTAGCGTGGAAACACCACTTTCCGGAGGTACTAGAGTTCCTCTCAACAATTTAATGAGTTATATTCCCATCTGGAACGAACACGCGTGGGTTGTAACTTAAGTAGCAGCAACTAATCAGCATTAACCAGTACGGAGGTGGAAATAAGGATTACTTGGTACTTATTTATTAATCCTGTTAAAAACGAGATAATAAATATAAATTTCCCTATAAATTTATGGATTTACTAGAAATTCATAAATCTGTCGTATACTTGGAGAAATGGTAAATGTTAAAGATTCCTCAGCATTGTATAGAACAATATATAAATATAATTAGGTATATGTGTGCAGTATACTTTTCATACATCGCAACAAATCATGGTATTCTACTGCTGTGTATACGATTATATAAATATTTTAGAATATCGAATTTTTAAATTTTATATTCAATGTAGGTAGTCAATGTTTCTCAAGGTGGTAGAACCAGTGTAGTTCGCCCGGGGAAGTACCACCGCCACACCTATTTCTAGCGTGAAGCAGTTCTTGCGTTACGATGGAAGGGTGTGGTTACCGGCGCACTTTTATATGAGACGACCATCTCAGTCCTCGGGAGTAGCAATGCATCTGTTCTGGACCTTAGATAGAACTTCGTGTTCTATATGAAGTTGCTTACAGGAGTCCATGGGCGGCAGTGACCACTTACCATCAGATGGACTACATGCTCGTTTGCTACTTCAATCTTATAAAAAAATGTATCCCTACATTTTTTAATTTTACTTAATACTTACATATCTTCAAGATATTATGGCCTAATTTAACGCATGGATACTCATTAGGATTATGATATGGTATCGTATTATGATATGGTATGCGTGACCGCAGAAGGTAAAACCGAGGGAATACCTGTGTATTATAGTTCCTGCGAGTATAACACCAACACGTAACGACAAATAATAATATCCAAGAGCTCGGAGAACTGGGAACTTTACGTAAATATCTTTCGGACACCATACATTATGAAGACACAACATTTAGTCCGACAGACAAAATTAGATAATTATTCACTTTAATGATCACATTTCATCTCACACAATATTAGTGCGCTTAATTAACTTTACGATTTGACTAATGAATTTCACACATTGCCTGTAAATCTTTAATTAACTCCAAGACTGTTTATCTAAGTCTGATTGTGTAGATGCATTCACTTGTTCTATTAAAGGTTGTGTAATTAAAGGAAGAGGTGGGTTTAACTGGATCATAAAAAACTTGTGTGCACATCCTGTCTTCGTTCCTGCTCGTAAAGAAACAGCCTGGTCATTGCTAAGTGCTTTCCGGGAAGTCGTGTTGTGCATTCTCATGTGACCAAGCTCTCCTGTAATTGCATAAAAATGCAAAATCATTTTGATACCTCTATGATATATTAGGTATGAGAACTCGTTTCATTATCCAAGAAACAAGTCATCAACCCTTTCTATGTTATTGATGAGCAGGAAATTCCTCTCAATATCATCGCTACACTTATTTTTAGTGTGAAGCAATTCTTGCTTTGATACGATTGCTCACTTTCATATGAAGTGACCATCTTGTAGGTGTGTGAGTGAGTTGAGTGTGGTGCGTGTCTATTTTGTGGTTTTGTGGAGTATGAAGGAAAGACACAAGTGATACACAACAATTACGATTTCATACTGAATATTTTAATCAACGATAATTAATTGTTACACGTGCATTCATATTACATTGACGTACATTAGGGTTAGTTGCTAAGGCAGGTAAAGTGCAATGACCGTTGTTGCCACCACAACCTTAATCGTCAGATTGCAATGATCAATATACGAGATTAATGTTCCAATAAAATGCCCAAAAAATGACATTAAATAGGCAACCAAGTTGAACACTCACAAAGATGTAAACAAAAAAAGGTGCACAGTTTAATTGGAACCCATAAAATTGACGACTTTGCAGTGGGTACTTAAACTATAAATACGCATCATTTTTTTATTTTTTTTTCTATTACGACTATTGACTTATGGAGAGACCACACAATGTTTATCTAAAGGGTATAGAACCACAAAATTGCAAGAAATTTCATTGTAAAATCCATCATATATGAAAATTTTCAAAAGAATTTATAAACACGGTTTTGAAAATTCATGCACCATCCATGATTCGTACCAAGCGGTTGGCGGTGTTGTCACACTCTACGCTATATTTGCGATCCTTCGGCGAAGCGGTAATGCTCGCGAAGGAGGCGGCGGAGAGAATCAGGGAGGAGGTTGCGTCTCCCCAGGTACTCCGTCGCAGGCGCACAAGACGCCGGAGGGAGGCTTTCACTCAAGGTCTCCCTTTCCCCGTTCCATGAGCCAGCGGAGGCAGATTCGGGGGAATCCAATTCCGGTTTTTAGGCTCGAGACGTCGTGTGTGCGTTCCACATGCACATCTCATAAGAGACATCAATGAGAGGGGCATCTCCCTCTCGGGACTTGGTTGGCGTTTACAGCAGCGCTGGCCGACGTTGCCGGGTCGCGAATGTAATGCTAACGCTTCTTGAGACCCGGCAAGGAACGTCTAGAAAAATGCCGCGGAGTTTTAGTCGGCAAGAGTCCGACATACCCCTTTTGCTCCCCCTGATGAGAGGGGATCCATGAGGATTTCTCCGCGATAAAAAAAAACTCCACGCTATAGGTATTACTCTCAGGCCAGTCCTATTGGCCGTCATTATGTTAATGGCAGCACTGAGCGACAGTTTAATGCACATTTTTATTGCTTCAAACCTATTCCCACGTAGAGGTCTAAAAAAATGATGTCGGTCTAAAAACAGAATGTACATTCATACGACCATAAACGTCGCATTAATTTGTATAAAATAAAATTCCTTGCGAGTAGCACATGTGACGTATAAAAGCGTGAAAGTGGCAGTTAACAACTTTATTCAGACTTGATCTTAACGGATTTATTTTTTCTCTTTTTTAGGTCATTTTTAAGTCAAAACAAAAAAATAGTACACTCACTTTTTAGTACACTAAAAGTAAAAATAGTACACTCACAGTTTTGTCGTGAACATAGATTTATTATTCGACGATATCTGAATGAAATGAAATGAAATGTCTTTATTTTGTATAGGCCTACGGGGGCACTTACAAATTGTCAGTTACATTTTTTTTTCTTACACTACCACCGGATCGGAAAAACAACCTCAACTGAGAAGATCCGGCAAGAAACTCAGCGGGTTTGTCTTTTTTCTTATTTATATCCATTTTTTTTATATAATTACAATCATGTTTTTTTTACATGGTAATGAATAAAAGTAACACAGTAACTATTTATTTTAATGGAAAAACAATCACATATTAGCATGTTCTTCATTGGTAGGTACAATCGAGCAAGAACCAATGTATCGATACTTTAAACCTTAATTCTCTCATCGATACCAACAAAGCCATAATGTAATCATTATGCAGTTGCCTATAACTTGACAAGCGAGACCGATCACCCGGCGCGGCTTTCGGCTTGTACACACCACATACTCTCAATCAAGTTAAAATATGTGCATTTTAAACGTACTTACTTATTACAATAAATATATAAATAATTTATGGAGTATCAATTCTTGGTTTGTTTCTGGAGGTACAACTGTCACACTTATTCCTGCCATATAAAGGAAAGTGTCAAGCGTCGTAGCGAAAAATAGCCAAAGGCCTATTTTAGTGAAAATTATTATCCGAGCACAAGATAAGTCGATTTTTTAAATTTTTTTTAGCAAACAAGTAAGCAGTCCACCTTATAGTAAGTGGTCACTGCCGCCCATAGACATCTGTAAGCAACTTTAAATAGAACATGGGTGCGAGGACTAGGATGGTCGCCTCATATAAAAGTGTGCCGGCAACCACACCCTTCCATCGAAACTCAAGAAGCCAAGAACTGCTTCACGCTAGAAATAGGTTTGTTTCTGGAGTTACCACTGTCACACTTATTCCTGCCATATAAAGGCGAGTGTCAAGCGTCATAGTCAAATAGGCGAAGGAGTCACGAAGCCTATTTAACAATTAAATTGCAAATCTTGAAATTTATTATCCGAGCATAACGGAATATTGTAAGTGGAAAAATGTTTGCGTTAGTAAATAAATACACAGATACGTAAAGGATAATAAAGTAAAGGATAATAAAGGATAATAAGTTACTTTTTGTAAGTAGATATATAAAACTATCAACGTAAAATAGCGTGAACTTGATATTCAGTATGTTTAAAAGACTAAAGATCTATCTACTAACGAAAGCCGTTATAACTTTTACAATTTTATCGATAATTAACTTTAATGCATTGTATTATAATGCAGAAAGACATAAATAACCGCTTGATTATAATCAGGGTTCTCTAACAAGTTATCGCGTATTGCATCAATAGTTTAAATTTTATGAAACTTTATCTTGATTACGAATTAGTAACATTTCATCGAATCGAAAGGCGATTAGAAAGTCCTTTTACGTTAAAGAATTTAAAATTAATTAATGGGTTTTATTGGAGTTACGTGCGGCATTTTTATCTAATCCTAAGGGGTCGTAATGTAATTGACATCGAAGAGAACTTCTAGCATATTTGCCTACTTGCATATTACAGTTATAAAAGTTGACTTCGTTGATTAATTAATTATATCAGTTGACATATTTAATGACGTTGCTATTTAGAACAGGATTTACTCCACAGTATCGTTTTTTGAACTTTGAGTCTACTAATGCTTGAATCCATGGCTGAACCGAGAAAAAAAAACACACGCTTTCTACACTCATAGCCCCACACTAGGACTTTCTCTTGAGTCGGGGGTACCATGGACACACACAGGACGAATACACAAACACCCAGACCCAGAACATGAGTCTAAACTCTTCATTCAGATACCTGTCTGGCCGGGTATCGAACCCGGGAGCCATTGCGCGTCAGACCGGCATAGTAACCGCTCCGCCACGCGGGTCGTCGCGAGTGACTTTCCGCGTATTCTGAAGTTCGTTTGACGAATTGTCTCTACATACTACCGTGGTAACACTCATTGTGACGCTGTTGAACCGATTTTATGTGTGTCAGCTCTAAATCGTTTTTATAATATGGATAGCAAACGAGCGTGCAGCGTATCTGGTGGTAAGTGGCCACTACCACCCATGTAATTAACTTTAGATAGGATTGTGCTACTTCAGATACTGCTGTACCGAGGACTAAGTTGGGATGTCTCGCATATGTACATAGTTCTTCCTTAACCCTTTAAACAAAAACGCAGCAGCTGATAAGACTGCTGTGATTAGGCAGCAATAAGTATAGCGGTGGATCTTCCGGAGCTGAACCACAAAGAGTTATACCACCTTTAACACTTATTGGAGGTACAACCAATTATTGTCCCACTGCTGGGAACGGGTCCTATCTCGGAATAAGAGAGTTTTAGGCCATAGTCCACCAAGGCCAAGTGCGAATTGGTTGACTTCACACATCTCCGAGAACTTTTTTTTTTAAAGAATTCTCAGGTCTGTAGGTTTCCTCGCGATGTTTTTCTTCACCGAAAACAGTGATAATTAATTTCTAATACGCACATAAATCAGTGGTACGTCCCTGGATTTAAAGCTCGGACCTCCCGATTGAGAGGGCAAGTTCAACCATTAGGCTATCACTGCTCTTAAACACTTATTATAGAAAATTAACTTCTAAACATTGTAGATAATTGTTTTTTTAGTAAGGCACTTTGCATTTGCATTGGTATTTAATAGCATTATCCCAGGAACGCAATTAAAATCGTATGTTAGATTTCAAAAAAACAAAACAAACCTAACCCATAATCGCAGTATTCTTTTAACAGTTGTAATTCCACGAATTATTTTGTATCATCACGACACCTCCGGCTCAAAATTAAACTGATTTGCGTTCGCGCATGAAATTGTAATCATTGAACACCAAATGGAGTAATGGAGTTCATTACACGGTCACGCGACATGTGTCATTTCCTTGAGTTTTACCACAGTTATATGACTTCATTATGTGTCCGCAAATTTATCAACGCCAATGCAGTTTTTGGGCTATGAAACTCATTATCGTGCCGCGGATCATTTAGGTCTGCATTTTGCTTTTGATATATTCTTTAGGCAAATTTTGTTCCTGTTAGTTACAACAAACAGTTTTTAGTTAATTGATTGATAGTCATAGCCTAATGGTTGAAACTTGCCCTCTCGATCGGGAGATCCGAGGGCCAAACCCAGGCACGCACCACTGATTTATGTGCGTATTAGAAATTAATTATCACCGCTTTTGGTGAAGGAAAACATCGTGAGAAAACCTACACACCCGAGAGTTCTCGGGAGAGAGAGAGAAAAAAAAGTTCTCGAGGTGTGTGAAGTCAACCAATTCGCACTTGGCCAGCGCGGTGGACTATGGCCTAAACTTTCTCATTCTGAGAGAAGACCTGTGCCCAGCAGTGGGCCAATAATGGGTTGATGAGAGAGAGTTAATTGATTGAAATTAAATTCATTCATCAGTCAACAACTGTGACCAAGTTTATATAGTACTAGCTCCTACCCGCGGCTTCGCCTGCACGGTCGAAGGGATTTAACATTAGCATTTGATAGCGTGATTCAGAACTTGCTAGTGAATTTTACTAACGCCATCTATTAACAACGTCTGAAACTACTAAATATGTATCAACCAACAAAATATCGATATTCTCATGAGAATGAGAGGGCGTGGTGAAAAGTAGCTTACGTCACTCTCCACCCTCATAACTATCTCCCAAACCATATCACCATAAACTATATCATATAATAGCTATGTGGCGACGTGAAACAGGAACAAACAAACACACTTTCACATTTATAATATTAGTAAGTAAGCTATATGGATAGTATGGATTAGTTTTTATTCTGCGTTTAAATACAAGCTTTTTAGCCACATTTAGTAGTTAGGTAAATATAAGATCTTATTTACGAAAATATAAAAAAGTGTGAAAATGCGAAAACTTTTGAATTAGTAATTATGTTTTACAGTAAATACTAAAAATAACTCATGCTACTGTTATTTACTCTAAAAATATACCGAGCCGCTTTCTCAATAGCAGTAAAAAAATGTTATTTCAAAAAATAAACAAGTAAACTTTTATGCGTGGTTACAATATTTTTTTTAGCATTATAAAATAACTGCTTACTTAAAAAACCTTTGTGTTTTTTGAGTTCTATAGAAAGGTACCTTAATGCGCGACACCGATATGGCTGTTTTTTGTAAATTAATAGCGTTGAATCTTGATCCCTTTGTGGAAAAATAAGTAAATATGTCCAAAGTAGTTTTTCTTGAACCTACTCTTTCATAACAAGCATGAAATAAATTTTATAAGAAAAAGCAGATTACGGAATATACAGATCCACGACTCAAATGAAAATAAAAGAAGTAGAGTTAGCGGTGACTTAAAATAGGTCTGACACAAGAGCTATTTTTCAGTAATTAGTAGAAGAGTCCTACTTTTATGTGGTAATTAATTTAGGTAATAATTTTCACGTTAATACGAGATGTGATGGTGGGAGTCGAGTGCGATGACGTTTATAAATTGTAGTGACGTTTATAAATTCTGAAAATGGTAGAACCAGTGCAGTTCGACCGGGGAAGTACCACCGCCACACCTATTTCTAGCGTGAAGCATTTTCTTGCGTTTCGATGGAAGGGTATGGTTGCCGGCACACTTTTATATGAGGCGACCATCAGAGTCCTCGGTAGTAGCAACGCATCTGTGATTGACTTCAGATAGAACCCATCTTCTGTATGAAGTTGCTCGCAGGTGTCCATGGGCGGCAGTGACCACTTACCATTAGGTGGACTGCATGCTCGTTTGCTACTTCAGTCAGGTAAAAAAAAGTGTTTTCAACTATTTCAACGCACTTTTTCATATAAACGCTAAATAAATAATGTGAAGAAATAATGCCCAGACTAAATTGCGTACAATCATCTTAGCGTTTTTTTTTTTTAAACATAACAATTATTTCCTCGGGGAACATTTTTTGCTTTTTCCATCAGTTCTATAGGTATTTTCATTTTGTAAAATATGTGATACACATACTTTTTACATAATGAACTTAAGATTCTGTTTAGTATTAGTCTGTTACATGTGACTAGGATCTTTCTAAACATCGAAATGACTCTAGTTATTTTAACAAATATAATCTTCTTTTTTTTATCTGACTGAAGTAGCAAACGAGCATGCAGTTCACCTGATGGTAAGTGCTCACTGCCGCTCATGGACATCTATAATCAACTTCATACAGAACATGGGTTCTATCTGAAGTCAATCACAGATGCGTTACTACTCCCGAGGACTGTCATGGTCGCCTCATATAAAAGTGTGCCGGAACCACACTTCACTTCAATTCCACTTTTACTCCAGGGATGAGCCTTGTGATAAAATGACGATATATTATCATATGAATCTATTGCAACTAATATTGATACTTAGTTTAATATCGATATTTCCATATTGACGAACAATATTAATACCAATATTTTAAGTCCGGTTATTTATTAGCACTTACGCTAGTGATATAATAAAATACTATTAAAAGTAAGTTTGAATTACGCGCAGAAGTAGTTCTGTTAAATACACAGCGCTCAATAAATAATGACAATAATATTATTTACTCGGAGCTGACCTTAATCCGAATGAATGAGTATCGAGGCTGATTTAATTTCATTCAATGTACAGATAAATAGATTCATTTGCAAAAATATTCTTAATTTTATAAACTCTTAATTAAAGTTGAATTAGATTTTTGTAAATTTCAATTTTTAAATAAATAAATGTCGCCATCGAAATCTTAAAAATAAAGTATTGACATTTAATATACTACAGGTTGTAATTATCAATATTAAGATAATAGTATTTTACGATATCGATAAATATTGCTCATCCCTAGCCTGCACTGCGACTAGGGATTGCATTCCGGTCACAATTTCAATCCGGCATGTCCGATCGAATTTCCATCAATCCGGCCGATTCGAACTGGTGTACCTTAACTTTCTTTTCGTTTTTATTTCCACGAGATTCTCAGTGTCAAAACACATAATATATAATCTCAATTTAGAAGTAAAAACAAATAAAATCTGTGAAAAATAACTATATATTTTAAGTAACGTAACTAGTGGTTCAGTCTTCTTAATTATTTCTTTGGATAAAATAGAGATTCACATTATTATAATGTGTAATATATTATAATAAAAGTGTATAATACATAATCAGCCGTAACTGAGAGCCGTAACTAACTCTTTAGTATTGAAATAATCATAAATAGCAAACGACTATTCTATTTGAAATGATTTATTTCAAATTGCAGAATTTTTTTAGTATTTTACCAAAATATTTTTTTAGTTTGTGTGGTATAAGACGCAAATGATTGCTGGAGCTTTAATGGTCATTATTTCTGCAATGTCAAATCTTTGACAAATTAAGCAATTTATGGACCCTTGCTTGGATCCGGTAAGGGTATATGCCGAATCCGCCGGATTACCGGACCTTTTTTTTTTTTTTTTTTTGTTTTCGAGGGGGAAACCTTCAAAAGGTACCCGACGCCGTGGGAGCGACGAAGGGTTATGTGGGATTTTTACCGCACTAACACCCCCCCGGTGGCCATCCTCGGCGCTAAAAAGAGGACTCCGGGATCTCCAACAAACACCACCGGAATCCTCTAAGCGTGTTGCCCCATCGGGCTCCTCCCAGATGGGCGGCTGGGCCCACCGCTCCGTCTAGTCTATACGACGATATGCGACCACACATACTGCCGTCCTTCCCGGGATCGCCTGGCTGGACGGTTCAAGCTCCCACTCTAGCCGCCCGCAACCCCGGAAGCCCCTTTTAGTCGCCTCTTACGACAGGCAGAGGATACCGTAGCCCTATTCTGATCCCGGAACTACAGGGACGGGATTACCGGACCCAGTTTTCCGAATTGCAATCCCTAACTGGGACACATGATACACTACAATAGTATTTCGGCCGGAAGCGCCCCGCTATATTCTACATAGCACCCGATTCATTACGAGCACGCTTTTTATCTCTTCAATATCATTACCGATCGTGTATTAAAGCGGCAGTCTTATTTATTTTCTTAGTCGCCGTTATTATTCGGAATGAAGATGTAGTTTTTGCGCTTGCAGTTCCCAATAGCTTATTAGTACTCACTCACGCTCTAATGGTGAGCAGGTAGGTTACTTTTTATGGTTTTATCGGTTAATTATTTGACCTTTTTAGTTTTTTTCTAACATATATTCTATTTGCGATAGAGAAAAGGTTTAAGTAATGTATAACGGTCTTTTGTATATAAATTACAGGCCGGAGAAAGTGCAGTAATTGATTTTTTTCAACTACGAAGGTTTCCTTTATGGATAAAGAAGAATGTGTTATCTATCTTTGTAACATTTATGTCCCGTAGCGAAGCATGGCTTATTCAGTTAGTTATGAATTTAAAAAAGTATTATTTCGTGAACCACCAAACATTTACTTTTTCACGTTTTACAAAAAAAAATGTATCATTTTTTTATAACCAACTTACAAATACCCAGTTAATAATTTTTTTCTTACCCTACCACCGGATCGGAACAAGACCTCAACGGAGAAGATCCGACAAGAAATTCAGCGGGCTTGTCTTTTATGCTATTTTATACATTTTTTTAAATATATTTACAATCATGTTTTGTTACGTGGTATAAAAAGTTAGCTCTAGCATTTATGTATGTTTGTAGCCCTTTGTATATGTATTATTATTCCAAAAAATCTTATTGTCCCTCTATATAACATAAGAAACTCCTGTATAAGCCAGTGCAGACTCATTTATTAAGCAGTATAAGAATTCCAATTTAAGGTATTTTAATACCTTAAATTGGTTGCAAACGAAGAATAATACAAACCGTTACACTCCATTCATATTTAGACGGAGACAATAGGTGTGAGCTTCGAATGAATTTATCCTATACAATGTCTTTACTAACATAAATCCGCGTGAAATGAAAACCATAATCGATGATGAAGTATCATAACTGTACCTGTTATCTGCTACGCGTACTATTTAGGTTTCTCAAAGAGAACAAATGTATGTAGAATAATAGGTTTTTATTTGCAGCACTCAGTTGGTTTTACTTTCAATACTTGAGTAGAAAAGAATCGAGACCGCGTATAAAGTTTTAGGAATTTAACCAAACTAGTCACCCGTCGCATCGTTCGAAATTCGACCGTAATTTAAATTAAAAAACTAAACGTCCAAAGTAGAACGAATATTTCTCAAATTCAAATGAAATGTAATAATTATCAAATAATTTTGAACGCACCCGTTAAATATAAAAATAACTTTTATTAGCTAACCCGCTTTGAAATGAATAGCGGGTATTTTGACAAAGACACTAACATTTCTGACGTTATGTGTTTTCATAGTAAGACATTGAATGTTCTATTTCGTTTAATATGTTTATTATTGTGACACATGCACGGTAGTGTGTATAATGTGTTTTTAGTTTATTTTATGTATGTTTTATGCATTATTTGAGAAAAATATTAACATTATGCATGCATGAAATTTTGTACGGTTATAGTGAATGTAGAGACATTCACTATAACCGTACAAAATTTCATACTAATCCGTCTGCGGCATATTACTTAAAAATGCACCACAAGTGTTTGCTTCACGTATTCATATATAGATAACCACGCAAATAACCCAATGATCATAAAAGCAGCTTTCAGCATTGTATAAATACATGAGTGTTAGTTAAATCCTAGTATGTCTAATTAACACTAATATGTGAGGTTGCGGTCAAATGGAAATAAAACCATAATAGCTTTTTTATAATTCTCATGCTAAAGTTGAACATCTTAGGATCCGAATCTCTATGGTTACAATAATTTCCTTTTTTACAAACCTAAGCAGTATTTTCATAGCTAACATATTAGCCTAGTTATTTTAAATTGGCTTCTGTTAAACTCAATTTGTACCAAAATTGCATAGAATTATAGGAGTTAGGTACAGTTACGTTCACTCTACAATGACTTTCTATAAATATTATCGATTCGTGAAAGACAATTTTCATGTAGTACTGAGGTCATACGAAGCGGTATCTAGTTGTGATTTATGCCGTACAATATAGAAATTTATTGCCAATTCTTCTCGGCAATGAAATGGTATAACCAACTTCGTGTGAAGTTGATCTTAAACTTTGTATCAAGTTACATTGTTTTAGCAGCGGTTCAGGTTTCGTAAGAATTTATACAGGCCCGGCTATTCCTAAAATTATGTACTGGCACTTGCAATAACATAGAATAGTACTGCTATCTTCTAGTTTAAAGTACTACTTTCAGTGAAAATTTTATATGAGGCCTTCGTAGCTGGCGTTTTGAGAGAGTTTAAACATTTTCAAAACCACAATAAATCAGTTACAAATGCCCTTGATTCAATAGATCAACCCTCAGATTAATATAACGCATAACGCATGTCTACTTCGAGTCTAAGATAAGATTTCGAGCTCTATTTTTTTCTGAATTCAGAACTTGATTCTAAAATTCTAAAGTTTGAACCCAGAACACTATGTATGTTACACAACACAAGTAATGATACAACAGTGTATGACGAGTTTCGTGGGACTTGACGCAGAGGCTTGCATAGCGTAGAAAAGGTGAACAGTGTGGTTCTTGCACCTAAATACAATTTAATTATAGCATCTCATACCCTATGGCAATGTTACGTAACCGATTAGTTCTACAGTCATCAGACGGTGCCGACCACAGAGATAACTTAAAGTCATGAAACATGTCTTTTTCAAAAGACATTGTGTGCGAAATTACATCTGTTGTGTCTTTAAATCACAAAAAACTCTTAAGCATTTTGTTTTTAAGTAGTACGCTAGCATTTTTGATTGCTTTTATTTATTTGCTGGCGACTTAATTTCCTTTGCATTATGAGTGTTACAATTTTATTTTTCAAAGCGATTTATTTATTCCGATTTCAAAAAGAGCGCTATAGCCGCGAGGCTTTTGTAGACCGTAGCTGATCTGCAAAATTAAGCAACGTCAGGTGAGGTAGGAAATTGGACAGGTGACCGCCAGTGGCCAAATTAAGCCGTCAATCCTGATTGTTATATTTGAGTAGTTGTTCAATCTTGTTTGAGGTTTCTTTAATAGTTAGAATGCAAGCTGACACAGGTCAGCCATAAAACCGAAACCTTCTTCATCTACATTGTAATATCGTCCTAATAGTTCCAGGCCTCTATTTAAAAGGCTTCACTGTGTGAACAAATTAATGTGTTCCATGGAAATGACTATTCCAACAATATAATATTCTAAGTAACAGGTGAATGGCACTTAAATCACTCATCATTACTATCATCTGCAACCCATTTCCAAACTTTTAATACCCGGAATAATTCTACCACATATCGCTCCAAATTATTAGCCTGCGATGTGTTATTAGGCAACTTAATAAAACCAGTCGCGTTATTAGCGTTACATTAAAATTTGTATTATTATTCGCTTCTTCATTCGATCTAAAGAAAATGTATCTTTTGTTACTTTATTCAAAGATACTTGAGTCTATTGTAGGTACTGTGTGTCCATAAATTATTATATCCATATAAAAGGTTTAAATAGCTATTTGTAACACTTATACACATACATTGTTTGTTTTTAATTACATAGATTCAATTGTTTATTGATAAGTTAAGCGCTGGACCTCTTTAAAATTCACGATTTATAGGAGACGTTTTTTTTTACTTTCCTGAATGTGTATAAAAATAAAAATAAAATGAAATATTGTACAACCTTAATTACAAAATTAAACATCATAATTCATAGTATTATGTAATGTGTATCTTAGACCTAGTTTACTAAGCTAAATGTAAAATTATCTTTTTAAGCTAAATATAAAGCCGCATGCAAGTTCATCTCAGGATATAATGCATTTTGTTCAGTTTCTCTAACGTTTATTTGTTTATTTCAGGAATCCAGACGGACCGCACAGAGCACGCGTATGCCTCCGCGCAGGAGTACAAAGAGGCGCTGGAGGCTATACGGAGAAATACTGGAGCCGTGAGTCATACTTTATGCATTGCTTTTCTGTTGTCAAGCATTGTGAGCAGTTATATATATAGGCAGGGTGGCCTATCCTATATCACTTATGGTGGCGTTCACTAGTGGGCGTAAGAATTACGGGCTAGGAGATAGTTACGTCACTGATTTAGTCACTATCACACTTTACGGAATTAACATTTGGAATTAACATTGGTAGCTCGTTCAATAAAGTGATCTCCCAACTAACTCAGCCGATCTACTTTTATGCATTCCGAACGCACGACATAATGCACGCCTACCCGCTCAGTGTTGCGTAAAGAGAAGATAGGTGCTACCCCAACTACATATGGATGTTAATAGATTACGAACTACTTATGAACTAAACGGCGTTAATCATGAAACGTACGTAGATTTCCCGTCATATACATTTGCTGTATTTGATTATCAAATCAAATTATTTATTTGTTGATGGAAATATATTTTTGATGTAAAAGAAAACAAGCAATTAAGCCTTAGTACTTTATACCTAATCCTAAGCAAAACTTACCTGAAGTCGATCACATTTGACGTTGCTCCTGAGCAATAAGGTGGAAATTATATTACGAATTAAGCAAGAACGAGAATGACGTTGAAAACATCTATTGACTGTCAGGTTATGGATTAATGGTTGTAACTTCACCTTCCAATCGAGGGTACGAGGTTCGAATCCCAGGGCACCAAAATAATTATCCCTCCTTTACGGTAAAAAAAAACATCGTAAGGAAACCTGTAAATTGAGGAGACCTATGCCCAGCAGTGGGACAAATCATAAACACATTATTTGCAACAAGTTTAAGAAGTTTAGAGGTAACAAGTAGCTAAAATGTAGTTCAAATTATTATCTAGAGGACAAATGATATACACGTATATTTATAATATAATAATGGTTACCATGTTTGTCATTTTATGATAACATGGAAATTATATTTATATATCAAACATGTTATAACTTCATGTATACTGACTTAATAAGCTCACGGACGGAGCTAGAGTTCATAATATGATCTATGAGCTACTTACTTTGTTCTATCTGCACACGTCAATCTTTGTCGGGTAATCTCAAGATAGAGTTATCCTAGCAGAGGCCATAGTATGAATATGAAATCAAGGTAGCGGCTATGAAACATGTGCATACGTAATATGAATAGAATATACATAGAATATAAATGGGACGATATAAGGAACTACTTTTTTTTTATCCGAATGAAGTAGCAAACGTGCATACAGTCCACCTGATGGTAAATGGTTACAGCTGCCTATAGACATGTGTAAGCAGCTTCATTTATAACTGGAGTTATATCGGAACTCAATAACAGATACGGAGGACTAAGATTGTCCCCCACATTAAGGTAAGTTGGCAACCACACCCCTCCAACGAACGTGACGAAAGAACTGCTACATGTCAATAATGGGTATGGTAATAATTTAAGATATACTTGAAAAATTATCAGAATAAATTATACTGGTATCAGAATAAACCATTCGACGAAGGAGCAACCAAAGTCATATCTATTTCTAGCGCAAACCATTGACTTACTTGCGAGTCCACATAATTCCTCCATAAACCACCTAAATTACAGATGTCCATTATATTTATAGTTCCAGTGGTCACTTACTATCAGATGAAAATCATGCTGGCATGATACTTCAATTTAAAAAAAAAATACTAACCCGGCGAACTTCGTTATGCCTAAAAGTCAAAAATCTAAAGTTTTCAATGTTCTTCCTCTATATTGTGCATGTATTGTACATAAAACCTTCCTCTTAAATCACTATCTATTAAAAATAAACTGCATTAAAATCCGTAGCGTAGTTTAGCGACAGAAAGCGAGAAGCTACTTTGTTTTGTACTATGTAGAGATAATAAATCGATATCGCCCAGATTCTTTAATTATGAATCCAAATTTTTAATTAACTATAGTTCCTTTGATGCTACCAACCGAAAAAAGGAAATGCGTTGATACACAAAACAGGAAAGTAGTGAAATATTTTAAGAAATAAGTTGAAATGTTTGTAAGCATCTTATTCTCACCCTACCACCACCTCGTTTAACCACCACGGCGTTTAAAACAACCTTTAAAAAAATCCATATTTATAACCCCTATGTATATAGGAACGCAACAAGCCCCAACGGTCGCTGGTCTCCCAAGCACCGACACACGAGGAAGAGCAGGAAATAATCGAAGAGGTGATCCCAGACGCCTGGGAGCTAAACAACACAGCGAAAGCGGACGTGGAGTTGCTGGTCTTCAACCGCGTGCCCAAGGTCGGCAGCCAGACGTTCATGGAACTTCTCAGACGGCTATCCATCAGAAATCAATTTGGTAAGTGCTTTTTCTTTATTTTGTTCGCGAAAGCAGCAAACGAGCATGCAAACTGCCTGCTATTAAATGGTCATTGTCACTCACGGATAACGAGCAAAAAAGTAAAATGTTACACTTTGTGTCTTAAGTTTTAAACTATATCGCATTCAATTTTGTTTTAAAACTATTTTATTAAAATAACAATATTCACTAATTAGAGCAACTAAGTTTTTATGCCCTACTGCTCAACGCTGATGTATCTCAAACAATTGGGGAGGGGGGGCTAAAGTATACGTCACCACGCTACAATAATACTGATGACCCGCGTGGCGGTTACCATACTGGTCTGACGCGCAGTCCTGGGTTCGATTCCCGGCGACACAGGTATCTGAATGATGAGTTTAGATTCATGCTCTGGGTCTGGGTGTTTGTGTATTCGTCTTGTGTGTGTCCATGGTACCCACGACACAGGAAAAAATTCTAGTGTGGGGCTATGAGTGTAGAAAGCGTATTTTTAAACAATAATTATGATAAGTGGATGGACAGGTTAATAATATAAACAATTACTAGTGCTTTACTAACTTTCCATTCTATGCCATCCATTCTATGCATTATATCCTTAGCTCTTTATTATTAGAAGTCATCGACAGTCCATAGTCCTTATATGTCTAGCCTAAGTATCTAATACATAGTCAATGAAGGAAAAAGCGAAGGTGTTTAGAATAACCATAATTACGTATTAAGTCTCGCAGGAACCAAGGTAGTTTCATCCCCGTGGGGCGCTGCTGACTGGTCGAACAATGTTGCATCATAATTATTATATTAATACGTGAAGCAAAAATTTGTGACGGATTTTTAAGTAATATGCCGCGGACGGATTAGTATGAAATTTTGCACGGTTATAGTGGACGTAGAGAAGGAGTGCAGAATGTTAATATTTTTTTCAAATAATGCATTTTTCATACATAAAATCAACTAAAAACACATTACACACACTGCCTTGCATTTGTCACAAACACATATGTACTTAGTAAATGAAAATGAAAAGACACAACGTCAAGAATGTCAGATGACATTTGATTTTTAATTTAAATTGCGGTCGAATTTCGGCCGATGCTACGGGTGACTAGTACAAATTATTATGCTATATGGTAACTTGCTTTTAAACTCGACTTGAGCTGTTGTTACTGGCTTATATTATATATTATTTTGTAAAATCGAAGTAGCAAATAAGCGTGCTGTCTATTTGAAAGAAAGCTTTCATTATCGCCCGTGCACATCTGTAAATAACACCCACAAGAACAGGAGTTCTATCTAAATTCAATTACACAAGCGTTGTCACTCTCAGAAACTGTAGTGTCGTCGACCCATTATAGTCCCATTGCTGGGCACGAGTCTTCTCTCAGAATGAGGGAGTTATAGGCCATAGTCCATCGCGCTGGCCAAGTGCGAATTAGTGGACTTCAAACACCTCCGAGAACTTTTTTTAAGAACTCTCGGGTGCGTAGGTTTTCTCACGATGTTTTCCTTCACCGAAAAGCAGTGATAATTAATTTCTAATACGCACATAAGTCAGTGGTGCGTGCCTGGGTTTGAACTTCGGACCTCCCGGTTGAGAGGGCAATTTTCAACCATTAGGCTATCTCTGAGCGTAAAGTGATTCTTGTGTTTCTTTGGGAAGGTGCTTTTGCCGGTTCAATTTCTTATGAAGTGACCATGTTACTTCTCGGGAGTAGCAATGCGTCTGTAATTTACTTCAGATATAATCCTTGCTTTGTGTGACGTTGCTTACAGATGTCAGGTGGGCTCTTACCTGACACTGCCTTCATTGAGCAAGCGAGGTCACTGGCTACTTCACTATTATAAAAAAAATTAACACATTTTTCACTTCCATTAGTCAACGACTATGTTGATTAACGTTTAATATTAAAGTTATTTTTCATCATTTCCGAGATACGTTTTCTTATATACCGACCCTACTACCGATGTCTATCTTGTAATATATGTTTCCCGTTTGTTAATCGACAAGTCGCTTGTATGATTAAAACATCGTATATCAGCCTAAAGCGATAATTGATCATTCCGCGGTTCGTATTGCATGAAATTTTCATCACATCACATAACGAAGCTTAGAGAAAAAAGTACATCTGCGATAAGGGCGACGGAGCGGAAAGCTGGTAATGATATAATTTATATCACAGAGACCGTCACCTGTTCAAAAACAATTCTATAACAAGTTGATTCACCTTGGGGTGTAGATTTAGCAAAAATAGACTCCTAATATTTTTTCATAGAGATAAGTTTTTTTATCATCTGATTGTAGTAGCAAACGAGCATGCAATCCACCTGTTGGTAATCGGTCACTGCCACCCATGGACACCTGTAAGCGGCTTCAAATAAAACAGAGGTTTACCTAAAGTCAATCACAGATGCGTTGCTACTCCCGAGGACTATGATGGTCGCCTCATATAAAAATGTGCCGGCAAACACACCCTTCCATCGAAACGCATAAAATGCTAGAAATAGGTGTATCACTACTAGAAGTATCACTTATCTCTTTAAACCAGTCTTTATTGGAAACGACGGCACCACCCTCTCTAGTTTCTCATACAATACCCGTATACAATGGCAGTGTAAAACGAGGTATTCGATTGGTGTATCACGTTACTGGTTTGAAAGATGTGTGCAAAGATATTTATAACGCATTCAATTTAATGGTCGGGAGCTTCACACGTTTGAGATTGAATTCACACGTTTTGTTTGATAACTCTTCTGAATAAATAGAAAACACTTTGCATTCGCATGCGATCGTCATACTGATAGGTGATTTCACCCGAATTGGTCCAAATTACAAACTAATAAGTCTACCAATGTGCAAGTGCGCAGTGAACAAGTGTCTTCAGTCTTAATGAAGACTTTACCAGGTGATAGAACCAGTGTAGGTCGTCCCGGGAGGTACCACTGCCATACCAATTACTAGCGTGAAGCATTTCTTACATTTCGATAGCACAGTAGCAACGCAACTGTAATTGACTCCAGATAGAATCCATGTTATATATGAAGTGCCTGACAATACCTTTGAATAATGACATCCACTATATTCGTAGCCGTTAATATGAGATCTATATGACTTACGATGATCACAAATACTTACCTATTTTAAGAGTCTGTTTGTTTACTTAGTCCTCGTTTTGGATTGAATGACGCTGTCAACACGTATCTCGTAACTAGATAACTGCACGTCTTTTTATTATTATTTCAATAGCCTTCATGCTGATCACAATATAATGATTCAGTCACAGCACATCCAATTATGTTTCAGTTTAGTCCCCTCTATCATGCCTTGTTAAAACCACAATAGGGCTATACGTGATCGTTCTTTTGTTATTAAATGGATCTTGCAGTAATGCAACATATCAAAGTGTATTTGTATGTTATCGGTGTATGTTTAATAGGTGTCGGCTAACTTTTATCTAAGGCGACTATCCTCGTCCTCAGAAGTGGTGAATGCATCTGTAATTTACTTTAATAGCTTCCTGTCCGATATGGATTGAGGTATCTATCTGTTGCAGCACCAACTAAATTCTTTTTATAGAATGGAAATAGCTAACGAGCTTGCACATACTACAGCCATTGGAACAAAAGTTTGTCTGAAGTCAATTATAATCCTTCAATAGAAATAGGTGTGACGATGGTACTTCTGTGGTCGTACTGTACTGTTATTTTTACTTAACAGCTAGTAAAAGTTTGTATATACCTAAATTATAATATTTTTTCGTAGGTCTGCACCGCGACGCCGTTCAACGAGTGGAGACCATCCGTCTGGCGCCCCCTGACCAACAGATGCTGGTCAGCGAGGTCTCTGCGTATCCGCCACCAGCCTCCTACATCAAACACGTCTGCTATACTAATTTTACAAGGTAACTTCTACGATCTTATATACTTTATTTAATTTTATTTTTATGACACACAACTAATTAGCAAACGAGCATGCAGTCATCGATGGTAAGTGGCTACTGTCACCTATGTCGAGGGAACTATAATTCTATGTGGGGGTTGTCTATCCCCCAGATAGGATTAGAATCTGACCTGAGATTAGGGCTACGGTAGACCAGAATAGGGCTACGGTATTCCCTGCCTGGTCAACCTGGTAACCCTATTCTGGTCCCGAGACTACAGGGACAGTCTATGACTAACCTAGGATAAGATCTTATCGGAGATAAACATGATTTAAAATGTAATGATTCCCTTGACTCTTATATGAATGAAACATGCTATTTTGCGTGTTAACCTGTGATTTACTCCAGTGATCTTAAGTTTAACTTTTATGTAAATACTCTATTTAACGTTTACATTACGGGGTTATCCCGTGAGATAAGCCGTTATGTCACGAACATAAGATGAACGGTTTATGGAAACAGTGTAACCGAACAACGGTTAACGTGTTAAAGTGATCACAGCGATAGATCCATTATGTATAATATTATTACACGGACAATGTAATATTGTTTGAAGTAGATTTAAAAATTGAAAGGAAAAGAAAACGCGACCGTAACACGGGACACCATATGTAAAATCAAAAACTAAAATTAAACATTGCTAATAATTAAACGTAAATTAAAATAATGCTGCAGAATCCCTCACATGACTCAAAGAACACTGAATTCCAATTCGGGCCAGGAACCACGGAGTTGAGTTTATAACAAATTGTGTTTTTTGGTTTTTATAAAAAACTGTCAAACGACAATTCTGTTATCCATTTGGTGTACGATTACATAAAGGTGATCAAACGATACCGATATAACATATTTATTTTTAAGACACCCAGGTGATAATTGCACAGCGTTTTGTCGCCTTTGATTAACTAGGTGACTGCACCTGGATATAATCAAACTAGAATATGACGACCCGCGTGGCGTAGCGGTTACCATACCGGTCTGACACGCACTGGGTCTCGGGTTCGATTCCCGGCCAGACAGGTATTTGAATGATGAGTTTAAATTCGTGTTCTGGGTCTGGGTGTTTGTGTATTCGTCTTGTGTGTGTCCATGGCATGTACGACACAGGAGAAAATCCTACTGTGGAGCTATGAGTCTAGAAAGCGTTTTAAGTATTTTAAGTTTTTAAATACACCGGATTAAAAACTAAACTTATCACAGTCACAAAAATAACCTGTGCCTAGGTGTCAGACAGAATTGTAAACCAACACTTCTCTCTTTCAACAGCATTTACTCGCTATATTTGTTCAAACATCAAGTGAATCAGTATACAATAGAGTTCCATGACCATTGTGCAGAAAAAATAGATGGCGGCCGGATCCCCGTTTTACCAGTCACTGCTATTGTTAATCTAATTGTATATCTATCGCTATTTCACCTAGAACTGCAACAATGCTTTCAATTATACAGTACAAGCTAAAATAACCATCTAAGAGTAGAATTAAATGGTTATTTTTTGTTTCGGCACTTTTATCTGAACAATAATGCTGCATTCTGCAATGGATGTTAAGCTGGTATTCGCCAATTGATTTTTTGTTTATAATTTGATCAGGACGAAATTAAAATTTGTACGTGTAATGTCATTGCCTTGCGAGGTGCAAAAACTTTATCTAATTCTAAATGTAATTTATTTTGTGTCATAGGTGGAGATCAATGTTATTATTACGAGTTTCTTAGAAATCTGAGATATTTTCAGTGAAGCAATTTAATTTATGTTATTTACGTGATTATATTTTCCAGCCGTGACTAAGGTTACCCAGATTTACGTTTTAATGTTATGTAAATAAATAAGTAAGCTGAGACAGCACCTTGTATTTTGAAGTTATGGATAGACGAAAACATTAATTTAAATTGTTTGTATAAATTTTCTAATGGTACCATATACATATTTATAGAGTTAGTTAACCTTTCTCGGTAAGAATCATATATTTAGCTCTATCCATGACGAGGTAATAGGAAACATAGCCGATGAATAGGCCTTTTAAATGAAATCACACCACTTAATCATAAATGTTCACAAAAAATGTTTCACGATTGATGGTGTTTAAATTGGTTTTTGTACTCAAATTGCATTTCATAAGTTCTTGAAAGGGGTATCGAGACCGCTCAATTTGTTTAAGAGGAGCCGTGTACATCAATCAATGTTTTGCTTGTTGATACGAAGGAACCTTAGAAAATAAATCTAATTTTAAAACAGCCTTTCATAAATTGGATTTTGTTTAGAAAATGTAACAATACTAAGGTTGCGTCCATGCTTCACACTTTACTATTAAACAGAACGTACGTATGTTTATTATATAACGGTTTTCATTTATGGATATAAATTTACTTTATGGCATTATTAATGTGACACCAACATCCGACTCGACTTGATTTTAACTGTGACAACAACCAACAATACGCATTGTAGCAGCGTGGAGAAGTAGGCTCCAGGTAACAAAAAGATGTTACAGAGAACTGCAGGAAACTTAGCTCAACTATTGCATTTGGAAAATATTTCAACGTCCATACATTAACCTTCAAAAAAATCTTTTGCCTTACGTCCTTGACGATTCGATAACGCAAAAATGGCAGCGTGTCAGCTGTCTGATTTATTTGTGAGTGATATTTTCGATTCGACGTAATTTTGAACCAATTATGTCTTCCAAACTATTAATTCGACGACCCGCGTGGCGCAGCGGTTACTGTATCGGTCTGACACGCAGTGGGTCCCGGGTTCGATTCCCGGCCAGACAGGTATCTGAATGATGAGTTTAGATTCATGTTCTGGGTCTGGGTGTTTGTGTATTCGTCTCTGTGTGTGTTCATGGCACCCACGACACAGGAGAAAATCCTACTGTGGGGCTATGAGTGTAGAAAGCGTTTTTTTTTTAATTTAAATAATATAAACTACATGACAATGTTAACAAAGTTATAATTCATTAATCGTAGAGCTTCACAAATAAGCTGTCAATGTTTGACTATCTTTAATAGATACAACTTTTACCTGTTTCCTGTAAGTTTTTAAGATCTTCTATTTTCTGATATTTTATTTTACAATCCTCAGTAAAAGTTAGCTTGTCTCATAACTTAATAAATAACTAGAAAAGTAAATAAATGCCAATAAAGTAAATAACTGTATTATACCCTTATGTACCGAGAAAATAATTCTTATTGTCATGAATTTATCATGTAATGTTTCAAACAGCTTCCTTAGCATCAACGAAACCTTCCTTAACTAAACTAGAATACCTAAACATCTGCCGATTGATAACAATGTTAAGATACACGTCCGAGATGATTAATGCATCAAACAGACGCTAATTAGTTAGCAGTTGATTGGACGCGCGCTTGCTCTTGTTATTGGAAGTAGTAATTACTAATTACACCTAGGAACTCCACGTGCAATCACATTGTTCTATTGTTATACTATTAATTGACAGGAAAATCGTTTGTGCTTTTGATTTTTTGAGAGTTGATTGACATGACGATATAGGTAATTAATGTATACATGGTGCGGTTATTGGTGAAAGTAGAACTTCAATGAACGATAACAAAGGTTTAGTAACCATTTTTAACTATTGCCTAGCTATTATCGCGGGCTTTGAGCGCGGTGACCGAATCAAGAAATTCCGTAACGTAAAAAACCCAGCACCCCCGACTTCGCCTACGAAAGAAAAAAACTTGAATTAATGTAAAAGAAAAAAGACTGCATTAATAAATAAATAATTATAATTGCATAAGATTTTTATATATGTTTGAAATAGCAAACGACGATGCAGTCCATGTGATGGTAAGTGATCACTGCCGCCCATAGACATCTGTAGACAACTTCATACAGAATATAGGTTCTAATCAATCACAGATGATTTGCTGCTCCCGAGGACTACGATGGTCGCCTCATATAAAAGTGTTCTGGCAAGCACACCCTGCTATTGAAACACAAGAACTGCTTCACGCTAGAAAAAGGCGTGGCGGTGGTACTTTCCCGGGCGAGTAACACTGGTTCTACCTCTGGTTAAGCTACTAGTAATCATGAAGTACAACTCAACTAACCAGGTAGTAGAACCAGTCTAGCTCGATCGGGAAGGTACCACAATCACAATTAATGGTAAGCTGCCGCCACCATTTTCCTTAACCAACTCAATAGATGTGTTACCACTATTATTGAATAGTGGTGGAGCTGTAAGGATCACTATTGAGCGATCTTTACAGCTAATATACCTACTATGTTAGGCGTCTAATATATAGATCAAAGCCGGAATCCACATTGAAATGCAAGAATTGTTCTAAGGTAGAAATAGGCGTGGCGGGTTTTCGTTACCGGTACCATACTCGTTCGTTATCAGTTTATCACCTCTGAGTGCTACAGTTATCGAGTAATAGAAAGCACGACCGATTACTCGGAAGTTGGTCGTGCTATAAATATTTAGTCATTTAGATACGAAGCTCATAAATATTTAGTCACTTACCTACATAGCTAGGATCAAATCCTACTTTCATTTCTCGGATTACCAAGAACGGTAATGAGAAATAAATTAAAAAGAACAATTAAGTTTAATAAAAAAATAATTGAAGTTTACATACTAAACACAAATGTTTGTATAGTATATTTACATACTTACTTGTTATTGAATGTGTCATACTAACCCTCAGCGCAGAAGTCCTCGTAGATTATCTATTACTAGCTGAATCCCGCAGGTTCATCTGCGTTAACAAAAATCGATTGTCCCGTGGGAATAAGATATTTTCTCACAGTAAAAAGTAGCCTATATGTTAATCCAGATTATCAGCTACCCTACAAAATTTTATGAAAATCGCTCCAGCCGTTTACACGTGAAGAAGTAACAAACACACACACTCACAAACTTTCGCCTTTATAATATTAGTATGAGTATGATTCTGTAGATAACTTTTGTTTTACTAAACAATCCTCAATCTAAACCATGTATGTTAACATAATAAATTAATGACATAAATATCATATTCCAGGTTTGGCTACCCAAATCCAATATACGTGAATGTAGTGCGAGATCCAGTGGAACGGGTGATATCCTGGTACTACTACGTTCGGGCGCCCTGGTACTACGTGGAGAGGAAGCGAGCATTCCCCGACCTCCCTTTGCCAGATCCTGCTTGGCTGAAAAAGGTAAGACATATTAATGACAATACTTAATATATATTTTTTCCACGCTCGAATTCTCATGTGACCCAGAGGTGACCCTTGTAAAACACCTCTGATTTTTCGATATGATATTTTGTTGTAGTCTTTTCTTTACTTAACAAAACTGAGACTTTCCATATTTTTCAAAAGTGTTTTCATTGATATATGATTTTACCTCTTTTAAATCTGATATAGAAATCTTATTCAACAGTAGCACAGTTATAAAATAGATGATGTGTTATGATTATGCTAACATTGAAATATAAACTTGACTTTGACTTGCAATCTGTGTGTGGCAGATTGATTTCCAATTTTATTTCCTGAGAATAGAGCATACGATATTAAATCCGAACTAAGACATAAAATAATCTCTATACTTACTTGTTCAAAAAAATAATAATCGAAGCACGAATTAGAGAGTCGCACTAGAGTTATCTCAGCTTCTATAAATCTCAAACTGATACAAGAATCTCTCAACGTGATCGACGAGCACGTTTTCTCTAATCTGGATTTCCGGTTAATTATAAAATGGATTAGCACTAGTAATCTATATCAAAGTGCTTAAAATCTATCTATTATTTACTCTATTTAAATCGAGGTAGCTTATCTGACGTCAAGAAAATACTTAGTTTATAGTTAAGGATAGTGTAAAAGAACGCACTACGCGTCGATGAATCGACCAGCGTCAATTTGTTGACCAAGCGCCCAGGAAATGATCACGTGGGAGTAGTCTGTCCTCCTTTCCTTTCTGTAAAATTAGATGAAGTGAGACAATTTTTTTTATTTATCAAACAGAAAGGTCGCCCCTCTATAAAAACAAAAGAACAAACAAGGTTACTTGCAAAAATGAAGTCGATGATCGATGAATATTATAAAATTAAAAGTAAAATAAGCTTAATAGTAATAGTAATAGTTAATAATATTAATAATATTAATAGTCCATTTTTAAAAATGCAATTGCAACTGAGTTAATTTGATTTTTTCTTTGTGAAACCAACTTTGTCCAAATCTCTTCCATTAATTGATCTCAGATCGTCATGTCTAATATTGCGGTATTCGTCTCAGCGGAAAGAAGTTGAATACACGACGTTTTTTACGAAGGCACTATAATCCCGGCTGATAGTTTGTTTTCGATGCCGACTAATCTGTAGAGTAATTTCGATAAACAACTAGCTTAATTTGCGGTGCTAAATTGATTCTATTTAGATGCATAGCAACAATTATAGGGTTCAATGATATAAAAACGTTATCTAGAATTAAATTTATTGAGGTTTTGTTTGAACAATATTATCGCTTCGAACCATTTTATATTTACCTGCTAAAATTAATTTTATTTAGTTCATCATGATCGTGTATGTAATACACTTGATTGTTACCAACTTTTAGAAGTGTTAAGCAACTTTAAGAAGATATCGGTACTTTTAGATTGTGATGTTGATTTGGTAATAGATGGGTTCTGATCAGCCAACGTACGTTACGAATCAGTTAGTTATTATGTTACTCAATAACTTAAACGTGATAACGAAATTTTATTTAAACCTTCTAATGTATAAAATGATATTGATCCAGTTTATCGATTAAAAGGCTTGAAATGAAGGCTATCTCACCTAGTAGTTCTAATAAAAAATTATTTGTTAGTATTATTGCTGTTCTACTCCTGGACCTACTATTATTTGCTTAATATACCTATATGTTTTTATCATTATTTTTATTACGTAACTTTTATTATACGGATCCTTATATTAAGAAAGGCTATTTGCTTAATAGTTTTTGTCACAAGTAATTTCATTATCTTCTCACACCTGACCAGTCAAACAAGATGAGTACACAAACATTCTATAGGTACATGCTTTAATGACCACCGACCAACGAAAGTTTTTACTTATTATTCATAAGACATATAACATTTTATATAGTAGGTAGATATATGGTAAAAATTATGACAAGCCTCGTCAACCCATCATTGTCCCATTGCTGGGCATGGGTCTTCTCTCAGAATGAGAGAGCTATAGGCCATAGTCCACCGCGCTGACCAAGTGCGAATTGGTGGACAATGACAAGCAAATGCATATAAAAAAATCTTGATTATTTGTTTTTATATTTGTGAACATCCTAAACAAAAAGAGAATGAAAACACAACGACTGTGAGGTTCTGAGAGAGGAGACGTAATTCAAATATTTCAATTAATCTTTAATAGAAGATATCGTAATTTTCGTGGTTCTAATGTTCTAACACAAATATTAATCTAATACGTATTACAACTAAGCTACTTGCAAACCGTTATAGCATATCAGCCTACCTTTTGATTGTAGACGCAATGTATGACAATTATATCCCTCCTTTTACTATAAATGAAGCGTTACACCGACTGAATAGACTACATAGAGTCCATATCATAGACAGTTTAAATGTTAAAGCAAGAATTGCAATATAAAAGTTTCCAAAAAAACTATCAAATACCAGTTATCTAGATTCGAGATCTAGATTCTAGCATGCCATATGAAATAGCACGTAATTCCGACAATTCAAAATTATACGCTGTCGCCATTCATCGCATTTTTAACTGTTAAATCAAACTCATCAGATGATCACGATTCACGAATCAGAGATGAAAAAATCAATAATCACGAATCTATCAATGGGAACAGATCTAAGTGGCGAATTTCGCTTTGAAACGAGAACGTTTCGGTAAACGATGATCAAAGATTGTATGATATAGCTAATTGTAGACGGCTGTCGACTAGGTATTAGCGATTCATCGTACGTATCAGAAAAATCATCTGTGTTTCGATAAAGTAGGTCCAGTCCCAAAAATTTTTTTCAGATAATTAACGGTATAATACGTTGGTACATGTATAAAAACAGTAATGGAAAGTTTGTACATTAAATATATTCAAACTTATTGTTTGTAAGTTTTATAGAAGAGCGGAGGAACATTGTTGATTTTTTAATAAGCATCGATCTATCTGTAATTAAAATATTTTGTCTAAAAGATTTTTCCTACAGCTTGTATTCGCTTTATTTTTTTTAATTGAAGTTTGATATTATGAGGTCCTAGATATTATATGTGCTTCGTGCTCTACGAAAATTTTCAGAATATCAGCGTATTTATTTTTACAAAGATCATTTAAAATCCCATTACGAGTTATAGTAAAAATAACCTCCTGACAATCAACTGTGTAAATATAAATAATTATAAATTAATATAGATTTGCATCCCACTCGAAGCAAAGCCAAAGGCCATTCTTAGTCTTAATAAAATGCAACAGGTTCTACTTAATCATTTTCTTATAAAACACCATCCTTTCCGCGTACCGTTCCTTGTTAATATTGATGCATAAGTTATTGCCTTTAATTGTACAAAAAACACATTATCAGTGCACGAGATACAAGATCATTCATTTTCCCGTATAAATTCATAATAACCCATAAATTAATGGCAAGAACAAGATTGCTGACTATAATTCCATGAAGAACCTGGCGCGCCAATTTGTTTACCACCAGCAACGATTTTTACTTTAGTTTGAAGTACTGAATATCGTGACTACTGTAGTAAATGCGCCTTATTTCAAAGCTAGAAAACCATGTAGGTATCAGCAAACAATGTTATAACCTAACATTAAAGTATTATGCAGTATCAACAATGCATTCAACGTTCCTTAGCAACCGATTCAAGCCTACGGGCGATTGCAGCAATTTTAGATTTCATACCTGTTTTATATGTCTTTCTTGTTGCTTTAAACTACCAAGGGGCATTGTCGTGATCAAGGCATTATGCTGTTTGTTCTGTAGGTACTTAATGAACAAACGCCTATATTAATTTAATAGCAGCAATTCTTACTCTACTGGGTTTTGATATGATCTTTAACTACTCAATGTTAAATCAACGCTAACTAATTTTTTACCATTATTTCTTAATATATAGTAAAAATACTTTAAGTACTTGTAATTTTTAAGAAGTTACCTAAATATTACCTAAATATTAAACCATTATACTACATAGTTTACGAAACCGTGGTTGTAGTTAGTTTCATTAGTTATATAGACCAATCATTGTTTCCGACGGAGTCTAACCGAGAATCTGTTCCAATTGTACAAACGGTATCTACAAAAAAATGTAAGGAGTAGCCGTCGATACACATTGTTATTATCGGTCAGCCTCAAGCTACGTTCAATGAACAACAAGCTCAGGGATTTACCATACATAACCGTGCAAATCCGTTAATTTCAAACTGTTACCTGCACTTAAACCGATAACTATGCTGCTTAGAACTCTACAATCTTTGTTCAATATACGACGTAAGCTAGTTCCCGTTTAATGATCTTTAATTTTAAGACTTAAATAGATAAAAAGACCATTTCTTTCATTTATTCCACAAATTTCAGTTATATGAATTTATCCACATTTAAAACTCACGCAGTGTTAATTTGAGCTTGTATGCACATATTGACATGATTTACAATACATTTGTTTGTTTAATAAAATTTAACACAATTATATATTGACAGCTATATGTTTTATGCCAAGCATCATCGGCATTGAGTAAATTTCGGCAAATGTCGACAATAACGCCAAATATGCTTACAAATTAGGTACGCTTGAACCCGTTTCGGAAAGATAAATACGCGGGTAAGGATTTGGCAATAATAAATGTGAGTAACCCCTTGTTATGACAATTGATACTATCGATGATTGCAACGGTGTGCAGATTTTTCCTTGTCAATTACTTGATTCATTGTTAACAGATTATATTTACAAGCGATACAGTTACCCAGTTAGGACAATGCTGTAGCGGCAAGGTGCAAAAACTAAATTAGTTTCGGTATCATAAAAAAGATAACGTTTTAATTAGTGTTATAACAGTATACACACGTGTACGTCTATAATGATTAGGTAGCTACTGCAAATTGTGTGTACTGTAATCGAAATGTATATGAAACAACGCCCGTTATGATAATCGACTAATTGTTTTTATAACCGTTCATTAAATTCTAATTTTCGTATAATTTTCGTCTAACATCATACATACATTATTGTTGAGAAAATCATAATTAAATTATCTCACCCTTACGAAGTTAAATATTTTTTTTTATTAAATTGTTACCTTAATAAATAATCAATATTCTTTAACAATAATGATTCTTTGTCACTATTTATTTGTTAATTACTAATTATTGTTGTATAGGGTACGTCGTACAAGGTCATTGGAAGATTAAATACATATGCACATCTTAGCGCAGTGAGTTTCGTTGTATAAAGAAAAAATGTTATTTAAATAATTTTATACTGGATATTGCTCTAATAGAGGATATGAGAGCGTAGCGTAGCAGTCAACAATTTATCACAAAATCACCTATCCAAACCCGGATACATTGACCTTTGATCCTGTCTCGATTGACTGTTAGGACACTTATTATATTTTTTATGTAAAGGAAGTAGAAAGTGACTACTGCCATACATCGTGAATTCGTGACATGTAATTGACCTCATTTAGGATTTAAAACTGTCGCTCCCTTCAAACGAGACGAAAACAGAGCTCAAAACTGCTCTTATATTATACGTGGATGTATGATACAGAATCATCCCACAAATGGTTTTATCACCTTCAGAACTAATATATGCTCATGATTTCTCATTAATACGCTAACAGTAAACAAATAGGTTAGCATTAAAGTTACGACTCGGCCTTTCAAGCGGAGAGTCCAAAATTTCAACTCCACTGATTTTTTTTAATTTAATTCAGTATCAAAAATTATTTGTTACTTGCTACCGTGAAAAAAATAGTGGAGAAAACTTACATGACAGTTTTAAAAAAAGTTCTCAAACACCTGAAATCTACCGATTGGCATGTGGCCAACGCAGTGATCCTGAGCTTAAGCAGGACCTTAACAATGCTAAAAGGAGTAGTAAGACAACAAACGGATACTTTCCAGGACTTCGAGACGTGCGTGCTGAGCGGAGACCGCGAGTGCCGCTACATCGAGGGCGAGACGCACGAGGGCATCGGCGACCATCGCCGGCAGACGCTCTTCTTCTGCGGCCATGAGCCGGAGTGCACGTGGGTTCTTTTAGCTTTTAGTTAACTCGCAAATTTGTTTAGATACATTCCTAAAAATATTTTGTTGTTGATTAATAATCACATTTTTTTATTTTTTATTTTTTGATAAATAATCGTCATTATTAAAAATTACATATTTCATAATATATCCAGTATAAAGAAATATGTAATTTTTAATACTTACTTATAATACGGAATTAGCAAAAAAGTAGGCAGTCCACTTAATGGTAAGAAATTGTCGCCTATAGTTGACGTTTGTAATCAATCCTAAAGAGAATAATAAACTTCTATTAGGGAGATTAAACGATCATGCAGTGCAGCGGATGGTTAAATGACACGATGCTCGCCTAAAATAAAAGTGCGCCGGCAACCAAACCCTTCCATCGACATCTAAAAATGCTACACTGCTTCTACCACCTGTAAAACTTACATATGACATGCTTATTAAACAGACCGTTTCTTAACCCTGGAATCGCCACTCAACTCTTTTCTTTATCATTACAGGCCTTTTAACACATTAGACGCGCTGCAGCGCGCCAAGCGTGTAGTGGAGCAGCAGTACGCGGTGGTGGGCGTGCTCGAAGACATGAACAATACGCTGCTCGCCTTCGAACGATATGTGCCGCGATTCTTCCATGGGGCCTTGCGCTTATACTGGGGTAAGTAGCTCTTCTAGAAATTGGTAAAAGTATGTGTGGTTGAAGGCAATCTCATTGCTCTCAAACTATTTATAGTAACTATTTATAGAGCGTTTGAATATTATGGTGAGGTTACAGTTTCCTACTTTTAAATTATCGATCTATACACTGTATTAAACAGAACACAGTGCAAGATGTGGAATGAGCTTCCTTCTGAGGTATTCCTGAGGCGTTATGACATGGGGCTATTCAAAAAAGGTGCGAGAAGAGCTCTCCTTCACAGCCGGCGATGCATTGGCGACTCCTCTGGTGTTGCAAATGTCCATAGGCGAGGGTGACTACTTTCCGTCAGGTAGCCAGTCTGCCTTATCGTTAGGTTTAATCATAAATAAGAACACAAGACCATAGACCATAGAACTCTACTCAAAACGTAAAGTAAACACTAAGCGCCTGATATTATTCAATTGCAAAGCGACACACACAAATTACTATGCAGTTAGATCATAGTGAAACTTAAAAGTCTTCCCTTTTAGAAGTTTTGGAACGATCTCTAACGTTAATTAATCACTTATATAACATACCTACCTCACCTGGTGAAAAATTATGGAACACTAATTGTACAACAATCTATGTAATAGCATATTTATGCAATAAAGAATAATGATTATGATTATGGAAACTTATATTTAAATTTTCTTTTAATTTCTATGGTATTAAATTGTTATTTATCGCGTTTTACGCTGAGGATTTGATTTATGAAGGTAAAAATAGTACATTGTCGGACATCCTTTTGAAAGTACTATTTTGTGTACCTGACAATCTTTTCATATTATTTCCACAATGTTTACAGAGGAGCTAAACGCCTTCAACCACATAAACCGCAACGCGTTCAAGCCGCCAGTGACGGAAGCGGTCAAGCAGATCGTGCGCGCAAACTTCACGCGCGAAATCGAGTTCTACGAGTTCTGCAAACAACGCTTACATATGCAGCTGCGCGCGCTCCGCGACCCCGCACTCACGCCGCCCCCTAGGGGCTATCGGAAACAAACACAACACTATCTTAACAGATTATAGAAATAGGAGTTAAATATAAACTGTGTATTGAATTGATTGTATGTTGATGGCAATTGAATATTGTGAAAGACAATATTTTGAAGAGTATTTATTACAAATTTATAAAGTTTGTAAAAAAGTATATGACAATGATGTACTTACGCGTGAACATGCAGCATCGCAGGCTCCGCGTTTTCGCGCTTGCGCCGCTCCTTAGGGGCTAGCGGAATCAAACCCAACCTTTCTTGATAGGTTATAGAAAGACTTAAATATTTACAGCGTATTGATATTATTGTCTGTTGAATTACAATATTTTTGAAAAGAGAATTATAAATTTAAAAAATGTAAATACGTAAATTAGAAATATTTACCTACTATGTCGGTAATGTCGCCATTATTGTTGGCCGTAAACGATAACACGATAGCTATAAATACATTATATTAATGCTTAAGATTAAAATACAAATCAGAAAGTAAAAAATGGTATTGAAATAAAAGAGAAATCAATAATCAACTAAAGATGAAAAGACTATAGAGAAGAATAAATATATTTGTAGATACTTCAAAATATATTAAATCTTTATGAGAGAGCTTTATACAGGTACGCTAAAATTTGAAATATAAATCCATATAGTAGTGTCATTTATCATTTTTATGATCAAAGCCTGTATGTGAGCTTATTGAAACCGATACAGCATTATTGTAATAGTTTGAAATAAGTATCTACATCAAATATAGTGCTTCTGAAAGAGGGATATTTGAACTTTGTGAAGAGCTTACAATATTAATTGCTAATAATGATATTAATGAAAAATTAATTGTTAATGATAATGCATCGAAAAACTTGCTTTACATAAACTATTTCAATAAAATATCTTAACACTACCTACCTACGTACTAAAATACATTATATTCGATATAAAACAATATTAAAAAAGGCTATGGACTTTTGTAGTTTAAATCTATACACATCTTTTGGGTGCCTTAATAGATATACATACGTAATTTTAATTACATTAGATGCAATGTGGTATTTATTTACTTATTGACTGTTTGTCTGTTTTGGATTTTTCGATTCTTGAATCCATTTATAACGTAAGTGTTCTAACTTTTTTGTCCTTAATTAGTTAGATACTAATAAAATTGTCTGTATTTATATATGTAACATGCAAAATAAGACACTGCATTAAAATAGCCTAAATTTTTTGGAATATCTTTATAAGAGTAAGTACTTAAGGATATTTTGGATAATATTGAAGCTAGGATAAAACTGTAGGATTGGTATCAAAAAGCATACAATTTGTGGTATGCTGCTATTAATATTATTATTATACATCATGTCATTAAAAAGGTACATGTATGATTAAAAATATTTTAGTATGATGGAATCAGCCTACTTTCAACCTTTCCGTTGTTCAATTTTATCCAAGCACATGTCACTCTTATTATGAACTTTATTTCTTTAAAATTAATAGGTGTTAATTGTGAAATCTTATAGGTACTAGCGGATCCAGATGTTAGGAAGCTCAACACCTTCCTTCCTTCCTACACACCTTTATTCCATACGAAACGCGGCAAGTCCCGAAAATATAAAAGTCAGAATCTCCTTATCGGAACACATTATTTTCGCTATTAAAATAATTGGAACCCTACCTTCGGCTAGTCAAATACGAAAATCCTGGATTCGCATCAGTGCTTATAAGATCATTGTATGTGACCGACTCCGGTTGTTGATTGATTATTGTGTAATGCATGTTTTATTGTGTGTAAGGAAAGCAAATAAAAGCTGCTTGTTGTAGATATTTTTAGAGAAACAAAGACTTGTAAAGTCTATTAGTTAAGGATACCGTATGGTTAAGAATGTAGCTAAGAATAAGTTATAAGTAAGAAATATAGCTAGGTAACTGTATTAATTTATCAATATTAATGAAACTATAATCTATACTGTAACCGAAAATATTTTTACTTATGACTGCTTACCGCAACTTCTCAAGAGATGGCGCCACTAGCATTCTAAATACCGTTTTCAAATATTCATGACATTATGTTTAAACATAATCTTTGATTTGTGATTATTGGAATACAATCCAGGCATGAGATTAGTCGAAGTTTTGCCCTAATATCAAATTGTGAAAGTTAAAATCTATGCTTTTGTTCATTCCTTTTTAAGCCACTTTCTTTACAATTATTAGCTCAATGTACTGATAACTGTACGTTTATGTGAATTTTATGCTTTAATATAGGTAATTCCAAGAATATTCTGTCCAAACCAGTGCCAGATTAAACCCGCGCAGGGCCTGTAGCAAATTCTGACAGGAGGCCCATAGTTTGCCTTGCCTTAATTAAGGATAAAAAATAAAACAAAACTGTTACAAGTAAACTTTTCTGGATTTAATCTGGGAAAATTTAGAAATGACACTTTCTATATCTACTGCTTTAAGTTCAAGATTTTCAGGATAGTGTGGATAATAAAATATAATTAGCAGGTAGGTGTTGGGCCGCGAAGCCCTTCTAGTCGCGGGGCCCGTAGCATCTGCTACTCTTGCTATGTAGCTAATCCAGCACTGGTCCAAACTTCCAAAATGATATGTCAAAATTTTCGCGTTCAATATTACGTATTTTTTAGCTAGTTGTTTTAGGTTGTTTTAATTACTTTAAATTTTAAGACTTCGCCACATTTGTTAAGCCAATTAGTTATAAGTATAGTATATAAGGGAGAAAAACAAGTTAATGATATGTTTGTATTTTTCTAGAGAAAATTATCGGACGACTGGGCTCATCAGAGACCTTTGATGACTTTCTTTTTAGGTAAATGTTATTATAAGATAACTATTATTATGTCAATGTTACAGATAATTTTACATATTTATGAACAATATCATCCAATAAATGTGATATATTTAGCCTTATTATGATGTTGTTAAATAGATTGTAACTATCAATTAAATCGAGTGGTAAACTTTTTTTTTATATCAGACGGTCGTTTTTTTTAATTATGTCCAACAAACATCCACCTCCTTAATTGATTATTTTCTATAGATTTGGTAGAATTTCACTGTAAATGTTAAACGTCGCTGTGTCATAGTTTTATTTTTATCTGACTGAAGTAGCAAACGAACATGCAGTCCACTGATAGTAAGTGGTCACTGGACCGCACCGCCCATGGACATCTATAATCAACTCCATACAGGACATGGGTTCCATCTAAAGTCAATCACAGATCCGTTGCTACTCCCGAGGACTAAGATGGTCGCCTAATGTGAAAGTGTGCCGGCAACCACACCCTTCTATCGAAACGCAAGAAATGCATCACGCTGGAAATAGGTGTGGCGGTGGTACTTCCGCGGTCGAACTACATTGGTTCTACCACCTCGTATAAGCTTGAAGGATGTGGTAAAGCTACAGTTAAACGAGACGTTCTGACTTAGTCCTATAGACTATGATAACATGAAGAGAGGCTCCCATGATTTTTGAGAGGAATTACATGATTTGAGAAAGTAGGAAGCAGTTGCTACTTGTACCTCGCTACTATCAAATGGGTTGCATGCTTATGTTACATGCATTTATAACACAAAATTATATATAAAGGTAAATGACATTGACACCTTGCCAGTTTATTGTGTATATTAAATCAAACAGCAAGATATTTATTATGCACATTAATTTATTAGATTAGATACGTAGATATTGTTAAATATAATGTCAAATAGTAACAATAAAAATTAATAGGATAGTTTTTCTGCATTTGTATAATTAATATGGCCACATTATAAGAATTCAGGTACATACAAAAAACAAATCTTACAAATATTGCAGATTGCTTAAATGTTACAATAATTTCATTTTCATAATTTCTATTAGTCTCATTGATTTCATAAAATCTCAAAATATTAATAACAAATAGGATAAATATCAATCCGATCCTTATTTAGGTAGTATGTCATGTTGCATTCACAAATACAAAAATAGAAATATAAATATATCCAGTTCGTAACATCCGTATAGAAATAGATATATTATTTATAAAATTGTTCGGATAAATTATTCCCATGAAGATTGCTTAACATTTACTTATGAGGGATATCTGATTCTTCACCTCGCTACTTACTCACAATTTTACATTAACAATTTGAAACATTATAACAATCTAACAGAGGATGATGCTATGTCACCACAAATAATTCTATCCGTATTCTACTTTTCATAGTTAATGTGAATAAAATCTTTCTAACTAGGTGATGTTTCGACGTAGAACTATTTCATAAGGCTAATTGTTGTAAAAATTGTATTAAAATATCATTCAGATTTTATCTCTCAATCTATTTACAAAGGAACAGGAACGGCAGCTCGCTCGCCTCGCTCTGACACACTCTTATCCTACACCGCATGCGGCTACTTTATTGTCCTCGAGGACGACTTCTACACTACAAAATAGTACGAAAATTTATTAACCTGACGTTGTTATTGCAAATGGCACTCGGAACGAGTCGCACACTCGTTTGTATTATATTATCTACACCTATCTCTACTTTATATCACAAAAACGCTTCAATTTAAGCCTCGTGTAATTTAGGACGCCACGTTCTCTCGCCTAGGAACTGATTGCAGTTGTAACAGGCACAGGAATGTGACCAGCAACGGACGCCACCAGCGAAGCGCTGCACGCGGCCAATCCGGAACCCGCCGGAATCCTCGCTTCGGATAGCTTGCCATCGCTGCTCCAAAATGGGCGCTTTTACCTCCCGAGTCTTCCAACACAGCGTCAGTAGAAGGACGGATGCCAGTCTACTGTAGGGTGGAGCACTACCGGTGAAGTAGGCGCGGGGGCTTGGGGAGCTTGTGAACCCAATGCAAGGCAATCGAAACAATAGTTAACCCCACAGTTATTATCCCAAAACTGCTGCCCCTTGCATTGGAACCGCACGGCCAACTCCAACCTTTGTCCGGACGATATACATGGCGCATATAAAACAAATTGAAAACGATCCGAGAAACCATCGCATGAACCTTGCACGTAGGTCGTTGTTAAGTCCGTGTATGTCTTCCATCGATTCATGGTGTAACGAATGTGCACAGTCTTATGGAAGTCCAAATTTCTAACTCGCACCGAACCGCATACGGTTACATGGACGCCGTCGCAGACGCGCGCACTCTCTAAACAAACATTCTGTTTTTCCAATTTATCAGTAACATCATTTGGAAGCTGAAATAGAGGTACCAAAGTAAGAGCACCGAGCCGCGGAGGAGCCCGTGCCGGTGGAGAGTTTTGCACGTCGCATCCGGAGAGATCATCGTAGGCAGATTTAGGAATAACGGGAATTTCATCCATAAATGTTTTTACATCCGCTAAGTCCAGTCCAAGAACGTCAGCAAAACGCACTATTTTTTTACGTCCTGGCGTTCCAGGTGGAGTTTTACCAGTTTTGAGGGATGAACAACGCCTAACCCGCTGTGGGCGGTCGTCTTCCGCTTCATCCTCTGGCTTTGTTTCTATACTTAAAAGAGATGGATCAATTTCAGGTGCAGGTGATGAACTATTTTCGGCAGAGGCTTCACTGGTGACTATTTCAGTTAACTCATACTTTACTTCATTCGAGACGACGTCCGTTTCAATTGACTCCTCGGCAACTTCTTCACACGGAATTTCAAAATTGGTAATTGACAAACTTTCTATATCTTCTGTGACATCATTTACTGCATGCTGCTCTGATACTTCTTCATTACAATCAGATGGATCGCTCTTCGCTGATTCGAATTCTGAATCACTATCTAATGTTGAGTTTACAAGTAATGGTAAGCTCAAACGGTCTGATTCTATGGTTGGTAAGGGTTGCACGGCACAGTCGACCTCATCGAAGCTATTCTGGCGAGCACAACCTTCAAATGTTATTGGAGAATATAGTGGTTTTTCAACGTGGCCATTTTCACGTGGAGCCGGCTGATGTTTCACTGGTGATTCTGTGTAAAAGGCAGTCGAAAATCTGAACCCATTTTTTTTGTCCGGTTGTTTGAGCATCATTTTCGTCCGCTCCTTGAGTTCAGGGTCGGAGCTGACATCATAGAAGGGTGGATCATTATCCGCAGTGGTGGGTCTTGGAAGGAATGACGCATCTGTTTCCTCGACGGGGCTGGACGGGCTCTCGCATTCTAGTTCAAAATCATAAAAGGTGTCGAGATCCCGTTGCGAAGTTCCTGATGTGGTGGGTCGGTGCGCGGCGGGGCTGTCGCGAGCGAGCCAGCTGCTCTCGCCCTCGTCAGCGGCCCCGAGGTTGCGTAGCCGCGAGTTGAGGTGGCGCGCGAACTCCGCCGCGCGACCTCGGCAAGACATCGGCAGTAGCGAGGTCAGACCGCACTGCGACCCGGCGTGATCACCGCTCATCTGCGTCTGGAAAGTAAAGAAATACACAATTAATGACGAACGTCACCAACATCTATTTATATTAAATATTTCGTTTACTTATATAATTCACAATTACGGAATAAAATCAATATAAAATTAACTATTGTCAATACACGTATGGAATAGCGTCCATAATATCACTAAATTAGTTGTTGCCCTAAAGTTTTCTTAACCACTCTAACATTTCAAAGATATTTACTGATAAATGTATTATTTAATTCTTACCCTAACCAGTTAACTATTGTCATTTGTTACGATGAAATAAATGAATTATTCGTCACTGTTGATTACTGCAATGACACAAAAGTTGAATGTCGAGTCAAGAGTGAACGACCTCGATAAGATAATAAAATTACACGGTTTGCTATGATCTCGCATTACTGTCCCGATAAGACGATATGTAAAAAACGTCGCTTGAATGTACTGTAAGATATGTTCATAACAATTTATACAATGTTTACAGTCTTATCTATGTCACGTTTGGAAACAATAAACTACATTAAAACTGTAATTTGCCTAACCAAAATAGACACTGTGTATGTATGAGATAAAATTATCTTGAATGGATGTGAGGATCATCAATTACGATCTCATTGATGTACCACTAGAGGACATGGCTGACAATGGTGTTCGATAATGTTGTCATCGTTTTCGTGATTTTTCTTCATTCGCCATTTGATAAGACATTTGAAAGTTAAGTGATTTCGGGTAAGTATACATGGGTAACAACGGTGTTCGGTTATTTTGATATTATTTTTTTTATTTTATTTATAAATGCTTCATTAACAAAATTACATGCAACACAATTATACATAACAGAGGCCAAAAAAGAATAACATGGAATTTCAATTAGAAATGAAGACAGCTAACATAAAAGAGTACATAAACACACATACATAACACAAATATAAGGATATTAAAATAACAAAACTAAAAAAAACATACAATACAAATTTGAAATTAAAAGTAAAAGTATGCCTAAATTAAACAAAAAAAAAAGACAAAAAACAGAGAATTATAAAGCTTGTAGATTTGGGTTGGGCTTGGGCTTAATGATTCTTTCAGTCGCCAAAAAAGTGGTGTTACTACACTTTTACGGTGTATTTAGGTTGATACAAACAGACAACTAAACATTCTAAAACTGGGCTTTAAATATAATTAAAGCCTTAGAATCATTGTTCCAGAAGCTTGCTTTTAAAGATAAATTTCATCTCAACTGCGTTCATTCTGTTCCTTTAACAACACGTCGGGAATCGATCCATTTCAGAGGTCACACTGTCCTAAATCTCCGCCGCTCATTCACACAAGGTCAATTTAGATTCTTTAACGTTCAATTGGATCTGATTAGGTCAAATATGTATTAAAGGATACGTAGATAATTATGAATTTATAACGATAAAGTACTTAAAAAGCTTAAATGATACTGAGAGATATCGGTTAAGGTCATTACCAAGCAGATGTCTATAAGAAAATATTCTGTGATTTTTGATCAAATTTAATATTTTATCTCTGTCGGGTTTTTTTAAATTCCTCAGTTATGATTACGTCATGTTTTCATTGTGAGTTGGAACAACAAACGTTTTATTGTCGTCTGCAGAATTGGTCTAAATTAAACGGACCACGTCCGCAGAGTGAATTGTTTGCATGTGACAATTTGACAGTTAATAAGTTTAACTTTGTGTGCATCGTGATTTGAAGGTAATACCATAGTCCAAACTCGAAATGGCACAATATATTGAATAATAAGTAAGTAAGTTTGACTTGTCAATCATCATTAAACTTTAGGTTTATTTATACGACACAAGAATATAAAAAGTCAGTGCCGGAAAAGTCAGCGCGGGGCCTGTAGCAGATTCTGACAGGAGGCACAGTTTGCCGTACCTAACGGTATTAAATAAAACAAAACTGTTACTAGTAAACTTATCTGGATTTAATCTGGGAAAATTTAGAGATAATACTTTCTATATCTTCTTTCAGTTTAAGATTTTTAGGATAGCAAAGATAGTGAAATATAAATAGCAGGTAGGTGTTAGGCCGCGGTGCCCATCTAGACGCGGGGCCCGTAGGATTTGCTACTCTTGCTAATCCGGCACTGTAAAAAGTACCAATAGTCCTTCATAAATCATTATCTGCATGGAATTGTATAGAATATGCCTGAACCATTGTTGAGGCCTAGAGGCAGTTTCCACATACAATTAAGCGATTTAACAAGTACCTAGTGGTTACATACATATTACATTTTTCCATTAAGGTAATTATCTAACTAATACTAGTTAGAGTGCGAAACATCTGAAAAATATTAATCTCACTCCTATGTCTTGTTTATTTAAAATGTTTTTCATCTTGATTTTATAATTGGACAGCTCTAATTGGATCGTGAAGAAACGGGCCATCGTCAAAACAAAAATTTTTTGTGCCAACCATCCATCGACCGGAAAAACTCCGATTATTTTTACACCCAAAACATACCCATATGTACCCAATACACGAATACGTGAATGCAGTTGTGCATGTGTGACGAATACCTAACACCCACACCAATACGTCACGTGAACGAATACGTGCCAAAAGCAATATCGTCATGAAACGGGGGCGGCGTGGTATTTAAATAACTAGCATTAAGCTTGATCCCATCATTATTAGTATGACCGTTCCGTCCTTGCGCGGAAAAACAATAAACATGATCTGTAGTCGCTAACACTTTCATGAATGAGTTCATGAAGGCACGTACTCAGTAGACACGTGCCTAGAAGACAGGTATTCGCTATTGATACAAACTCTTATAAATATATGCCCAATTACGCGTGCAAATTAAATATTTTTGTGGCTATTAACTAATCACTTGCTTGAAGCATTCATGGTGGAAAAAAACACCAGAGACCCTAAACGCCTAAGAATTCTTTACAAAGAGATCTGATAGCTGTATGAAACCGATTCTCACTTGGTCGGCGCAATGAACTATGTCATTAATCCTAAGGGTTTAACCCTTCTTACTTTGTGATGATTCAAGATTCGTGCCCGGGAAAAATAAAATATGTTGACAACGAGAAACGTATCTGCACAAAACCAGAGTATCCGTCATGCACATCAGCAATTCTGACGTCATAAATGCGTAAATGAATGATGACGGTGTAACGAATGAATGAGAATATTATAGTTGAACAGGTGGCGCCGAGATGTTTATAGGTGAAGGTAAAGGTTGTTTGCCGGCATTGACAACGGCTCTGATTTACGTGGCTTAGATTAAGCTGTGTATTTCACGTATAAGTTTAAGTTTACTGAGAATAATTAGTATTTATATTCACAAGAACATAATATATAATGGCAAGAAGACATAGTTTACAAATTACAATTTACAATATCATTATCATTATCTGTAAATGTATTGTACACTAGAAAAATGAAAGAGACAAAATCTTATTCCTACTAACAATACTTGATACCATTGTAGTCCCATAGCTGATCTCAGATTCAAAAACAAGTGTTAAAGTTAATGCAAAATCGTTAAAGCGTCCATTTCGCTGGCTAAGTGAAGATTGTTAGTCCGCACTTGTGTTGTATTGTTAAGAATTGTAAAGAAGTTTCTCTTTTTACAATTGCTGTAACCTTTAAAGCAAGAATTAGTGTGTCTCAAATATATATAATTTAGAATTTAGGAAAATTTCAAAGGTGAACGAAGATTTTGAATTTAAATTCAAACTAAGTAGAAGCGTAACGGAAATATTATGATAACTGATATTATGTAAGTGGGTAGTAGTAATGTAGATATTTAGTATGAGCTCTATGAATATTGTTAAAGTTTATTGGAACGATATTTATTACACGATTGATTAATATAATTTTTTTTAATAACCCACTTATTTTACGTATATGTATGATTTTATTTATCTACCTTAGTTTCTTTAGTGATAGAAAAATCTTTGAAGTGTATCAATTGGCATTTTTATCAACACAATTTACGTTTTTATCAAAGCGCTAAGACTGCGACTCACGTTTTATCGTTTTTTCATTTAAATAACATAGTGGCTGAATCGGAAACACATGTTTTTTTTTAAATGAGTAAACTTTCCTTTACAAGGCAACGATAATGTAATTTTTGGAACAAGTAGATAGGATAATGTGTACATTATTTTTAGTTTAAATTACAAGGAGTAAAATAGATTTCTGCATACTCAATTATAAAAAAGTGCAGTACGATTATATTATCTAAAACTTGTATTGGGACAAGTTCAAGATATTGGTCGGTGGTTCAGTTCAGAGTTTCACAGAAGGCACTCAGGATAAATATAGGCTCATTGCTCAGCTATTATCCAATCAGAGCAGGTCAGCGCTCCGAGTGCGGCAGCGCAGCACTCGGTGCCACTTATAAATAATGTTCAAGTGACCGTTGGTTCTACTGAAACAGACGTCGGTGTATATTATCTGTGTACGCATCTGCTGAATCTCCATTACCTTCGCTAAGTAAAAGCTCAGGCGATTTTTTCGACCGAAACTGCCTACCTAATAATATCAATAATTATTTTAAACGTATATAATGAAGAAGACAAAATATGTACATAAAATTCGGAACTTTCAATTTATCTCTGGTCTTCGACTTGGAAGTCTAAGAATATCTCAACATAAATGCAATAACAGTGCCTAATACTTAATCAGCCTAGTAGCATTAAATTTAGACCCCCGAAGACCAGAGTTGATACTTTCAACGTACCTACATAAGGTTACCTAATTCTTTTACTTTTTAAGCCGAGACCAGCGCAAACAAATGGGACAATTTTGTTAGCGATAAAATATTGATTGGATGATAAAATGCCGATAAAACTACTAATAACATAGCAAGGCGTAACAGTTCAAATAATAAGCAGCAGGTGATTTCCCAATTTTACAATACCTGATTTCCATACATTTATCCTAAACATTTATCAATTTATATAATCAGTAAATAAATTTAACTGTTTATCTCAAAAATAGTCTTTTATTACCTATTTTAGCGTGTAACATTTCATCCGTTTCGGTGGAGTGATGTGGTTGCCGGCTGACTTAAATATTAGGCGACCATCTTAGTCTTCAGGAGTTCCACCGCGTCTGCATTGACTTTTGATAACCCCTATTTAATTTGAAGTTGCTTAAAGTAACCATGGGCGGTAGTGACCACTAACCATTAGGTGGACTATATACGCGTTTGTTATTTGAATGTTATACAAAAAGTCAATACGGCAGTAAAGATATTGGAAAATTACAAAAATTACATCATACAATAACATGCATTTAGTTCGTAAACAAGAGATGTCCTGACAACTTCGAAGGTGAGCATGAATAACAGTGAAAGTGGCCATAACTTCTAGAGATAACCCCGCAAAATAAATAATAAACAATGAAGTGTTTTTATTATTAAGATAACGGGCAGAATATGTATAATTTAATTAAAGACAAAACAATTAAATGCGAGCGAACGAGTTCTTATTCAAGTTTATTAATACATCAATTATGATTTTAAAACATTCATAATTTATCTTTAAGACTATTACTAATGGAAATTACGTTGAATATTTATTTTGTGTTATTACTTTGATTACGTTTATTAGCGGTTAAAATACATATCCATGATTAAGCGTCTACCTATTATTGCTCTACACGAGTATAATCATAGAGTTTAATTTATATGACTGTACAACAAACTACGGCTATTAACCGCCGCCCTGCCCTAGCAAAAGATGGTTGACTTCAAACAGCGTTGATATTTTTTTAGCTTTATCGTTAATGAAAATGATAATTTTATATTTTCTAACACGTACATTACTTTGGAAAATCTTCGTTGTGAATAATTTTAATTGAACCCAGTTTAAAACCACTAGACAATCGATTCGATGATTATAAACTCAAAATAAATAAGTTTAGTACCTGCATTAGATATATATTATATTAGTTTTTCAAGCTGGTTCAACGTCTTATTTCCTTTATATTAATCCACATTCAACAAGAACGACGTTTTATATAAAAACTAGACGCAGGGTAGGTCTCCGCTCCTAAAGAAAGCGCCAATGTATAAAACTGGACTGTACGCCGTACAAAAATAGACTATGGAAGATACAAAAGTTTTTTAATACAAGCTAACTTCATTTCTCATTCAATAAATTGGCATTCATTAGCAGTCTAACTCATGTTTTATGTGTGAGCAATGCCTAAGAATGAAGTAAAAAAGTACGAGTTCAAATAAGAAACCCGACTGTGTAATACGTTTGTATAATTATGTCGCACTGAGAAAAGACTATTAAACCGTTCTTATCGAAATTTACATATTTGTTATACCACATGAATAGAACACATGCACGTATTTAAATTTACTAGATTAAAAGCGCATCCATCATTTGCAAATGCACACAAAGATTACTGCGATAAGAGAAAGTGAATTTAAAGTTGAAATAAGTTGAAAGAATAAACACATAAATATATTGGTGTGTATGCTATTATTACAACTTAAATAAGTAAAAATGCGCCTGACTTACATAAACGAAATTTACGCACCCACATTGGCTTTAACGTGATTGTTAAAGCCCAAAAATATAACAAATATGTATAACTTTTTAAACAGTTGTCATACGAGTAGAACAAAAATGACTTATATGAATTTATTTACAACAACCAGCCAGATGTCCACTGCTGGACATGGATAGTCCCATAGTCTCCCCTAATTCGGGTTTATACCATGGTCACTACGCCTTGCGAGTTGATCAGTGCAGTTGATAAGCACATCTTAGTCTCATCCAACGACTTTGACGACCCGCGTGGCGGTTACCATACCGGTCTGACGTGCAATGGGTTCCGAGTTCGACTCTCGGCCAGACAGGTACCTGAATGATGAGTTTAGATTCATGTTCTGGGTCTGGGAGTTTGTGTATTCGTCTTGTGTGTGTCCATGGTACCCACAGGAGAAAATCCTAATGTGGGGCTATGAGTGTAGAAAGCGTGGGTTTAAACAACGGCATCCACATTAGTGATGTTAATAAAAAGCGACACCACATGGTACGGGCACATTTAAAAGGGTGCAACACGAAAACGGAATAAATATCTATATCAGCTGAAGAGGGAGAAAGAGGGTATAAGTTAGCATTCTAAATTTCTTACAGATTTTGACCAGATTCTAGTACAATACTACCAGAAAAAACGTTGAGTGAAATAAAAAAAAAATAACAAAATCTCAATGAAATTAACAAAAAATAATATTCTTGAATTCCCTAACGTCCTAATTAACAAAAATACATGCTACTACTATCTTACTATATCACTAATCTTAGAACTCAATGTAGTAGCAACATCGCTAGCAGAACTGGAAACACAAAAATAATGTATGCCTACTTAGAACAAGAAATTCCACTTGATTTTGATATATACCTATTTAGATAATACATTTATCATAAACATTAAACGTCACTTGATCGCCGAAGAGTTTGATAAGCGCGGTCATTGAACTGCGATAATGAACCATTGAAAGATTATTGCGAATAGTGCAATTGCGATTATGGTACACTATTACATACACTGTTAAGTATCTGGTGCTTTGATAAGACAATTTGCCATACAACGTTGCCTTTGTCACGCGATTTTGCCTCCTTTAAAAGAAGGGCTTATGTAGTAAATAGGGAAAGTGTCTACACAATAGTGGCAGTACTATATTGGCATAAATAAAACGTGCGTGAGTTCGTTTCGAACTTAGCCGAAGTTCGAGTCAAACTCAGGCGTAAGGGGTACGAACCATCACTACATAATACAAAACAAAGTCGCTTCTCGCTGTCTGTCCCTTAGGATGCTTAGATCTTTAAAACTACGCTCTGGATTTTAATGCAGTTTTTTTAATAGATAGGGTGATTCAAGAGAAAGGTATATATATATAATACATGTAGAATATAGTGGAGAAACACTGATAATTTTAGATTTTTTGCTCTTAGGCGGAACGAAGTTCGCCGAGTCAACTAGTTATCTATAAAATACGCTAAAAAATAATGTTTGTTGTATGGGAGCCCCCCTTAAATATTTATTTCAGTCTGCTTCTGGAATAGAAATATATCATCTGTGAAAATTTCAACTGTCTAGCTATCACGGTGCATGAAATACAGCCTGGAGACAGACAGACAGACTGACAGCGAAGGCTTAGTAATAGGGTTCCGATTTTACCCTTTGGGTATGGAAACCGAAAAACTCAACAAACTAGTTCTTAACCATTTTAATATGAGGAGTGACACGGACTTGAAATATTCAAAGTTAACTTGTAGATCGAACATGAATATAAGAATTTTGTTTTATCTCTTGAATTTGTTTCGTGATATGATTTAAGTAGGTAGTATGTAAGGTAGGGAATAATCCACCACATTTAATCAAGGCCAACCCGCACAGAAAAATAAATACCTATACTTGTATAAAAACATTATTATTGAAATAGTGTGAATAACAAAAATCGAGGATTTCGTTCATCTTTAATTAAATTATCTTTTACAAAATGCACACAGAATTCGGGACATCTTGGGTAATAATTAGTAATTATAACTACTGACATACTAGTATCTAGACTACTTTATCAATTAAATAATTTACTTAATCATCTATCATGATTGAATCAGGTAGATAGTATTTTTTTTTGGTAAAAAAACTATTTAAATTGCAAATAGATTGTGAAATATTTCTATCAGTATATCGAGATATTTTTCGACTCTAAATGCTAATTCTGAAAGAAACCTTATACCTAGGTGTACAAAAAAGCTGAATATCGCTTTTTTAACCGACTTCCCAAAGGAAAGAGGTTATCTATTCGTCACGTATATTATTTTTTTTTTTTTCAAAACAAACTTTAGGTCGCTTCATTGATTTGTGCGTAATTTTGCTCTTAAGCGGCTAATTTGTTGATAACAATTCATAGCAGACGTACATTTTTTTATCTGATTGAAGCAAACGAGAAGTTTTTAGCAGTAGTATCATAGGGCGCAGCCATAAGGGGGAGGTGTTAGCTGGTTTAATCCCACCGAAATGGTAATAATATTATCTAAAATTTATAGTCCGCCTATGCATACCAACACAGCAATTTCATTTTTAACCCCCCCCCCCCCCCTTTCAACCAAAATCTGGCTACGCCCCTGGTGAGTGGTCACTGCCACCCATGGATATCCGTAAGCAACTTCTTATAGAACATTGGTTTTACATTGGTTTTATTTGAAGTCAATCACACATGCGTAGTTACCTCGCAGCAGGACTAAGATGGTCGCCTTATATACAAGTGTGCCGGCAACCACACCCTTTCATCGAATCGCAAACATTTACATACCTTTTTTCAAAAAAGAGCAACACCCATCACATAGTACATCAGTAGAAGTTACAAAGACTACGATAAAGCTAATGTTACACGAGCTAACCGCAGGGTGGCGCTGTTCGTATCTATTTCTTAAGACGCCGATAAACAACATCTTATTTATTACGTCCAATAAAAGCAAACACTGGATGAGCATCGATTAGCACAGTAGCAGGTGGCTAATACTTTGTATGCAGTATTGCTTCATACGATAGTAATATATAAAAATCTTGTGTCTGTTTTGTGGTCGTAAAAATGACACGAAAACACTCTATTAAGCCAATCTTTAAGCATAATCCGTACGTAGTGATTAATACGACGGTGCTCATCTATTAATATTTTGAATGTAACTGTTAAATGAAAGACATTTTTATTAAAATACGTAATTCAAACCACTATTAGTCGTATCAGTGTCAGTCTTACGTAGGCAACCGCAAATATTCTAATTTAGATAAAGTAGGTATCATCATGATTCATTGTCTTCTTAATATAACAAAAGAGGGTGTAAGGTATCTTGATATACAACGTATAACGTTCTGGGTTAAAAATAAAAGAAAGACTATTTAAATTATTCGTTACATCCAAACGATGATATAACAGTATGTTTGGCATTTCGGTACGCTTACGCCGATTAAAATGTTAAAAATACAAATTTTACGTAATTGGATGACATAAAAATGACATTACCCTTATTTTTTATAATGTTCTGAGACCTCGCGCGAATCAAGCATGAAAACTATACTGTATTGCGAAGTCTTCTAGAATCTTCTCATAACACGTTCACCCACCAAATTTATATAATCGACTAGAGCTTCAAAGACTCCACGTTTAATGAGTCATATAAATCCTGAATAACTAGTGTGTAATTACCTAGTACAATCCCAGATTAGAGACATCGTCACGTGACAGGAACGGAGATTTAGGAACTGCGCGATATATAGCCAAGCGTGGAGTTCGGTCTATTTATACTGAAGCGAACAACCGTCTAGATGCGTCTCCGAACTATTTTAGAACACAAAGTGAAAGTCACAATACGACACGGAATTTTCTATTTAAATATCTACTTTTATTTACACTAATAAATAGTGGTCTGATACTTTGCTTTGTTTTCTTTGAAAGGAAAGGGTTGAATATGTAAGTATAACCAAAGAGAAGTTATTATTAGGACAATAATTATTTAAAGCTTAAGGGAAATTAAATGAAATTTAAAAATATTGCGTTTAGTACTTACATTTTGTTAAACATCTATGATAAAATTCGAAATGAAACAGAATAGGTAAGAAAACTCGTACACCTTTACTACGAGTAAAGAAGTTTAGTTAGTAGTTAGGGTTATGTACGTAGTAAGATAAAACTTACGGATGAAATTGTATACTAAATTTTCTTTATTTATTATAAGATGGAAAGTTATGCCTACCGCTCATAGATATCTATAAATAACTCGATATAGAATAGTGGTTCTGGACATCAAGTTAATTACTAATTGTATATATATTGTATTGCTACTATTGATGACTAGAGTGGTCGAATCGTACGTTAGGCGGCATCCACACTATCCACACTCTTCCAGGGTTCCACCCCTCCGAAACGCTAAAACTCTTTACGCTAGAAACAGGTGGCGTGGTATCTCCTCTACCGTGTCGTACTGGTTTTACCACCTTTCAAATAAATTTTAATATATCAAATATTATTTGTCTAGATTGCAACAGTGAGTTGAGTGGGAACTGGCATTGTGGATAATGGCGCTACGTCACAACCGGCCTGACCGCTGCCTGCCCTCTACGGCTCGGCTTTTTACAATATTTTACTGTACGCTCAAGAACGAGTGCTCACTTGAATAAATTTCCATAATAGAAAAAATGCGATCCAACATCCTCTTCTGTTACAACCAAATACAGGAGCAACCTCGACTGTCACTAGTCAAACCAGATGTAGTGCTTCGGCCTACTTTGAGGATAGACATATGTAAAGTATTTTTTATAATAAAAAAGATAAGTAAAGAATATTCTATAAAATACGTTATTTAAACTCTACCATGATTGCTACCTCGGTGTTTAAAATATTGCAATAATGTAAAATATAAATATTTCTTATTTCCATTTGTCTACGAAAACGACGATATGCTAATGATCTCAATGTACCGTAAAGTCGTTAAACAATATGTTTAAAGCTGTAACTTATAATATTTTAAATGGGTGTAAAATTTTAAATTACATCTTCACACTGTCATTTGTTAACGGTTTAATGACCTTTCAATTAACATATCTCATTAAGTTAAGTAAATAGTTCGTATACACACGCATACATACATTTCACTTATATTTTGTTTATGTTACCTGATTTATTTACACATTATTATTTAATGATATTAAATAATTACATAATCTTTGGTTGCAACTTTCGAACTGTAAATTCTTTTGTACACTTAAGATTAAACGAAAATACACATATTATAAAATGCAAATGTGTTGTGTAAAGTAAATATAAAATAAAGAGTCAAAATCGTTGCTCTTTGGGAGTTGCTGAATTATCTCATTGAAAGGCCAAGCCATTATTTGGTCCAAAAACTAAACTTAAATAAAACATACAAAAATAAAAATATATATTTATAATCACACCAAAGAAATCATACTTTACGCACGTAGATACGTACTACATTTTTTGTCTCCATCTACATTATTTCAAAACTAACAAAATATATACCGCCGTCTAACAATTACTCAATTCATATCCTAAATGCATTCATGTAATGCTCACAGGTAATTTTCCTTCCATCTCTGTTAGTTGTCACGAAAAGATCACATATCTAACCTGCGCAACCCTATTAACGCGAAACAAGCCCAGATTTGGATTTGTAGTCTGAAATCTATTGAATTCAAATGTTACTCGTTAAAATAGGGACGTGATATTTTATACAAGCCTCGGATTGGACTTGTGTTGGGAACTTTATGGCATTGTATTTGATTTATCTCGTATATCTCGTATATTCGTAATGCAAATTATATTATTCAATATAGCTATAGTAATGATTTGTTTCATATTCACAAGTCAAAAGTAATTGTTTAATATATGTCTGCACTAGGCAACTTCTAAAATGGCTAGAATAATTTTGACCGCACTTTCAGGTAATTCGCGGGTGACGACCCGCGTGGCGGAGCGCTTACCATGCCGGTGAGACACGCAATGGGTCCCCGGTTCAATTCCCGGCCAGATAGGTATCTGAATGATGAGTTTAGTTTGTATTTGTGTATTCGACTTGTGTGTGTCCATAGCACCCACGACACAGAAGAAAATCCTAATGTGGGGATATGAGTGTAGAAAGCGTGTTTTTTTTTTATTTTCCGGCTCACTTTTATATGAAGCGACCATCGTAGTAATTAGGTATGGTAACTCAATTGTGATAGAATCTCCGATTTTCATAAAAAAAATTGCTTACAAATGTCCATGAGCGGGAGTAAACACTTACCATTAGATGGGCTGCATGTCCGTTTGCTACTTCAATCCCAGAAAAAAAGGATACTTTCTCTCAGTTACAGAAAATGATAAGCAATAAGGACTGGCTTAGGTTTTTATATTATATTTTTTAAAATATCTACACTAGAAGTAACTTATATTGTTATTGAAGTTGAAACAAAATGAATTGTTAACTTTGAGAATTTTATGTAAATGAGCAAGTGTGAGGAATCTATCCAACAAAAGACTGCTTGACATTGAAGTGACATACGTACATCTTGTTTCAATTACTTCATTCAAACATATTGAATATACAACTGAAAATACAAATTACATACCTATGCTACTTATAGTATCAGTACTGGAACAAGTGTTTTGGATACTCATACATATATTATGAAACATTATTACGAATATTACTAAAATTAGAATGTAATTAACATAAATTAAAAAAAAATTAAAATCAAAAAAAAAAATTAATGACGACAAAACGATGACAAAATAAAAGAGGTGTTATAGTTAGCAAATTCAAATTTAGGTAAACTACTTATCTTTGATCTTGAAAACGGACATGTAATCGTAGTTATTATTAATATCCTAGCTAATAAATAGTGTAATACTGAGCAAAAAATAGTTATCAAAGAGTGACCTAGCGTAAATTGTCGTTACTGTGTTACTTAGCGCCTACAGTAGACACCAGGGTCTAATCAAAATGTAATAAAGTAGATTAGTTGCCTCCCGACCGGTTCCCGAGGAAATTCAATGCGCTTTCTAACTCGCAACATTTGGTGTCGCAAGTTTCCCGCTAGGAATCTCATGGACGGGCTCCGAAGAAATAGTCTAAGTTAATTAAAGTTTTTCTCAGAACTACGTGTAATATCTACAGATGAGACATTTATTTTCTCAAAAGATTTACAAAAATCACTTACAGAGAAAATTACATATACAAAATAACAAAAAATCATGGGTCAACTGACGTAGGCGATGAGGAGGGTAGGTGTGAAACAATAGGTTGTTATGTAAGTTGGATTTTTAAAAGGAAGGCTAGGAAGTTGTTTATTCAGGCCTATGTTTTGTGGAGTGTTTTTACTTTGCATACGCCAATTTCTAGGTCTTTATAAAGAAACTAGTTGTCCCCACAAACGTTGTTTTGCCATATAAAAAATAAAAAAATGTTAAGGGTGGACAACCCTTAAGGGGTGTGAAAAATAGATGTTGGCAGATTCTCAGACCTACTGAATAAGCATATAAAATTTGGTAAAAATCGGTCAAGCCGTTTCGGAGGAGTTTGGCAACAAAAACTGTGACACGAGAATTTTATATATTAGATATGTAAAAACAGAAGAACCTACAATAAAAATGTGTGTATCTAATGTTTTATATACAATAGTAGCAATAAATGCTCTTTCATTGCTCTTAGTGATGAGATTTTAGAAATATGTTGTTACCTCCCGAAACGCGTCTATCGTAGTCAGCCTCGTCAGAATTGTAAGCAGTAAAAAACGTAAATTTAATTTTACTGATGAGAAATTGTCAGACTAATTAAAAAACGCTTATGATAATTATGAGGTTCATAATAAATTTACTATTAGCATACAAACGTGATCGTAAATAGGACAAGGCAAGAAAACTGTGTTATTTAGAAAACTTCTGTGCTAAAGATTTTGTACTTATAGGCTCACTCCTGTGCATCATTTTTGAGTTAGTGTGATTAAGCCGAATACAAAGTAATTAATATACATATTGTACTAATATTTTATTAATTATTTAATACATATTTTTAACAATGTAAACCAATCATCAACGATAAATTTCCTTACTTTATAAGTAACTAGTTGACCCGGCGAACTTAGTTAAGCCTAAAAGAAAAATCTAAAATTATCAGTGTTCTTCCACTTATGCATGTATTATACACAAAAACCTCTTGAATCACCCTATCTGTTAAAAAACTGCATTCAAATCCGTAGCATAGTTTTAAAAATCTAAGCATACATAGGTACAGACAGTGCGAAGCGACTGTGTTTTTATATTATGTAGTGAAGCTAATCAAAGTTTCATTATTGTTCAGTGCTGTAAAAATCTCAAATAAGCTCTTAGGCCAAATTGCTTTAAACTCAATTGATGTCTTTATTTTGTACAAAATCTTAAGTTGCTTACTCAGACATTCTGAAAAAGGTTCTTGTACCTACTCTTAAATAGTACTTGGCAGTACTATGAAAATAACACAATATTACCATGAGTTCTTTTAAATAACAAACAACACATTTAGACATGTACCGAGGTATTTCAATAGCTCATTCTCGCGATGTTTATTCAAACATTTAAATGAACCATAAGTGGCTACCGTTTTATTTGATAATTGATAACAATGAGCGCTACCCAGTGGTCGGTTCTCGCCTTTCTATTTTGTTTGTAAACACTGATTGAATTATCGCTCAATCGTCGTCGACCAGCAAACATGGGGACACTGTTAACTGAGCTAACGGGACTGTGTACATAGGTTAGGACATTAGTAAGTACTTCTAGTAGGTAATACGAACGCATAGATATTTTAAAGAGCTTCATGAGGTCTAGGAACTTCGGCACTATCTGTATATAGGTAGATACTTAAGAAGATTAAGGGTTTTATTAAAAAAAAATAGTGAGATATTTGGAAAACCCAGTGGTGTTCATGAGATGACAGTAAAGACAACTGTAGATAGCAAGCCTTAAAAATAAGATAAAGCAAAATTACATATTTCTAAAATAATAAAACATTGATGTTCCTTCTAAACGTATGTAACGTTGCTCATTCTTAGTTAATACCGTCGTAAAACAGTTTTACGTAAATCGTCTGCTTTTATTTTACATTTTATGTGCGATTTCCGAGACGAAATGCGTCAAGTAGCATAGTATCCTATGGGGCTAGGTAGGTAAAGTATATCGCAGATGTAATGGATAAACTCGTCTTGCTACGTAACTCGCAAGGGCCGGTGCCCTTGAGGGGTCAGATAGCTAAGAACAATGCTACATTTTAAGAACTTTACACATTTTCCTTTAAAAGAATTTGTAAACTTTGTGTAATCTAAGTGATTAAAGTGAGGCGGAGACGTTAAGTTTTTAGTATTATACTAGTCGATACGACTACTTTTAGTATACAGTGTTCATAAATAAAGTTCAACGTTTATTTCTATCATAATTTAAAGCTATATTGGGTTCTGGTGTGAAAGATAGAAATACTTATCTTAAGCATTCCAACTTAGTCGTCAGGGGTAGCAACGCATATATTATCTGACTAGTCTAATGTAAGACTTATCTTATCTGAGTTTAATTACATTTCAATTTGCGGCGGTTGCTGCTTACTATCAGGTGTTCTGCATGCTCAATTTGTATTTCAATCTATAATTATATTATAATCTTTACTGTGTGTCCAACTTTTTATAAGAAAGCTAATTATGTGTCATCAGCGTTTCACTGACTCGCTATGCACGAAAAAAGTATTTACTATGGATGCATAAATTTTAAATGTATTTTATTAGATTATGGTATACAAAATGCTCCCATTATTCCTTTTTTCATTTACATTGTTATGTATAGCGTACTAAATGTTATATCTTTAAATGTCATATTGACTAGTTGCTATAATAAGAATAGCTCAAACTTACAACTTAAAAAAAAATTATATTCCTGATTAATCTTCGGCGATAATGCGTCAATGATAAAATCATGTAAAAAGTCAAGTTATCACAAAATTGTTACGTTAATTGATATTAAAATTGATAACATTTGAAGGTGGTAAAACCAGTGTAGTTCGACCGGGGAAGTACCACCGCCACACCTATTTCTAGCGTGAAGCATGTCTTGCGTTTCGATGGAAGGGTGTGGTTGGCGGCACACCTTTTTAAGAGGCGACCATCATAGTCGTCGGGAGTAGCAACGCATCTGTGATTTGACTTCAGGTAGAACTCATGTTCTGTCTAAAGTTGATTACAGATGTCCATGAGCGGCAGTTACCACTTACCATCAGGTGGACTGCATGCTCGTTTGCTACTTCTGTCAGATAAAAAAAATATATGGAATGCCTTGGTTACTAAAATACACGAAGCGTACCTTTTGATCAACCTGATTTATTTATTTTATTTTAGGCTACACAATAACATACAAGACATACATTAGTAGGTAATATAGATATTAAGATTAACTAAAGGTACTTCCTAACCAACAAGTCCGCTTGCTATTTCCAAATTGTATTACTTACATAGAAACATCAAATTGCATCACTACCACGATATATACAATGCCTCCATATAAAATTTAAACAATTAACCACAGAAAGTGTGTTTAAATGATTTAAAACTTCTTCTAATGAACACTAATCTTATTTCACTTTGACTCCCTTGAAGGCCAACAATCTAGGTCAGGCATAATGTAATTTGTCATAGTTATTATGCACTAAAAACACATTATATCACATTCGCATAGGTAAATAACTAAATGTATGCCTGCAAATCACGCGGCGTGCAGGTTCAATACAGTCTTATCTGTCCTTACCGTCTGCCCTCGTCTTAAAGATAACAACTACCTATATTTTTATCAACATGCTATACATATGACACATATTGCAAATGTCATAGTAGGCTAAGATACAACTGCTCGATTTTTTACGTCAATCTTTATTTAACAGAACATTGCCTTCATAATTAAACCTAAAGAAACACCTACTTATGTAAACAAATTATGGCTTAAACTACTATTTATTGAACAATATTATAATAGTAATTTAAGTACAAATTGTTTTTAAATAATTTTATTATTTTGAATAAAGAAAATAGTTACTTAATAACTAAATTCAAATACTTCAAATTGTTTTGAAGACAAAAGTGTGTCTTTTTTCTCTGTGATTAAAATATTATAATTATTTTTGTTTATGTTAAGTGTGTGATGCATTTATACTTTATTTTCTATAAATTACTGCTATTTACTCATATCTTCCTACCTTACAGTACTTAACTGAACAGTATTTTTTGAAATATGCTCAGAGACAGTCGAAGCACCAACATATTCCGAGTATATGTGACGGACATGTAATCGTAATTCCCGATTTACATTGTGTCTACAGCGAAATCGCCGTTTTGTCTGCGTTATATTTTTGATAGCCATTGACCTTCAGTTTCAGCACTATTTCAAGATTCCAATGTGAGGTCAATGACAGTCAAAAATATTCTAACTTGTTCGAGAAAAGTTTTATATTATGTGAAAATATCGCAATGTCACTCATAACTTTTGGTATTAAAATAAATGGGTCATAGTTTATTCTTCATATTTAATTATTCATTCTGCATATATTGCAATGAGCAAACACAGATGAAATGTATTTTGCAGGAGATTTCAAAGTCAATCAAGGAATGACAGAATTTACTATAAATAAAATACTGCCTACTAGAATCACAAATAATTAACTGTGTTAATCTGTGTTAATTAACTGTATAAACAATGTTTCTCAACATTCGTCATATCACATGACCCATCAACCAAGATTGAAATGATGCATCATAATGAAAAGATCGGATTTCCTAATCCTAATGGTCTATCAACTGTCATGTTATGTCTTCAATCTGTTTGTTCCGCTGTTTATAGCTAAGAGGCTGCATCCGTAACAGATAAGCGCTTAGTATTTGCTCCTAGATCATTACTAGTTTTCATATTAAAAACATTACAACGAAAGCGAAACCTGCAACATTGTTGAAGCCACAATAAGATTTTTTTTTGACTGAAGTAGCAATCGTGCATGCAGTCCACCCGATGGTAAGTTGTCACTGCCGCTCATGGACATGTGTAATCAACTTCATACAGAACATGGGTTCTATCTGAAGTCAATCACAGATGCGTTGCCGAGCTCCTGAGGACTATGATGGTCGCCTCATATAAAAGTGTGCCGGCAACCACACCCTTCCATCGAAACGCAAGACATGCTTCACGCTAGAAATAGGTGTGGCGGTGGTACTTCTCCGGTCGAACTACACTGGCTCTACCACCTGTGAAAGGATTCTTTCTTGTCAAAGTGTTTCTATACAGGAGATGTTTATAATCATTTAAAAATATATTATTTTCGAACTACACTGGTTCTCTACCTCCTTCGATTTTTTCTTCTTCGATCATTATTTGATATTGACACACTCGTTATGGTCTCAAGGATCTGTTAAGTCCGTGGGGACCCACTTTAGCTACGTAAACTTTTTGAAAACGACAGTGTTATCCAAGAACACATAAAAAAGACACATAAGGTCAAATTGAGAAACCGCCACCTTTTTGAAGTCGGTTAAAAATAGATCTGATGTAATTTGTTTATGAGGTGTCCTTTTTAATATTCTCTTGTTGTATATGAATTTTGGGATTTTCTCTAAACTATTACTAAAAAAGTGTGGCTCAATAAACGTTACAGTATATTTACTTCTCTTATAAGGCTTTGCCGTATTCAAGCATTTGCATACAGCATTATGGATTAATGGATGTAAAGAAAATAATGGAAGTAAATGTGTAGATAGATGCACGTGTGCGTTAATTGGATAACCTCCCCTTTTACTATAAAGCTATGGGCGTTTTTCTTAAAGTCATAACAAGTGTCGTAAACTAAGAAGCCTATAATTATTTATAAAAATATTGGCTTCGACGAAGTATAAAGCTTTGCTTGATCCAACCGCTCTACTCTGCTACATGCCTGGAAGCCATTCATCAATATGATTGTACGGCTAGTTGCAATAAGTTGTCCGACTAGCACCTCAATGGATGCCATCTTGTAAAAACTAGAGGACCTACCCGATAATTTCCAGCCAGGATAAATAACCAACCCTAGACTTTACAACTCTTTGAACCACCCGAGCACTTGTTTGCCCAGAGTGTAACTTAACCAATACCAATTTAAAACTAGTTATATTAAACGAAGTAGCACCAGTTACGTGCGTTCTCGCCAGCGTCATAGATTATCCCTTTTTGTAACATTTTGCTCCGGCGCGCATACTTTTTATACAAATTGACTCCCTACGGCGTGGGATCGGGTCCAGCTTCTAAATGCACAATGAACCTTAAAAAAACTTTACAGAATCATGTGTTACATTTATAATAGGGCTTATATTTTTTCCCTTTGACATTTTTTATAAATGTAAAGTAGCAACCGAGAATGCAGTCCATCTGATAATAAGAGAACACCGCCGCCAACGGTCATCTTAAAGTAACTTCATATTCATTTGTGATGCGAGGCCACTGCCGACGACTGAGATGGTCACTGCATATCAAAGAGGAGGGTAACCACAACTTTACACCTAAATCCTGGTACACTACTTTCCGACATAAACCGACCAACCCCTATTTTTTAACGAAACTGAATTTAAAGTAATTCATAAAAATACCTTTAAGTTAACTGATTAATTTGTGTTGTGATATGTTATAAAATGTTAATGTAAACATCCATTGTTTTATGCATATATAATTATATTATGGTTATGCATGTTCGTCTGTTTGCCATTTATGCATTATTACATCATTGATCCGCCAATAAAAAATCAGATTTTTTTTTGTAAACTCCTCAGAAACTTCTTGTTTTAATCAAAGATTTTAAAAAATGTATGCATAATTCCAAAATTCTTGTACCTAAGTGTGTATCTGTACCAAATATACGTGTAGCCAAATCCACAAGCTAAGGTTTCGCAAAGTGGGGTACGCGAACCCCTAGGGGTTCGCCATTCGATGGCAGGGGCTTCGTGACAAGATTATATAAAAATACTATTAATGATGACTCCATTTGTGACAACAAACCAGCACACCCATCATATGAATAGAAGTAAAATTTCTTTTGGCAATTTATGGTTAACTTTTATTGAAATAAATACATTATTTCCCTCAACAGTCAATTTTATTGTTTACTTGGGGGGGATACCTCCACGTACCCCTACGTACCACGTACATGGAGTTGAAAGTTTGAGAAACCCTGCACTAGCAATGTGTAAGTAAACGTATGACGGAAGGAAAAAATGATAATTACTTTAACTCTTTTCAAAAATAGTAACGTCCTCGTAACGTAGTGACAAGCGCGGCAACTGAACACATTATTTGCATGTCATTAAAAAATTCGTATGTATTTCCCTGAATTCGTCATATTACTTATTACCTACCTTCATGTTATTGCTATGCTTTGATTTACGTAAGTGTTACTTATAATTTTAAGGAAATGACCGTATTTAACTAATTTACCTTAATTTATTTTCTTCACAAACTTAGGCAACAAAATGACAACACTGATTTTATTAAAACTGTAGGGGCTATTTAATAAGATGATTGTTGGTAATCTATCACTTAGTTGTATAATTAATATTACAGATTAATATCACTTTCATCTTTACGTAATGTGACACTGATATTCTAGTAACGAAAATTATAAAGCATTACCTTTTTCATTAACACAGGAATCTCATGTTCCAACGACATTTTAAAATCTGGGGATCTTGTAAAGCTGCCACTGTTTTTATCACACAGATGATCCATCTACCACAACCACAATTCAGTTTTGTTCCACTTATTATATCGCCGTTTATTTATTTATTGATACATAATTTATAATTAATGAAGCACTAGAGATAACTGTCACACGGGATCGGCGTGTTGTTCACGTATCGTCTCGTTAAACATGAAATAGTATTTAGTTAGTTTCCATTGAAGATTTGATCCGCGTATTTATTGCAAATAGGTGCGGGTAGATTGAAGCCGGTGCGACGCGACCGCCCGTCGCCTTCACGCGATGCGAATGAGCGTCCCAATCGTCGCCCGCTCACGCTTTGCCGAGGTGAACCTCGCAACACCAATTTGAGACATCTAATCAACGAATGCCTACCGTTTGCTTTTGTTTATACTAATTATGTGGACAGATAATCCGTCGATTCTACCGATAGGGCTCAAACATACAACGACATCGAAGTATAAATAAACGGCACGGTACCACCGCGTGATGCGCACGCGCCTGTCGAGTGATAGTATGGCGCCCGCGATGCTGCCGCCGTCAATATTTCGTGGCCAAAAATCAAATCACACACCACACACGTCTTTATATAAGAATTTGTAATGGTGTAACGGTGTTTTCTAGCTAGCGTTCTGTCCACAAACCCAACAAAATGTAAAACAAGCTTGTGACAGAAATTTTCTATACAATTCCCACTTTATATAAATGCCCAAATATAGGGTTGTCGCATGATTATTCCTACATATAATTCTAACCGTAAATCATGCTAATATCGTGGTCAGTTATATACACTCTAAATAAAATATATAAGTATTCATATGTTAAACACAAATATGAGAATACCACAAGAAATTCTATGGAATTCTCATATTAAAATTAGTTAAAATTATATTTTTAAACATTACATATAATAACAAATACTACATAAACGTAATATTATCATATAATAATATTATATATTTTCATCACATTTTGATGCCAATGGTTTTTAGTCAACGAACCATAATATATTATAAAAAAACTACTTTTATGATACATAGGTATGTATATAATAAATACAAGTTCTAAATACAGTTTCAAATCAAATCGTTATTTTTAGCCAAATACTAAATAGTAGTTATAAGATATAAATAAAACATGGCGAACTAAATTTAAAAAGCTAATAATGTTTACGCTAAGAGCTTTTTACATAACAAGGAAGAAGATTCAATGTTTTGTTTATTTATCTTAAATTTATTATTTAAAGTCTTGTACTTATTTTACAGATATTAAAATATAACAAACAATTAAGAAAACAATATTTTCCCGTTACTTATTTCGGTAATTATGAAAACAAGCTACCTACTTTAATTGTAGGTACAATACTAATATAGTAATTAATGGGTCAATTTCTTACCATTACTTTCATAAGTAATGGGTATTCACAATGAATGTTTATCCGTAATTAACTCTTCTTAAATGCAGAATAATAATTATAAGATTTAAACTATTTGTTAACAACTAAACATAAAACAACTCAGTTTCAATATCTTTCTTGGTTGACTACTATTTTAGTCTCGCTACTAACGGACTTTACTGATCTTAATAGAAAAACCTATTTTGGTAATAATTAGTTTAGTCTAATTTGAACCACTAACTCATGAAAAAGTAGTTAACAAAAAGAAACAAATTGCCTATGGCCTTTAATAGCCTTTAATATTTTAAATTAGACAGATTAAAATTTTAAAATTTTAACTGGATTTTTTTTCCGGCGAAAAGTCTCTTAACGTACCTAATCTACACACATTGCCTGTAGTACTGCGATTAATAACACCGGCTGTGTCATCCATAGTATCACTTAATGAGTTAAATAATAAAGTATATTGCCCTCAAATATCAACCTCAATACAAAAAAACAAATCTGCCGTTCCAGTTGTCGTCTTCTTGGTATAACAATAGGTACTATTATAGATTGTCTTGCTCGGTTTAAGAAGTTGAAAATGATGAATAGATGCATTTGGGTGCATCCCAACTGCAGTCAAAGCCGGATATCGATCAATAAACATATTCATAGAATTCGAAGACCCTAAATCAATGGTTCCCAACCAGTAGTACGCACCACAGGTGGTCCACAAGTAACGAACGCGAAGTGTTTACAATATGCATCTATTGAATCTATTTGCTGCGGGTGCAATGCGTAAAGTTTATTTCGGAGAACTTGTGGCGATTACTTTTAACAGGAATTTAATAGAAGTACGTAGATAAAACAGGTTGGGAACTACTGCCCTAAACCGAGGGTCCACTAAGATTTATTGACTACAATAGACTAAGAAGAGATTATATACTATTGATATATATAATATTGATATATTATATATATCAATAGTATATAATTTCAAAGGTCGTCAATTTAATATTTTTAACACCATTTGGCTCATAAAAATAGATTTAAATTCCACGTATAATTGGGATTAATCACTACATAGTATAAAACAAGTCGCTTCGCGCTGTCTGTCTCTGTGTATGCTTATATTTAAAACTACAGTACAGATTTTAATTTTTTTTTTAATAGATAGAGTAATTTAAGAGGTAGGTTTTTATGTATAATACATGCATAATATAGTGAAGAAACACTGATAATTCAAAATTTTTGACTTTTAGGCGTAACGAAGTTCGCCGTGTCAGCTAGTTTCATAATATTTATGTAAGTTGTTATTAAGAACAGGTTTCTGTCTTAAAAATATAAACAACGCACTTAACCTTCGAGGACCTTTATACGAGAACAAGTGCCACATTATATGTTCAATTGTCCATGCCCTAATTCGGTCCACCACCTACCGTCACGCAATCGGTCTCATCATTTAATTTATAAAATTGCGCGGCCAAAGGTACCTATTGCTAGTAGGTACTTTGATACGTTGTCCCTGTTGTTCCGGGACCACTGAGTATAGGGCTAAGATATCTCCTGCCTTTCCTAAAAAGCGACTAAAAAGGTATTCTCGGGGTTGTGGACGGTAACGGTGGGGGATCACAATCCAGCTTTACAATTTCAAATACATATACTTAAAATTGTATAACAAAAGGCGACCTTATTTCTAACACAACCATCTCAGCTACGCTACCCAGAGAGCTTCATGATAAGAAAATACGAAACAGAAAAAAAAATAAAGTGGTGTACTAAAATAGGTAAATATTTGAGAAGGGATAAGTTATAGAAGATAGATAATATTCCATGCAAAGGACCTAAGATTACAAGCCGTTGGAATTCACCGCGGTTTTAAACATGATAGAACGTCAGGCATAAAACCAAATAGGCCATTCCTCGGGGCATGCAATCTGGCTAAAGCTAATACAACTATTCCATATTGAGTTCAATGAATTTTGTTGTCGTGAGCCCGACAAAGGGCCTACGCTTGCGGTAACTCGGAGCCGAATGTACCGGAGTTATGTGCCCGAACCAGAAATAAACTGCCAGACATGCACAGATAACTCCCTGGCGTAATTCTGATACTGGTTACAAGGCACGGCAGCATTCAAATGTTTTGAAATTGTTTTTCAATAAGTTATGACGTCTATACATATATCGGATTCGTGCGTGATGTAAGAAAAGACTATTCATATGCTAAGATTAAACGAACATTATAGTATCTACAAACGCCCTGATATAACTCATTGGTTTTAAAATAAATGTTGAACTCAGGAAATTTGCGTGAAAATGTGTTTGTGGAACATCATAAATTGATCAAATGAAAAATCAATAAATTGATGACAAAATCTTATCGTAAGGAATGAGTCCTTACGATAAGATTTTCTGATAACATTACTTAAATCAGTCCTAACAAATAATACCGACTTCAGAATATGGCGTAAGTGATCAGTAAAAGAGCTCTCTCTTACTGCATATCGTGACAAGTTTCCGATTGAAGCGATTGGTTTTGTGATTTAAGCTTATCAAAAGTTGGTCGAATGAATAATAATATTTCTGTTTTATTAATTGTTGCGCCAGTGTATATGGTAAAGAAACGTCGGACGCCATAAAAAATTAAAGGACTGATCGCTCGTGGCTAAATTTCATGCGTGCATCTATAATTTGCAGGGAACATTATGACACCAATTCGCACTTGGCCAGCGCGGTGGACTATGGCCTATTACTTTCTCATTCTGAGACAAAACCCGTGCCCAGCAGTGGGACTTTAATGGGTTGACGACATTTATACACAGGTCTCGGTTTATCATCACTGGATTTCACCAATATTCGTTAAACGTCTGGTAAGGTTTGACAAGCCGCATCTTACGAGTGGAAAACTTCTTACGCAGGATGCCTAATTCTAATACAAATTCGCATTCTACTTCTGACACAAATTAGCATTGAATATTTTTCACACTACTTCAACTTAAAAAGCGCTGCAGCCGATTTAGCTATAAGTAAACAATTCATGGAAAGCCTTAAATATAGTACCGACGAGTTGTTGGGCAGCTTAAACAAGTAACAGCCAGAATTTCTTAGAAGTGCGGCGCAAATTGTGGCTAAATAGCAATGTCGGAGCTGTTAGGTAAGAGCCGGCTGGCAGTAAATATTGCAACGGGAACGGTCGCGTGCGTACACGCAGATCCGCGACACCTAGATACATAGCTCGCTACATAGCTCGTTTGTACATGGTGTTTGTAAAATGTTTTGCAGAATTGACTCATTTCATTTAATATGATGAGGCGAGACCCGTGCATGTTGGGCTTGAAATAACGGGACATTTCTTCCTTGCTATAGCGCGCGTAGTGCTATTTTATACGTCTAATTTAATAGTCAAACATTAATTTTAAGGAGTACTCGCTAACAGCATTTCATCTGTGTATCAATTTCAATTTATTCGAAAAACATCTATTAAAGAGAAAATTTACAGATCTACCTTTAAGTTAATAGAGCATTTCTGACATAAATTGAAATACTCAATATAAATATTTTGCTGTATTGCTGATAGTATGTGTATTAGGAGTACATTGTCCGTAATTTTAAAAATGACTCATATTGTTTAATTTAAAATAGATGTTACGTACCTATATAACATTAATGCTTTATATATTTTTTTTACGCACTATTTCTTTAAACCTACTTTAACTATGTCAAATCTTACACTCCATACGCGCAAAATTCAAAAATTGCGATCGGAAATCGCATCACGCTATAATATATAAATAAATAAACAATTTACTATTAAACTTTTATTTGAACAAGATATCCGGTGTGCCAATATTCAAAATGGCACCGCAATAAATATCACGAAAGCATTAAAAGCTTCCAAACTGTTTACGTTAATTGGTTGGAGAAGTAAACACATTCGTTTACGCAATAACATACAAACGGACGCGCGCTACTTCTAAATCTATAGTTTAATGGCGGACTTACGTGAAGAAGATCGAAAGCAATAATAAATTCGTTAAATCGCGGTTGTGAGACAAAACTCATGTTTGATTTAAAACGGTAAAAAAAAGTTTAAACAATATTTTTAGGCACTTAGTATTGAGATTACATAAATTGATCGTTGCTCTTCGCATAGAGTATGTATAATTCTTCCTTGCGTTACGACTTTTACCATTAAAATCATACTACAAGTAGCGTTAAAAACTTAAGTTTCATAAATAAGTAGATATTAAGTGCATATTAAATGCTTGTCATAAAATAGTTATCACGTGTTTACAGTCTGTGTTAACAAAATATTATTGTTTTCATAAAGTTACTTAATCACTAAAGCGATATAACGTAACTAGTTAAACTATTATCCAACCAAACATACATGCATCAATCAGCCTTTTATAGGCAATACCTAATGAGGGTTTCAGCCCATAATCAGTACGTCTGGAATGCATCTAGTAACACCATGGAATCAATGTGGACTTAAGACCGGAAATAAGGGTGTGGTTGCCGGCACAATTTTATATGAAGCGACCATCATAGTCCTCGAGAGTAGCAATGCATCTGTGATTGACTTCAGATAGAATCCATGTTCTGTATGAAGTTGATTACAGATGTCCATGGGCGGCAGTGACTACCATCAGGTGGACTGCATGCTTGACCGCTAATAATATGTATGCCTACATAACTGTTCTACCTTGTAAAAATATTAAAGACTGATTGTGTTAAAAAAATATATGACGTATATTTATTTCGAACGGAGTAGTTTATTTATACCCCATTATACTAGTTTGCTTTTAAAATCTGTAAAAACGAATAAAGTTGCCAAAATGTAAATCACATAGTAATAGAACCGTAACAAAATCGGTTGAATGTAGTTGCTTATAAAATGTTATATTGAACGTATTACTTCCTTAACTAGTGTATCAATCAGTAGAAGGTAGTTTCAATTTCAAGTGATGATTCCAAGATAAATATAAAAAATACATAACTTTATGTACGTATAGCATCTTCGCTTTATTTTTAAATTGTTTAAATTTCGCGACACCAAACATTGAGAAATCCCAAATAAAAACATCTTGTTATATTGTCATAGATACTTCACCAATAGAAGACTAGTTATTGATTTAAATAGAATAGTGTAGAGGAGAGTTCTATCAAATTCAAATCATTTGAGTTGTCTACGATTTATGAAATCAGGATATATCAGACCTTAAAGAAAATTATTGTATAAATATTAAAATTTTACAAAACGACACCGCCTGTGAACTCGTGAGATAAATCCCGTTTAATGTCCTCAATACGTTTAGACATTGCCAAATAATAATAATAATAACAGTAGAAATGGACTAATACATAAACAATATTCGCAACTATTTAAAACTATCTAGTTTGGGAAATCGGTTAAAATATATGAGGATTTGGTTAAAATAGTAGTGTTTCGAAATATGACAATTCCAACCTCTTGTTATAGTCGTCAAGCTGGTATTCAACTTGCTCCCAACTCCTGTAATCTGGTTCGATAACTCACATCGGCATACAAAGTCGAAGTGAATCGTGTCCAGTGCGGCAAGACTTAATGTGGAATGCATGGCCAAACAAAAATTATAGACTGCAAATAAACGCAAAATAAAATGTATGGTTACATTACCATAAAAATCGAAGATTAAGCCACGCTTGCAACTAATAATTTCAGTAAGTTGGACGTGATAACAAACAGTAAGCAATCCAAACTAATACGTTTTATAAAAGCAGCAAAGGAGGATGGTGCTCTAGTAATAACTAGCAATTGTATCTTGCATGAACATCAATATTTAACATGGGATAAGAGGCGATTGAGGTCGGTCAATAATATATTAGGTACTACCGAAAGGGCCAAATAAGAAAGTCTCGTATAAATCTTCATTCCCCTCCCCTTTTCAAACTTAAACACACCAGCGCATACATTGCTCATTAAACAAAAATCGATGCACCTTTGCTGTCTCTAGACCCAAACTGTGAGATATTCTACCGGAATTTGTTTGGAGTCTAATTGATTACTTCGTCCACGATGACTTTATGTCTGCTTGAGGGCAGGAACTAGCCCGAGTAACTTATAGACCACGACCCCATAATGTATGTGCCCGCAGCCTGCCGATAAACGATGTCGTCCGCGATTTATACGCTCTTGAACCTTCTCACGACGTCTGAAAAACGGTATGCCACCTCCGATAGCAAGGAAATTGATCTTAAATCGTTCCTTTCCATACTTGTTCCGTGCCGTATATGGCTGCATCTATTTAAACAGCGACTATTACTCATGAATTATTCTACCCCTTTAAGGAATTGTCGCCTCGGGTACTTTGGTTTAATTCACTAAACTTCCACTGGATTTGATGCTTTCTCCTAAGAATACTTTTCTGTATCTTCATAAAACAAATCAAGTAACAAACATACGCATGGTTCGCTAATTGCTCAATGGTTATTGAAGCAGCGCTCACCACCACATCAAAGACAGTCAAGCTTTTAATTTATTTCTAGCTTTTAATTTAGCAAACCAATTGAAGATATAGTAAATGACGAATAAAAAATGTAAAACGTACGCCATCTGAAAATGCTATAATTATGACGCAGATAACAGCATTTGCTTAAAACCATCGTAAACTCAACGCTTGATTAAATCTACTAAATCAAAGACTGAGATCACCAACGAATACCTTTTTTAGGATTAGATGCACGACACGTTTCACGCTGCACACAGTGTTGTTGGATACTTGAGGCGGCAGCTGAACGTGAAACGTTTTTCGCGTTTATTTCTTTTATGGCAGATACTCATAGAACCTAAACCCACGTATTGTTACAGTTGTCTAACAAATCATCCAAACGCCAAGCAGCATCGATGCAGTCGCTAATTTTACGCTTATAATTAATTATCGTCGGTTTAAATTAGGCTTGACTAGCACGAAAAGCATTTTATTTTTCCGCATTAAACTAAATAATTTTGCGTTTTCATGCAATAATAGCGGTAATGTTACATCAAAATAACCAACAAGATAAAAATATTGATACAATATTCGAGCTTATCCATATTTCACGATGCTCAAACTGATGCATTTAGAACATTCCACTTGCGTATAAGGTTTCGCATTTGTTGTATAATTGGGGGCAGGTTCATCGACCTCGTAACGGTGTTTGTCAGGGCGGGCGGAGCGCGCATCGTGTGACCTTCAGTGACACTGGCGTAAATAGAATGGAACCCCCACATATTAGCTGATTTGATGCCACTTTTAAACTTTGGAATATGACTATGAAATTGGAATGAAATGCATCGACAGCCATTGCTGTGAGCCATGCAACAGTAGTTAATAGTTATATATTTTAACAAGTTAATCCGGCGAACTTCGTTCCGCCTATAAGTCAAAAATATAAAATTATCAGTGTTTTTCCGCTATATTATACATAAAAACCTTCTTTTTGAATCAATCTATCTATTACATTATCTATTACATTATTAAAAACACTGCATTGAAATCCGTAACGTAGTTTTAAAGATCTAAACATACATTGGGATAGACAGCAAGAAGCGACTTTGTTTTATACTATGTATTCATGTAGTGGGGGTACAGATGACAGAATTATATCAGCGACTGAAATATGATCAAAGGCAAGATTAAATAACATAACAATGGTAAAGTGCACTAAATAATAATTTTGTGTAAGACACTTTTGTGTATTAATATTGAGAATTTTTGATATTGAAATTTTAATTCAACACTTACTTTAATATTTTTGATTCATATTTCATACGATCTTCGTATATACTGAATAAAAATGTCTATCATATCAATTTATCAGCCTTTTAAACTTATTCACGATGGAGATTAAAAAAATTCACAGTAAATATGACGTATTCGACGAATTCGTGACATCAAAGTTTCTCCGAAAAATGCATTTTCCTTAAATGTCAATAATCGTAGACACATGTCTATAGACATATACTACTACGTAAAGACAACTTCGGAAATATCATCAGCGAATAGCTTGTGTTTCGTAACTTTGGGTATGTCGGTAACATATTATGAATTAGAAAAAGAAGAGGACCAAGTATACTACCTTGAGGGATTCCACGAGTGATGTGTTTGTGTGTAGAATAATGATGAGTTAGTAGTAAATGCTCATTATATGATGATACCTCAACAAATTATTTTCGGTCACTTAGGTACCTCTCGAGCCTAAGGCTATATATACCTCTTATTCTTATATATCGTTATTTTGATAGAAGTATTTGATGATCCATAAGATTGAAGGCGCTCGAAATACTGAAGAGCCCAGTTGTATTCCTATTATTGTCTAAACCTCAAATAGTGGCGATTGACCCATAATTTATTAAGACTATTTCCAAATTACTGAGAGTAAAATTCTACTTTAGAACTCTACACTCCGATGAAAACGAAGTCCTGTAAACAATCTGACGACATACGATCAAGCGACAGTTAACCTACCTAGATACATTTACCGCGTTACTTAAGGAACAGTGTTAGTCAAATGCGCGTCTAGGATCCACCGGGAGGAGTGACGTGACTAGGGTTGCCACACTTACTTTATTATAAAGTATTGTACTTTATTTGGGACAATTGCACTTTATACTTTATGAGAAAATAAAGTACGCAAAAATAATAATTTTGCATGATCTGGGATTGAAAAAAGTTTGTTTATAAGCAGTTTTGCGTAAAACAAAAATCCTGTCATTTCTAGGTTTCCATATCTACCTTATTTAGAAAGTAGTGGAATGCATATATTTTTACTCTTCAAATTGAAGAAATACAGGAGTCTAATTCTTTCTAGATTTTACCCTTCTTTTTTTAGCCGACCACCACCACGCACCATTCCAAAAGTTTCCCAGAGCCAAAAAATAAGGAATCAAATAAATTGTATTTTATTTTGAAGCTATGTCCTTTTTTCTTTATACCTTTAATAGCCAATATAATTTAAACGCTGAAAAAAATGTGGCAACCCTAGACGTGACATACCGTGACGGGCACGCAGCGTGACCGCGTCGTCACGACACACTTACTTGCATCCTACTACTCTGATGGTACCAGGTTTGAAATTAGAAGTGCAACAGTTTTGATGTGATTCGTGAGGCAAAAGTGACGTCACTTGTTTTGACGGCTCCGGATAGAGAAGACGAAGTGGAGGAAGAAAAGATATAAAATGTCTGAATTTCGTATAATGTTCACAAAGAAGAATGGAAAAGGATGAGGCTACCGAGCGTTTTTTAATTGTCTATGGCTGTCTACGTAGCCCGTTATCAATAATCAGTCTATTTTGCCTACAAAAAATCGGTATTATTTTGTATACAAGAGTTGGATATATTGATTACTAGCTGAACCACGCAGTTAATCCAGAGTATAAGCAAATTCCCTACCAAATTTTACGAAAATCGCTCCAGCCGTTTAGACGTGAAGAAGTAACAAACATACACACTAACAAACTTTCGCCTTTATAATATTATGTATGCACTATTAAAAAGCGTCGTATGAAGTTAATATTTTTAGTCTGACCAAATATTTGTACCTAACAACGGAACAGTAAAGGGCTTAGTGATGACTTCGTTGAAAATGTACCATAAGTCTGACTTACGTAGTTTGGCAAAGGATGAGTATTCTTATTATGCTAACGTTCCACAACATTCTATACTGCATTTCTAAGATGATACTCATCGATTACAGATGCGATCTCACAGTACAGGACAACGTGGTGTACAATTTAAAAGGCGCTAAGTACAGTATTTAATATAAAACCATATAAAATAGTTTAGCAACCTAAACAATAAATATCCAACTTTCGTCTCCTTGTTTTAGTATAAGAGGGTTGAAAAAAAGTCTAAACCCATTCACCTGAAAACCATCTTAATCAATTAAATAACTTAAACTAAAAAACATTGCATCTAATAATAAATGTTGCCCATCGTCGTCCATAAACTTTTGGATATTAATTAATTTATTTATTTATTAACATGGAGAAATAGCCATTAAATATATATAACAGACTTTGGAAACGACTTCTCTTTGCATTATTTAATATCACACCAATTTCTGGAATAAAGAATTATAGCCATCTCTAACAAGAATGTTTTTTGCGAATTACCAAAAATAGACAAGGTAAAACTTTAAACTGTCTCTTATTTTACTTAGAATGCAGTTACAGGACGTAATGCTTGGCTATAAATGGGTAATTAGGTTCTAGTTGCGCACTAGGTGTCCTCTGGTAACTACTGGTTCTTCGAAACAAGAAACTTGATAACGCCCGCGAATACATTATACTAAAAAGCACATATCGGATGCAAGATCAGTTTGCTACTTCGCCGCAGCTTCCTTAACCAACCGGTTCATATGAAACTAATTTACAGATAATAAAACTCTTTTACATAACTTAACTGAATGATGCTCGCATAAGGCAACACTGCCGCGCCTGCATCTGACATAAATAATAACCGAGCCGAATCATTAAAGATTCCATAATTAATAACAGATAAGTTGGTCTTACTTGAATATTTATCTGATTTACTTATTCAGGGTATCTCATGTTATCGTTAGTCTTCACGAATAGTAACATTCATTGTTTCATTGGCTTTAGGCAGGATTCAACTCTAAATGAAAGTGTTTGTTTGAAAGGGAAAATAATATATAATTTAATGATTTTTATTATCTCCCGTATAGAAACACTTTGACAAAAAAGAATCCTTTCACAGGTGGTAGAGCCAGTGTAGTTCGACCGGGGAAGTACCTCCGCCACACCTATTTCTAGCGTGAAGTATTTCTTGCGTTTTGATGAAAGGGTGTGTTTGCCGGCACACTTTTATATGAGGCGACCATCATAGTCCTCGGGAGTAGCAACGCATCTGTGATTGACTTCAGATAGAGCCCATGTTCTATTTGAAGTTGCTTACAAATGTCTACGGCCGGTATTGACCATTTACCATCAGAAAGACTGCATGCTTGTTGCTTCTTCAGTCAGATAAAAAAACCTCTGCCTAAGCAAATAATTAAGACGATGATTCACATTTACGTGTGATCGTGATCTAAAATGTCCTTTCGAGCCCAACAGATAACCTTTAGGGCCAATGTTCTCGTAATCAGTTAGTCCTGTAAAACATTTTGCATTTCCCTGTAGGTAATTAGACTAGATGCAGTAACGTTGAGCATGTTACGTGATTACAATCGCATGTGTATTTTCTCCGAGAATAACAACACGTTATCTCGTATGAAAATAACAAGCTGAAATGTGATCTGTGTACAAACGGGTCGGGTCAGGTCGGGGCATGGGTACCTAGTGCCGGTTGAAACTCGGAACTGTGATAAGGATTAATATTAAGATGATAGATGACTGGACTAATCAAAGTACACTCAGTAGGCTGGCGTTAACTAACGCGGTAACTGCTTGGTATTTCCCTGCGTGACAGAATTCGTAACGATGAAATCCGTAAGAGAACGAAAGTTCGTAGGACAGACAACCGATGGGGTAGAAGAGTCCTCGAATGGAGACCACGTCATGGCAAAAGGAGTGCAGGCCGCCCCCCGACGAGGTCAGATGGCCCAGGACCGGTCGAAGTGGCGCAGATTAGGGGAGGCCTATGTCCAGCAGTAGACTTTCAAAGGCTGATGGATGGATGGACAGTAGGCTGGCGAGAGCATATACTGGAAGTGACTATACTTTGTCACGTACAAAATTATGACTGTATCTTATCTTTTCGATTTTATGATGTGCATGCAGTGAACCAGAATAAATATGTTTCCTTCCTAGTAATAATAATAATATAAAGGCAAAAATTTGAAAGTATATATGGATGTTTGTTATTCTTTCACGCATTATGTATCCACTGAGTGGATGTAGATGGTCTGACCTGACTTGGATTAACAGATAGAAGATATATCCTTTTCGTTAGAAAATTTTGGTAGAATACGTAATCCATGCAGGTAGAGTCGCATGAAAAACCAGTAAAATGTAATATTTAAATTATATAACGTTCATCTACTAGAAGTAAAATACAACCCCGCCATGAAGTCAAAGTAATCTTTAATGTAAATAATGTTATTATTACTTTTGACCTGTTTAAATTAAAATAGCTACTAATGTGTGTAAAATCGATGTAATGATATTCCAAAGATGTAAATATATCTTTGAAATATTTTTCCAAAGTAATTATTTAATATTAGTATAATACAGTTCATATTTCTATAGACTTTTCACTCTTAAAGTTATAAATAAACATAGAAGTAAACAATAAATTTTCCAAGATCTTATTATACGCACTGATTATTTCTATAACTGTGTCATTCGCTATCATTTAATAAATAACAGTCATCCACTTTATAATAAGAATGAAAGAGTGCATGCAAAGAAATATAATTGATAAAGACTGTAAATCAGCAGTAAATGTCCCATATAGATTATTTGTGCAAACAGTATTTACATAGGTACATTGCAAAAATTGCACTTAACTTTTTGTTCAAGCAAAACGAATAACATCAATTACCCTTTACAAAAATTATCGAAGAACAAAAAGAAACTCTTTTAAAATCGTGAAGAATTTGATCAAAAACTCTTGTAGATAGCAATATTTCCGTAGACTTTATCAACTTGATACCTTGGTACCTTGGTACCTTGATAAGTGCCTAGCTTTAGTAGTAGTATGTAGGAGGAGTAGTGTGTGTGTTATTGTCCCACTGCTGGGCAGGAGTCTTCTCTCAGAATGAGAGATTTAAGTAGAGAGAGAGGAGTAGTAGTACTTAGCATAAATTAGCTATAACTTTTGTAAGTTTAATGCATATGAAAAGAAAATAATCATTATCTAAAAATAATATTTCAATTGAATTGTTTCATTATTTATTTGTTGAACGGCAATAAGTAGACATTTTGATTTCAGTTCGTCTACCAACATATAGCTGATGTGATAACAAAGCTTAAAATTATTTAATACAGGTATATAATTATAGTGTTAAATATATCATTGTAATACAAAACTTTTCATCCTCTACGTGCAATTTCGTTCATTAAACGTAATATAATCGAAAGAACAATCTTCTTAATATTGTAAATTTAATTTAGAATAGATTGCATAAAACTACACATGCAAATAGTACATTTTTCACGGAACGTATGATCGGCTCTTTATGAACGTCGGCAATAGATATTACACATTTTTCACGGAACGTATGTATGATCGGCCCTTTATATCCCTAGCCTCGGAAATAGATATTACACATATGTAAGTTAAGCAATAATTCTTGTTTTAACTTTCGTAACGTAATATTTAGGTACTACTTATTTTCTCGTCATATGACAAGTACGTAAGCCTAAGGGCTCTTGCGTAAAAACACGATCTGCTTGCAATATGCTTGAGGATTCGATAACGGCAATGAGTATGTAACAAGAAAGGTATTCTTTATTTCTTTACAATATTATATAAAAACAACAAACAAATGGGCTCTATTTGTTTATGTATAATATTGAAAAGACTGATATCAATAAATACTAGATACAAACCCATAATGGTTAAATAAAGTTTCAGTAATATAACCCTTTTTCTTAATAGTTTGTACGAGTACCTAGAATAGTTAGTAAGAGTAAATCTGTAGCATTGTAATTCCAAACAGGATAGAACTATGTCGATATATAGAACTATTTATCAGAAAATTCTTAAAAATATTGGTTTTGAAGCGCCTTATACCTATAAGCCTTAATATAATAACACATCACTGCCGATAAAAATAAAAATGACGTTTGGTTAAGCAATGTCTATACATTGCTTATCCGATAGGCTTTAGTGATAGTAAAGTTCTCTTACTATCAGAACCATTCAGAGTGTATAAAACATTAGGTACAATAACCCAACCTCTGACCTTAAGATTTAAAACAAATGTTTTATCATAATATTATTAAGCCGAAACTTTCTGAGTATGCACGTTTGTTGCTCTTTCGCGTAAAAACGACTTATTATATTCGGCTGAAGTTTTTTATACATATAGTTTTGCTGAATTAAAACATAGTCTCTTTTTCATTGGAGTACGCTAGTAAGTAATATATTTTTCAACCCCTTAGCAATCATTAGGTATTAATTAGATTATGAAGTTAAACATTCGTAGCGCCTCCTACACGTGATTTTGATAAACAGACTAATAACTTGGTCTCATATCAAAACTACTATGTGAACTATGTGCATGTGTCTCTTTAGTAAGTAGGTTAGAAAAAAACAGATCAAACTATACTATTTAAATAAAAATATATTATAATAAATATTTATAATAGTAACTATAACCCATTAATATTCGTATAATAAATACAAAAATTTCGCGTTTCTGTACATAGCATATTTGCAAAAAAGATGGTTTGCCGGACTGAGAATAAGTTATAAGGAAAGTTTCTGTGATTTTCAGAATATTATGTCTAGTTGTCTGTGTGTTTGAAATAGAATTAAACCACGTAATACTTACACAGTTTTATTAAAATTTGATTTTAATAAATTTTATTAAAGAAATCAGGATCTCAAGGTAACATTTAATCTTATTTTAGACTTAATCTATTAAAAGTTATTTTAATTCAGTTTATATGACATTTTTTCTATTACTTATTTATATACATACAGTGTCCCACGGCTTGGGGATAATTGGCATAAACTAAGACTTTTATTAAAAACTAGTAGAGCCGGCGAACTTCGTTCCGCCTAAAAGTCAAAAATCTAAATTATCAGTGTTTCTCCACTTTATTATAGGTATTATACATAAAAAACATACTCTTGAATCACTCTATTAAAAAAACTGCATTAAAATCCGTAGAGTAATTTTAAAGATCTAAGTATACATAAAAACAGACAGCGAGAAGCGACTTTATTTTATACTATGTACTGAAGAGATAGCTGCAGATTAAAAACAACCATAACGTTTCATATCTCGCCCATAAACTTATACGTTACGTTTGAGACTGCTGTATTCTCGTCGCGCTTAAGTATATCATTTACCAGTTAGAAAAGAATCTCACCCGTAAATCCATAGCATGGCACTAAACACGCACGTTCACCACAATATATAAACAATACGTTATTGGTTTGCGAGAGAGTTGATAACGCGAATGCCCCAGGATGGTCGCCGCTCGACTGTCGCTCCCACTCACCGCGGGTCCAGGCAAAGAAAGTTATAATACATACAATACACGCGCCCGCGCCTTGCATGCGATTGCTTTAAATTACCAAACAATATATTTGAACCAAATAATATTAAACTTTCTTTTTTTGTCAATATTAAAGACTTTGTCAATGATAATTTCGTTATTCAACTTTCTTTTTTTTTGACAATTTTAAAGAATTTGCCTATTGATGCCTCCCACACATTTCCCAAAAATAAAAGCTTGTCCTCTAAAAAATGCAAAGCTCATGTAACATTTCAATGGCCTAACTGCGATTGTGACGCCTTGCTAAACACTTTATAAATATTTCAGGCATTAAGTTCATTGTTATTCAATTACACGACGATTTAATGGTTTAAAAACAGTGACATCCAAATCAAACATCATTCATATTCGTATCCCAATTGCATTCACTGCAAACAAAAACCTAACTATTTAAAAGTAATTAACAGTAAAGAAAACAAGTATTCTAATAATAAAGTGCAAGTACATATATTCAATATTTTTTCGGTGTTTTTGGCATTTGATACTTTACCTTAATGTCTGTCCCTAGCTAATCAGGTAACCACTTGATACCCATATTACTATGCTAATTAAAATCATGACCTACTCCTTTCGACTTCATATTGGTAAGTACATAAACAAGAAATATATAGCTTGTATCATACCTGCAATTAAAAGAAATCCGACATTACCTCATAGTTACATAAATAATGTTCGAACAACATTAGGCACTCTCCGTTTAAATCCGCAATCAGATAAAAGTCAAATATGTTTACAAAAGGACTATCTATCTATCGACTCTACTAATCCGCATTTGACTAATTTGAAGCTGCTAAGCACTGATTTCCAATCAAAACTATAAATAATCAGGAACTAACGATGATAGTTGTTATTGTAAAGACTAATAAGTAATATTTACCTACTTAGTTAACTTTACTCGTATATAGTATTATTTACTTTGATTTAATTATATATCCGTCACTATATCCGTATTTGAGTATCTACATGTTTATTTATAAATCGTAGTATAAATACATACAGATTAATGATTAAGCACATGCATCTTGTGAAAATGTTTTAGACTAACCGACATCTGTTTTCAAGACGTTTTATTATGTTTATTGTTCGTCCAATTATCAAAATTCGATCATTTAGAAAACCTATAAGTTGCATTTTCCATATATTTCTTGATAAAGGTAAAAGTTTTCAGTAACTACCAAACAAAAAATATTCGACAATAGGCAAAAGGGGACATATAAAATACAAGTACATTATTTCTTTACGAGACATTTGCAAACAAATTGTTTGGACTACTGAGAAAAAGTACACTTTATCGATGCAAGGATCGAACCTGAAACGCACCAAACGTTAGACCGGTATAGTGATCATTGTGCCACACCGTACATCCGTTACATTTTCCGATATCATGATTCAAACGCTTGTCAGACACTTCCAAGTGACATTTTACAGATGATATTAACAATATTAATGGACTGCGTGAATAATTAAAAGGAGAGAAACATCTGGATGGAAACTAGTACGCAACAAGAGCCGAGACAAGACAGTTATCACGCCCAGTGTAATTTATGCGGTGCTACGTAGTCGTACAAAGCACGATCCCGCTTTCTCCGGTTATCATTTAGGGGTTAACGGTTTTTGCGTGGAAAACTACTAGCTCGAATCGACTGCGGCGAATAAAACAATGTCACATTTTATCTATAAATAGCGGATCGTACGATGCAGCGCTGCGCGGACGCAGGTGGGCGGGCGGCAGCGCAAAAATTGGCACACCCATATTAACGTTCATCCAGTTTTGCGTCTAATGCAGCTAAAATTGAACGCCCCCAATAAAGCGCATCCTATTCGCACTTCATCACGTCTTCATTCATAAGATTAACTGTATCTCCATTGAAAAGATTATTTGACGGATATCAGTATCAGTAGATACAATCAAAATGTTGAGAACATCAAGATAAAGTTTTTGCAGATGGTAAAAGTCTGTAAAACAACTTGTTAACAGTTATTTCAATTTTATAATTTCGATTAAAAACAAATATAACGCATTTTACAAAATTTACAATCATTTTAACGCGCTGAAACAATGATTATGTAAATAATCTGGGTAAAATATGACAATAAAGGTTACATAGGAGACTAGAGTGAAATGATTACATTGTTAAAATAATTTAAGCACGTGCGTTTCATTGCTAAACATAATAAGTTTTCATTGGTTTTATGATTATTGTCTGTCTAGCGAATCAATAAACTATCAAAGTCGATGTTATGTTTAAATATATTTTGATTCATTGTGGGAGAATCTAGATGTCTCGTGCCGCCACCACCAAATTTATCTATGGTACTTGTTAATTTTTTCGCTTCCGACATAATAACACAACTCTGAATTTTTTTTTTAATTTGAAGTAACAGACGAGCCATTTTACCTGCCATGTTGCCTGCATAACATTTATAACTAACTTCGTATGAAATAGAGGTGAAGATGCATTTTACTCCTGAGGACTAACTTAGTTAAATATTAGTTGAATATGTCTTGCTTACTACACCCTTCAAAACAAACCTCAGGTAATACTTTTGTTACTACGTTTCCTAACCTCATAGTTTTATAATGCAAAAATTATAAACAATCATGTATTGTAATAAGAAATGTAAGACTGAAATATATAAAGAGGTTTTATTTGTATACCCAGCGAGTAATGTACGATAGTATTATGCAAATATAAGATAACTAAGCATATTCTTGTTAGTAGTCGTAGCAGAAATATAAAAATAAAGAACATATAAAGTAAAGGAAAAATACAAGACAATGAAGTATCAATACCTATCTTGCATAAAATGCGATATATACTGTTAAATGTATTATATTTATGAAATCGATAAAAGCCCATTCAGTGACATAAACATTCTTAATAAGTTTATTCGAGTACTGGTATTTACTATGTAAAGAGTAGTTTGAAAAAGACGACGGAACTATTTTGTTTAGCTTTAGTGTAATAAAGATTTAATACTTTATTTGATTTTTAAGCTTTACGTTTCGTCAAAGAATTCTTAGTAATTTGAAAAATAAAATGTAAAAAGAGCACGTACTATTTGTGTTTCTCGTTAAGAGCTCTGTTGTCGGGGTTTATTTAGCATGTGCATTGCAAAGTCAACACCAGCCTCAAGTGGTTTATCCTGACTTACACTCCATGTTGCTGTATTCACAGCGATTCGCAAACAACGTTGACTTTGTGGTTGAATAAATATTAGTCGAATAAAGATCATTTCAACTACGGATCAACGTCTTCTCTAAGCCGTTAGAATAACTTTGAGCTATCGCCAAATAAGCTCTATTAAATCATTGGAAAAATTAAGTAATTTATGTTTAATCATTGGCCAGTTAAATAGATTACTGCGTTTTAATTAGCCGTCGACCATTTTAGACTATTTTGTCAAATTGGATCAATGATTTTAAAAAAATACTGTTTTATGTAATTAATTTCAAAGGATCTTTGGTGTGGTTCCTTCGCTACTACTGTCGCTTATATGTGTTCTGTCCAGCTTGATAGGTAATTCTTTAATAGGTACGTCTTTAATAATTTTGTCTGAAATATGTGGCATCTGCTAATTACTTATCCGAAATTGTTGACAAAGGCATTAATTTTTAAATAATGTGAAGAAATCCAATCATAAGGTATAAGAAAAGAATATGTAATAGGGTTAATATACTGGATTAATAGACGATTAATAATTGGATTTTTTGTAGGTATTTGTGATGAAAATTCCGTTCTAAGCAATATAAAACTTGGCTTAATTTTACAAGACTCGACTCTAATAGTATTTAAAATCGACTCAATATTAAAGTCTCAATCTAAGACTTCGACTTAGTCTTACCACTGAAGAATTCAGATTTAAAAACCTGGTTCAATCATGACACAGTAAATACGAATTCTTTTCAATAGGACTTAAAACTCTTTCATCAGGCGAAAATATCAGTACTTTTCTATTGCCTATGATACTATTCCTACTACATGTAAGTGTAAGGGTTAAAGGCCACAGATCGACATTACTTCGATAACGCTGTTTACTCCTGCTTTGCTGACTACGTAAATACGGAAACATTTAACCTGCATAAATTAATTAAGAGTAAAATTTATGCAATGGTAGTATGTAATTAGTTCTTCACTTTCGATCCATCTAAGAAATGCAGCGGTCAATGTTCAAAAACAATTAATTAGTAATTGATGTAAACAAGTGATAAGCTTAATGTCACGGCATGATATTAATGATTCATCTGTAATTAATTTCCATTCGAGGATCACACGTGGATTCACCTTGCGCTACATACAGATTTTTAATATTTACACAAGAACTTACATATTTTGTAAGATTATTTTTGGATAAATAGACAGAAAATCACCAATTCGCACTTGGCCAGCTGTGGGACAATAATGGGTTGATGATGAAGACAGAAAATAAGGTAAAAATTACAAAAAAAAAATAGTTTTAAGCTTTGGTATAGCAGAATATTTAAAGAAATTTGGTACAGGCAAGTTATTTTGAAATATACATATAAATAGCCACATCATATATTAAAACTTTCTGAACGTCACAAATAAACACTGTAAATAAGACCTAAACTAGGACTTGAATAGAGTACTCGTCTCGGTAAAGTCATTCATTTTCAGTTAAACTTCTTGTTGTAAACTTTTGTCACTTGAGATAGTTAAATGAAAATTATCAATCTAGTCGTACTGAAAAACAAGCGGATGAATATTCCTAAAACATTTGCTCCTTCTAGATCTATTAGATAACAAATATGAAAATTTTTGATACAGTATAGTTTGACTATTTTTCTAGCTTGTAGCAGTTCTTGTAATTTGGTAGAAGGGTTATGAAATCGGCTAATTTACATTTGAGGCGACAAGTTATTTCAGAAATGGCAACTAACTTATAAGTATAGATAGATTTACAAGGTGGTAGAACCAGCGTAGTTCGACCGGGGAAGTACTACCGCCACACCTATTTCTAGCGTAAAGCATTTCTTGCATTTCGATAGAAGGGTGTCGTTGCCGGCACACTTTCACATGAGGCGACCACCACAGTCCTCGGGAGTATCAACACATCTGTGATTGACTTCAGATGGAACCCATATTCTGTATGCAGTTGATAACAGATGGCCATGTGCAGCAGTGACCACTTACCAGCAGGTGAACTGAAAGCTTGTTTGCTACTTCAGTCAGATAAAAAAAATAGAACCCCTCTTGTACATAGAGGTGGTTACCGATGTCCATGAGCGACAGTGACAATTTACCATCGAAACTACTGTACGTTCTTTCGCTACTTCTATCTTATAAACAAGTGTACCCGACCTATCGTTCTGTATCACTACATAATATACAAAACAAAATTGAACTCCGCTGTCTCTCCCTATGTATCTTTAAAATTATGCTACGGATTTTAATGTGTTTTGTTATAGATAGAGTTGTTCAAGAGAAAGGTGTTTATGTATAATACATGCATTATAAAGTAGAGGAATACTGATAATTTTAGATTTTTGACTTTTAGGCGGAACGAAGTTCGCCGGGTCCGCTAGTCATCATATAATTTAAGAAGTCTATCCCCAGCTCTACCACAACGCCAAGGTGGATTGGTAGTATATAACATTACTAATATACTACACACCTTTCAGATAAATTCAGCGTACCAACACGTGTCTATTACTTTAAATCTATTTATAAATCCATTCAAATACAAGATGTCTACGTCCAAAGCCGTCGGCAAGCCCTCATAACGAAATCGAGACGTGCGGTCAACCACACAGCCTCTGTGATTCCACGCAACTAAAGACAACACTCGATACTTGATACCCCAGATTCTGTTGATAACTAAATGGTGACCAATATCTTAAACTGCTCTGACCTAAAGTAGGCTATCTTTAAGGTAAAACATTATTTTAATTAACTGTCAAATTAAAAACATTTTGAGAAATGTTTATCTCCTTGATACTTACCTATTTAAACTTACGTACCTATTTTAAAACTTTCAGAAATTCTACCTTTCGATCCAAGGGTCCAAGATTTGAATTCCCGGCCCGCACCTCTTAGTTTTTAAAGTTGTACGCGTTTTGACAGTTAATAATTAATAATATAAGTATAATATATATGAATTTAAGTCTAAAAAAATATCTCAATTTCATTTAACAGTTATTTGACCTAACGTAAATTAATGTACATACATATATAGCTGTGTTTCTCCAACAACGATCGTTCTTGTTTCGAGTGTCATACATAATCTCACCAACTAATTAATAATTGAATTTGTATAAATGCAGTTAACGACACTAAATAAATATAACATTCAAGCTGCATTTTACGTAATCGGTGATGAACTGGAATATTCCACTCACTCAAACTAAACAAATCGTCACTAATTTATCACAAGTCAATATTCTTACATACACAATAGTAATAATAATGTTGAATGGTGCTGAATCAAAGTAATGTACGTATTTAATAGCTAAATTAATTGTTTTATGATAAATTAATGCCAAATGCTATCCCAGTGCCAAATGTTGTCCACCAATTCGCGCGGTGGACTATGGCTTAAACCTCTCAGACGTGCCCAGCAGTGGGACAATAATGGGTTGACGATAGTTATCCCAGTTAAAATACGTAAACGCTGTCAATTTCAGATCAGAAATCAACATACAAAAATAAATGTACGTCCGTCCGTTCGTCTTTTATGCATTACCATACATCAGATTGCCATGAAACTTTAGGAAGTTAATGAGGACATTCTTGCGAAGGTTTTGGCACCGAACATATATCTCATGTAGCGCGTTTATAAACAGATTTTCAGATATGAATTTTAATTAGTTACCCATTGCAACGATCGAAATTCAACCGTAATTCTATTCAAAAACAAATCTTACTCAGAAATATTTCTGAATTTCAATTAAATTATACTTATTAATACTCAAGTTATTGTTAATGCACCCGTTAAAGGTAAAAAAAGGTTGAATTGACTAAGCTATATTTAAAAGCATTAACGGGTATTTTAACAAAGACATTTGACATTTTAAAAATTTTGAGTCAAAATTTTGGAAAATTTTGAGTAAGTTTTAGGCATTATTTGGAAAAAATATTAGCGTTTTGTACTCATTTCTTGGTGTAACTATTTATACACACACACACCTAAATTCTTGTTGGGACATTCTAGGAAGTACCTAATGATATCCTACAATACCTGTGACAGTATGCCCCACTCTTCCGCATCCTACGAAACTAGTAGGTAAGTACAATTTGTTTATAAACAAAGAAACACATTAATCTAGTGAGTACCTATGTGTATGTGTCTGTATGCATGGGTGTGTCTGTATGACAGTGTGCGCGCGTGTGCATGTGTGTGTTTAATTAATCAATGAATATATATAAAACAATGAAAGGACATAGCCAACTTTTGTATGGCGCTCTGCCTAGCTTCTCATTTGCATGTACACGTAGTAATTACATTATTTTTGCATTTAGGGTATCCTAAACGTTTCTAAAGAAGTTTCATAATCTCGGAACCTAACTTTTTTGTAAATTAACAAATAAATAATAGTTATCCCAAAGAATCAAATTGAAGTGCTGTCAGCGATCTACAGTGTTGCTACCTTCTCATTAGTAAACTCCAAAAATTATGTGATTTTAATTACCAAAAAAATATTACAAATTAATCCATGATGAAAAATAGTAACATAAGTAAAAAATATTATTAAGAGTATAAAAATGATATTAAATGTATTAAAAACATAATTTATCGAAAATATATTTCATAAAATCGCTCTTGGAATTCAAAAATTGGAAAAGGTAGGGGAAAATATCGCTTAAGGGGCAACACTGCGATGTCAACATTTTGCAGCAGGGCAATGCCTGTTTGGGTCTGTTGAAATCAAACACCCAAAGACAGGACGATATTCTAGAACTTTAAGATAATTATTTTCGTCGTAGAGATCTGTTTCAAGATTTATCCATTATAGTTGGTCTGTTCTTAATTAAATGATTAACAAAATTATCGAATTGTTAAAATCTGTGCTGATATTGTACGATCTCAGATTTCCTTTGGCATATATATTTTCCTTTGTCATATATTTGGACTATAGTGGCGCCTCGACTGGCAAAAAATATAAGCTTTTCGCATTGGCAACGTAGAAGTGACTCCGCCTACGGATATAAAGCGCTTATAAAAATAGAACTTTATACAGTGCTAACAAACGAGCCAAAAGTTTTAATTAGCGTTTAGCATAATCAATATTCATCTTAACTATTATGACATTGTATCAACAAATTTAAATCAAACTTATCATGCCAGATGAGTGACATATTCATACATTTTACAAGGGTGAGCAGCATACTTATTTATTTTATTTTTATTAAACTCCCACGTCATTTACATGTATCGGCATAACACACAGTAAAACATGTACTTACTAGAGCGTTATCATAAATAATCGCAAAATGTAGAGTAAGCCGTGTATAGAAACACATACTGTAAGAAATCAGGCGACATTCATACTTGGCAAATCTCTCCCCTTCTTTGTGCCAAGATACGTTTTACTACATTTATATCAATAAGCCACGCCTTCACCTAACTACACGTCACATGCGTTATTATGCAACAGATATTATAATTAGTCAGACAATATTTTAAACCTAAAGGTTACGCCTTTCATGCAGTGGGTATTCAAATATGACCTAGCCAATAATCTCTACTAGTAAACGTTCTTGTGCTTACAACAATACATTTATGAATAGATGTTTATTAATAATAAACATTACAGAGTACCGGTATAGTAAAAGCAAGACGTTGTGTGTACGACATTCAGACAATACTAATTGTTTTGTGTTACAGATTTTGTATACAATGTCTTTAGTTGTTATGTTGTGATGATTAATTAAAGGCTGCATTCCTCTTTACGTTCAGCTCATATACGACAATATAATAATTAATTATATTTTGTAATTGATATTAAACATATATTACGTTATATTTTAGTTGTTAAATGCTACACATGTACCGACATAACATCAACGTAACATTTTATATTATTCCATTGAACGTGGGCAATCGAACATCACATGACATTAAGACAGAAAATTTCATGCCTGGAATTTTTGGCACAATACCGCATTGACTGACTACCACAAATGGCATCCGTGTCTATACCGACTCGAAATCTGTCTGGATTTATCTATCTATAACTGACATGAAGTTCAATTTTAATAGCGTGACAAAAATGTAAAAATTCCTCATTTTGGAATCGTTCCAAAACAAAATGTAACGCTAAGGTTGTTTATTTTTAACTTCTTTGTCCGTTAAAAATATAAGGAAAATAGCATTGATATGTGGTCACACGTGTAGATGACACGGGCTTTACAATACGGTTATAAACTACGGGGGTAGTTATATCCGCTGTGAGACACTTACACATCAACAATCTTAATTTTCCTAAAAAATAAACACACATTGGTTATTTGTACATTGACACATTTTTGAGAACCCTTTTTTACAGTAGGTATAGTTAATTTCGTCCTTTTATGTCCGGGATTAGAATAGGTCTACGTTATGCCCTGCCTGTGGTAAGAGGAAAGGAAAGGGAGCTGTCGGGGTGTCAAGATTGGGAGCTCGAACTGACCGACCACCCTGGGAATGACGGTGATACGTGTTGCCAAATACCGACGTTAAAACTAGACGGTACAATGGACTCAGCCGCTGTCACCTGGATGGAGCCCAAAGGGAAAGTGCTCAAAGGACTTAGCTTGCGTTTTTTGGATATCCTAGAGTCTGCATCGCCGTGCTAAGGACGGCCACTGGAGAAGTTTCATAGCTTTAATGGTACCATTTAAAAGTTTCCCTCTCGAGAACAAAAAAAGGGTAGGCACTTTTACTTTAACTAGTCACCCGTAGCATCGGCCGAAATTCGAACGTAATTTAAATTAAAAAACTAAACTTCATATTGTCCAAATTAGTACGAATATTTCTCTAATTCAAATCAAATGTCATCTGACATTCTTGACGTTGTGTCTTTTCATAGTAAGACATTGAATGTTCTATTTCATTTACTAAGTACATATGTGTTTGTGACAAATGCAAGGCAGTGTGTGTAATGTGTTTTTAGTTGATTTTATGTATGAAAAATGCATTATTTGAAAAAAATATTAACATTCTGCACTCCTTCTCTACGTCCACTATAACCGTGCAAAATTTCATACTAATCCGTCCGCGGCATATTACTTAAAAATCCGTCACAAATTTTTGCTTCACGTATTAATATAATAATTATATAATATCAACGAAAAATCTCCTCGAATTCCAACCTCGGATTTCCAGACACAGAAAAATCCGTCTCTTAGTCAAATGACCTAAAATTGCAACGCAATTAGCAATAGGTTTTTTTCTCACTTTCAAAACACTCCCCCTCAGCGAAGCCAACACTTCAAGGGTAAGCGCCAATCAACTTAACACCCTCAGTTCCGCCAGTATGGCCTATACACGCCCCTAATAACATCAAGAGAACCTATCAATCACGCTGGTAAGGTAGATAACACGTTGTATATATGTAGGTAATTATATTATCTTTTGCGAAGGAATGCCGCGTCCATTAATTTAGTTTAGAGGATATTCATATATGAGATGAAGTTTTAATGTTTTTGTTAATTTATTTTTCATCACCGTTACGACTAGGATATTTTTATCTGTCATAACTTTGAATTTCTTTTGATGTAATGGATTCTCGCGCAGACTGATAGGTATTTATTATACAAAATGTCTGGTCATTGGACTTGGAGCCTTTAGTGGTGTGAAGTATAGCTAATTATGCCGAGAAATAAAAAAATATAAATTTTCTCTACCCATCAATATTTACATTTAAATTGGAATATTTATGTGTTGCAGTTTTGTCAATCAATCTATCAAAGTAGAAATTTTACAAAAACGAATAAGGAGTTTGCTACTATTAGATAACTAAAGTAAAAATATCCATAAAACGATCTTAAATTATCAAATAACATTACCAGAGCATTTCGGTAAGTACCTGAACATTATGGACATTATTTTTAAATAGTACCTCTATTTTTACTTATTTTTTTTAATCAATGCAGTTGACCTGCATCTTTTATATTGTTTATAAATATTAAATATATTTAACGATATGTGCTAACAACAAATATTAAATCATAACTCCAAGTAGGATAAAATCAGGTAGAATAAAATAATTGTTTTTTTAATTCCACATAACAGAAAATGTATTAAATGCAGTGTTAGTTATAATTTAAACCATATAAATTTTAAAAACCATAAAGACAACACAATAAACAATCTATACGAAGCAGTTGGTAATTCCAACGATCTGAACGAAAATATATGGTCATAGCGGTGTTTAACAGGTTAGTGTATAATAGTTACCTGTCTCAAGGAATTCAGTTTATGGGATAGTGATGCGTATGAAATTAAAATCGCCCCGAGAGCAATGCCGTTAACATGAACCACTCTATAAACGGGTGGTGAGATTGCTAGTAAATGGAAATTTATATAGTGATAAGTTTATGATGCTGTGATTACACTATGATATAAATGGATCCCCTGGTGCGGGATGCGAATCCAAGGCATTTAATTTTAAAAGTACATTATGTTTGTCTGTCAATATCGTAAACGTATTATTTTAAATTTAAATTATATTAATAATTTAAATTTAAATTATAATTTGTCATATATTTTTATAATAGGAAATAACAAACGAGCATGCAGTCCACGTGGTGGTAAGTGGCCACTACCGCCCACGGAAATCTTTTAATAATCAACCTCAGAGAAATTTAGAATTTTACTAAAAAAACACGCTTTCTACACTCATAACCCTACAGTAGGATTTTCTCCTGTGTAGTGGGTACTATGGACACATACAAGACGAATACACAAACACCCAGACCCAGAACTAAACTCATCATTCAGATCCCTGTCTAGCCGGGAATCGATCCCGGGACCATTGCGCGTCAGACCGGTATGGTAACCGCACAGCCACGCGAGTCGGCAAACTTCAGGTTGGCCATAATGCGTTACTAGCCCCATGGGCAAAATTGGAAAGCCGCGGATAAATATGACTGGTAAGAACCACACCCTTCAGATGAGAACTCAGCAACGCTTAACATTACTTTCATTAAGCAGAAATAGGTGTGGCGGTAGTGCTGAATCACAGTGTTTTACTGCCTTCAAAACGCCTCATGAAGGAACATGACATGAGTAAAAGACATTTTCAATATATTCTTGAAATCGTTAAGTTGTTCTTGTGTACAGTCTACCAACAATCATGCTGTTAGCCTGTTATCAGTCCTAAGCCAAGTTAGGCTGCTGATTAAGATATATAAAAGTTTAAAAAAAAATTGTAATATATATAATAAATTAAGGTATCTATTAAATAACTTTTGGCATAATTCGAAGCAGGGAAATTGCACCCTTTGCTCCTAGGTCTTAACTCGTAACATGTTATCATGTATTTAACAAAAAACAATTTTCGGGAAAACCTCCTTAATTCGTTGGCTGATTTATGTATTGATATTTTGAAGAACAAAATGCAGCAACAAGAAATATACGTAAATAAAACTTGACGTACTAATAATATTGTTCTGGGGTCGATATACTATAACAGAATATAATGAATAACAACAGAAAAGATTGTATCTTACTCTTGAATGTTCTTGCTCATTCGTAATTATTAATTGCAATAAAACACTGACAAGTAAATCTCTTAAGCAGAGCTAGAGGCCAGTAAACCCCTTCTTGAATGGCACATAAAGTACGCCTCTCCTAATAATAAAATTGATTCTGACGATACATGTCGTAAATAACTCTCTATCGAGTGAATCAAAACTGAATAAATCAGAATTAATAAGTATTGAACGCACCAATAGTCATTGATACATTCGCAAATTAAAAATTATAGTGTGCAATGAATGCTGTCAAAAAAATTAACGCGTTAACTGTTTTTGACAATTGAAATTTAAGTAGAACTGATTTATATATTAAGTAAGTCAATTTTGCATGTAAGTGTAAGACAACAGGTAATGAAGTATCTATCTTTAAGAGTCATGTTTTATTATTGTTAAATGTTTTTTGTAAATGTTATTATCTGTTACAGATGCAGACTGGTAAGATTTACATATTATGTTACATAATAGCAAATATTTAGTTATCACAGACATTTATTCAATTTACTTGTATTGCACACCCGGAGATAATTTTATTATGCTGAGGTGTGTCGGTCGAATTAAAAAAAAATATTCTGATTTAATCAACTGTACTAATACAGTTGATTAAATCAGAATATTTTTTTCTTTATCTAAATATACAATTTTATCTAAATATACAATACTTAATTAGTTATTAATAGAAAGAATTGCTATGGTAGGTATTTGTTAGCTTTACACATCTTATTTAGAAATATTTATTTAGAGAAATTTTGTGGTTGCCAGTTCACTTTTGTATGAGACGGCCATGTAGTCCTCGAGAGTAACAACGCATCTACGACTGAGCTCAGATAGAACCTCTGTTCTATACGAAGATGCTTACAGATATCCATGGGCGACAGTGGCCACTGCCCATCAGATGGACTGCATGCTCTTTTGCTATTTCCATAATAGAAAAAATCCATAAAAGAAAAATTGGGAAGACTCGCTTTTGGAAAAAATTGTGAAAAAATCTCCATTACAGCATTTAATCTTCGCATTATAATTCATATATAACCTAAGCTTTAAACGAATACCTCATCACAGCCACAACGGCAGTTTACATGTACATAACCCGTTCGTAGACCTCCACGGCCCTTGATTGTTATTTACGACTCAAACGCCGGCCTCTTCCTCAACTCGTATTTAATAAATCGACCCACCAATGATCATGTTGTCACCGCTTATTGCCCCAGACATTGGCCTACGCAATTGTTAAGATGATTGCAGACTTGCCGTTATCCAACACGTAGGTACTATCTAAGACATAAAATTCTCGTGTCACAATGTTCGTTCCCGTACTCCTCCGAAACGGCTTGACCGATTCTCTTGAAATTTTGTGAGCATATTGAGTAGGTTTAAGAATGACCAACATCTATTTTTCATACCCCTTAGTGATAGGGGTTGTCCACCCTGAACATTTTTTTTAATTTTTATATGGCAAAACAACGATTGCCGGGGCAGCTAGTTTTTTTTAGAAAATACAATATCAACGACTACAGTTTTTACTTTTTATAAAAGATGCCAGGTGGTAGAACTAGTGCAGTTCGAGGAGGTAACACCGCCACACCTATGTCTAGCGTGATGCATTTTTAGCGTTTCTATGAAAGGGTGTGGTTGTCGGCAGACATTTATATGAGGTGACCATCTTAGTCCTCGGGAGTAGCAACGCATCTGTGATTGACTTCGTAGAACTTATGTGTTATATGAGTAGCTCACAGATGTTCATGGACGGCAGTGACCACTTACTATCAGGTGAACTGCATGCTCATTTGCTACTTCAATCAGATAAAGAAATAAAAAAGCATGCAGTCTACCTTATAGCAAGCGCAATAGGCGCCCATCCGCCCATGGACATGTGTAAGCAAGTTCATATAGGCGTTCTATCTGAAGTCATGCGTTGCCACTCCTGAGGAGTAAGACGGTTATATTAAAAGTGAGCCGAGCTTTTTGGTGTTTATTTTTTAAGGCGACTAATTACTGTTGATCCTTCTTTTCTACGATTTTGATGCACAGCAAAATTTAAAACCGTGGTAGAGCTGATGAAATTTAATGCTATATTTCCAATACGCAATAGCTACGTAGTTACTCTCCTACTGAATTACGTTGCCGTAATTTTTCAATCATATCGCATTTATACAATAACTGCCTGTAAGCAAACCTTAATAGCCTGCTAGGAGATATTTCCGTACTACAAAGTCAAAGAAGCTGTTAAAAGATTTCTTCAAAGCTTCTGCTACATTGGCAATTTTTTGCAAATGATGCAATTTATGTTTAGTACCAGATTTTGTCTTGTCATCAAGACATAAGATTAAAATAAATAAGTATTCTTTATTTACATAGGTAGATATTGCAAGAATTTAGTAATTTATTACCTTTCATTTTACAATAAAGGGGTTGTTTAAAATAATATTTTATATAATTCTACTTAAACCCATTTGTAGTGTTAGTGCCTATAATGGGTTACAAACTAAACATTCATCCTGATTGACTGATAAAGTACCTAAGATTGATTTTAATCATTGATTAAAAAATCATTTACCTAAATAGTATCCTTAACATTTCTAAAATACCGATTTGGGAAAACTGACCTAACTAAATTAATTTTCATGATTTCGATCATTTTTAAACATATAATAATTATTTAAAATATATAAATATATTTTATTGCATTAATGTTCAGTATAAGTTTATAAATACGTTAACGGCAAGATCCATTTAAACTTTACTAAAGTTTAGATTTTAATTTGACATTTTCGTGAGAGAAACTAGGGGTAATGTGACGCAACGAAACCTCAAGTTCATTGACATAAGGTCAAGGGTCAAGGTCATGACTTCCATCCCCCGAAACCGTACAGGCATAGTATTTAATCTCACTTCAATCAAGACCTACATTACCATTATAGTAAACAAATACCGGTACTACAAAATCACAATAAATCTATCAACTGACCTTTTTCGTTGATGCCTTCGTATCCCAATATCGTTGATCAAATGTCACATCACCATCACACCACGATAATAACCGTCTTAGTCAGACGTGAGGGAAAGTTTAAATTTTCCTGTTTATTTACATGTGAGACGCTACGACGTGAACCGCCGACTGGCAGTAAGGACGCGGGAAGGTCGTCGCTGCGGCGCATGCGTCGCTCGGAATGGTCAACGCTGCCAAAAAGATCTCTAGACTAATCACCTGGATCTGATCACCTGACTGCTTGCGATTTGAACATATTGGTCGCGATCGATGTGACGAGTGAGTGAATCGACGAGGGATCTGACGATCCGAGTTTGATTCTCGAGCACAGAGCATTACAAATGTTCTAAAAAAGAGTTAATTACTTTTTAATTTTTGGAAAAAAAAATACATCTGTTTGTGGATCTGATACTATACTACACAAGATCTACGTCGCGAACTCATATTATGTGGTAAATCTGGTATTCCTGTGGTTAAACTTCTTCAACTTAAGTATTGTAAAGAATTGAGATTCATTGCAGTTGAAATAATTTAGGCGCATTCTGTCAATACGCAATATACCTACACTGTTTCGCAAATTAAATTTAGAATCTAGTTTTAAACTATTTATACAATAGTGCTAAATAATAGTAAAAAATGTTTTGTCTGTAGGTACTGGCTGAAAATGGCCGAAATATTATAGTTTACATATAAATGTTCCTAGTATCAACTTTGTGTTAAACAAACATTATTATTTGTTGTGTGAATAATCACCTGAAACAACACTACAATTTTTATAACGCAATTACAGACAAGATAGTACTAAAAAAACGATTTTATTGCTTATATCGCTTTTCTGTGATCTTTATGACGTATCTTATGTGGCACTCATAAACCGTTGTAATTTCTAGTTTTATGGGTATTACAAATTTAACATGAAGTCGACAGCATAATTAACAATAGCAAAGTAAGCCTTTCTGGTTTTTTTATATTATTCGAGAAGCAAATGGGCATGTAGTCCACCTGATTGATGGTAAGTGGCTTCTGCCGCTCATTGACATCTATAATCAAACCCAATAAGGACCAAACCTAAGCTGGAATGACTGGTTAAAGTTTATCTTCCTTGAAACCAGAACACAGCAGCGCTTAACCCTGCTGCTATAAAGTCAAAGGTGTAGCATGATGCCTTCGGTATCGAGACTCATCAATTTTAGTCTATAGTATAGGTAATAATAGTAAATTAAAATTAATCTTGACGACTTGCTTTGAACAGAATATAGAATATAGCCGTAAGATTTGACATAATATAGCGATTCTGGCCTGAAAGGGATATATTCCGAAACAGCTTTAAAATGCCTATAAATTTAATTATTAATCCGCATGGTGCGGTCTTAAGGCTAATTTGGTAATAATAATTAACTTGTTAAAGTCGTAAACATTTAGTTACTTTCTTTACTTTATTAAACATTTTATTTTTACCATCCAATCCATCCATTGAATCTCTGAAGCGGTCAAGCGGTCGTAAATAATACGTCAAAATTGACATTGTTAGTTCATGACACTGACACAAATGCAGTACTACCACAATTGATACTTTAAAAATGCGTTCATTTTAGCAGTTATTAAAATTATGTACAGAGTGTATAAACATATTCGAATATCTATGAAAATCTATGGACAATGTAGAATGTATAACTGTAAAATTAAATATACCTACTTAATAATAAAGTTAATATCCTAGTGCAAGATTTAGTACAAAATCATTCGATACAATTTCCTCGTTTCTTGCGTACAAGCCACACTACATAATTTGGTAAGATACCAGCTATTAAAAATAAAATAATATTTTTGATCGTATGGGTTAACTCTCACATTTTTGCAGAACTCAGGTAAAAGATGGTAGAGATTATTAAATTAATACTTATTTATTAGAAAGTTTTAGCTGGTAAATTGTTCAATTATAAGAGAAGACCACCAACCTAAGTAAGACAAAATATGTTTGTTATAGTAAGACTGCATCAGCTGGACCTGCAGACGATTTCAATTTGGTAATTCATACCTACCCCTGCAATCGCCAGTCTAACTATATGTTCAATAAGTGCGAATGCGAAACAGTTGCTCGTACTGGTGATATTAAATACCCGGGTGTAATAGTTGAGTTTAGACTAAATTAGAACTGTCATAGTACGTTGGCATGTAGTTAGAAAACTTATATATATATATTTAAAAATCTACGGACTATTGCTAATCCTACTTTAATAGTACAAATATATAAAGCTCTATGCGTTTGCATCATTAGATACTGTATCTGCGTCAGGGGTAATGCAATTAAAACACATCTTATTGCTGTTGAAAGGGCACAAAGAGCGCTTCTCAAAGTTCTTCTGTACTTACCGTATAGACATCCCACTACTGATGTCTATAAACGAGCAAAAGCACTCTCTGTAAGAAAAATGTTTGTACTCCAAGTGCTTGAAAGGTACCATTGTAAGGTGGTACCCCCACATTTGAAGCCCTCAAATAAACGTGTTGACCGCTGCCCTGTGCCGCGCGCTCGTTGTAAACTTGCTCGCAAACACTTCGACGTAGTTGCTCCACTGCTATACAACAGGCTAAATAATAAAGAAATAATAAAAAAAATATTCAACTAATCAATTTAAAAAAGTTACCTGGCTCAAAGACCTACCATACTACTACTTAAGAAAACCTATCATACTACTTATGAAAACCTTCTACCTCTTCATAATATGAAGAGGTAGAAGGTTTTCTTAAGTAGTATGTCAATTACAATTGTAGTATGTAAACATATACGCATAAACATATACACACACTCACAGACACACACAGACACACACACACACAACACACACACACAACATACACACACGACACACACACGTACGCAAACACTTTTCATTTTTTTCTTAACATGTCTTTTAATGTAAGTAATATAGTACAAACGAAAATGGGAGAAGACTGGACCCTGAAACACAGTTTCGACTACCTCAGGGACCAGAGGCTTCAAATGACTGAAATGTACTTACTTTTTGTGTCAATAAAGTTAATAATATTATTATAACCCTCCATATATTTGTTTTTTTTTCATTATTCATTCGATCTTAAATTAATTACAAGAAATGTATAGTAAACCGCTTGGTGAGCGTGCTGTTTTTCTAATCGAATACATTCGTAATATGATTTGAATTAATTATTCATAGAAAGTTACAACCAGTACCTACTGTAGTTTATGTAACAATAGACTTTAGCAGTAGCACTTATACAAAGACAAATTTGCCTTTGCGATGTAACCTGCTGATCCCAATTATTGTTCCTAAGACAATATAAGTATTTTGAGAACTTTTCTCCCAATCCGCATCGGTACATTGTAAAATATGTACAAGGTCTTATTTTGGGTGTCCCTGTATTCCTAAGACCAGATTTGAGCTATGGTATCCCCTGCCGTTAGAAGCGATTATGGCTTACAGGATTGCGGGCGGCAAGAACCGTTCCATCAGCGACCCTGGGTAGGATGACGCCACGGGTGACCGCATATTGTCATAAATACCAAAAGACGTCATGAACTCAATGCGGAATCTAGGCGGAACCCGGAAGAAAAACGTGCTGCAGTTGCATTACTTTGGAGAACTCGGAGTGCTCTTCGCTGCGCTGAAGACGACCACCGGAGGGGTTTTAATGAGGTGAATGGATGCTAAGAATCCCACATAATCTGGTGTTCCTCCCACGACTGGTGCCTTTGTAGGTTTCCGTCTCGAAGAAAAAGCTCAGAGAGATTATTACTTGGTCAGCACAATTTGTAGCTAGTAAGCAAATTTGCTGTAGTAAGCAGATTTACGTGTGAGGCGACCACCTCAGTCATTGGGAATGGTAAATAATCAGTGGACGGCTTCAGAAAATTCTAAAAATTTAGTTATAGATGTCCATGTGCGGAGATGACCCCTTACTACCCATCAGATTGACTAAATATGAATCACAATATCGATAAACACATAATTAAGTCATTGTGAAATTGAACTACAACCAAACATTTGTGGCTCCACCATGTTTCATATCCATGGAGAGCGTCACCGTTATTCAAATCTATCGAATTGCAACACAATTATATCTAAGTACCATAATTACGATTTCTATGAACAATTCGCGTAGGATTTTTGTTATGCCTCCATAATGAGCACATCGCCGTTTGGCAACCCTACGCAGGAATGTCTGTATATAAACATACATACGTCGTAAGATTGGAGTACTGAAATAGGTACCAACATAGGTATTATGTTCAATGTAAGCTATCATATTGCGCAAGTATTATGAATACTATAGTAATCGGTCGCTTTTATAAGAAAATGTTGTATAATGGAATGATATAGAAGCTCCATCTGCGTTTAACCTGAAGAGCGAATGTTTCGCGCACTTAGAAAGTTGAATAGTTAAATTTGAGTCACAGTAAAGTAGTGCAATCTATTTAAAATTGAATGTGTGCAAGTCACCGTAACATGACGTTTCTCATATAACAGCACATTGTTCACAGCTCACAATAAGCCAAACTGAGAGCTCTGTCTCCTAAACAATATTATTTCCTGCTCCACCCGGGTTTCAATTTAATGCTGACTTGGCTGTACATTTAATATTTAAATGCGAACCCGAAACTGATTTGCTATCTTCGTTATATAAGTATGTACCTATTTGTGTCAAGATCACAAATAGATTTACCTGCCTTATATGCATATGTAGATTGCTGTACTGTATAGGCATATCATATCAACATATAAACACAACATACATAGGCATATAATGCATAGGTTTAGCACTGAATAGAGGTAGTGTCAAATAACAAAAGATTACAACAGGTATGACTATAGAATGTAAATATAATTACATATTATGTTGGATGTTATATTTAACTTTACTTTGAATAGGTACTTATAAATCACAATAATAACAAAAACTTTCATGTATAACATTATCTTAATTTTTAAGTAGGTAAACATATCAGGATTTTATAATTATTGTTCATATGCATGTGCATCTTGTCAATTATAAATGTAAATTAAAGTACAATAAATATTAGATAATAGATACAGGTTACAAAAGGGTTATCAGTTTTAGTAAAAATCCAATATAACAAGCTCGTTTTGAAGTTTTATTTATGTAAATTTGCAGATATAATTAATACAAATCATGTTCATGTAAATTGGGATCTATGGTAAATAATATATCTATAACTGTTTTCAATCACCGTTTCATACTGCCTCCCAAACATCAGTAGACTCCAACATGTTAATTTACGTGACTCATTGTAATATAAAAAGGCAGTCTCGGAAATGTGGCATTACAAATACTGTCTTATTTCTAAAGTTTACATAATGAGATTTTTATTGTGATAGTGATAAAAGACAAACTTAATCTATGTGAACATACTACTACCTGAATGGCTACAGTATGCATGCATGACTCATCAGGTTCCTCACATTCTAGGTGATTTTAAGTGCATTACTATGTCAACTAATAAATTCCTAAAGTAATGTGACAAAACCTATATTGTCTATATGTCATCATACATCACAATTTTTCACTAAAGCTATCTGTACAGTTTGGATAAGTTGTTCATCATTAATGCCAATCACTATGCACATATATTATGGTGCTACCTTTGAGCAGCAGGTGTATTATATACATTGCTACTAAACTGGGTTAACTATCTATCAATCAGCATTATCCAATAGTTGCACACAATTTTCATCCTGGAATTAAGGATTGCTAACTAAACAATCTAGATACAAATTAGACTATTCACAAACAAATCCATAAATAAACTTTGATTAACATAAACACTGAAATACTTAGTATGTTGACACTAATGATTTCATGAATGCATTCACATTCACACAGACAGAGAGCTATTTAATTACTCATCGGACTCTTCATCGTCATCTTCCTCATCCTTGGGCAGTGCCTTCAACCAGGGGTGCTGAAGGCATTCGTAAGCGGTGGCCCGCCTATTAGGATCAAAATCTAACATAGGTTTCAAAAAGTCTGCAAACTCCTCAGCATCTACTTGACTCCATTCATATTTCTCAGTGAGTACCGACACTAACCCCCATGGTTTCAAGCCAGTTATATTTCTTAACTCACCCTTCTTATTAAAGAACACCTTGGAATATTTTCCAGAAGCGGCAATCCTTTTGGGTATATCTCCAAGGAGTTCTATTATGTGAGCTAGATGATCTTCGTCCCGACTGTAACCATCACCAGAATGAGGTTCAAATAAGTAGTCCCCGGTTGCCAATTCAAAGGCCATGCAGGCTGTGCTCCAAATATCTGCAGACGTTCCATAACCAGCACTCAATAATACTTCCAGTGAGCGATACTGCCTGGTTTGAATATCTTCAGTAAAATGCCGGTGCACCCAGCAAGCATTGCCCAGGTCGGCAATTTTAACTTCTAAGTCACACACATCAAATGCGGGATCAGGTTTTTTATCAAGTGATTTACTTTTTGTCTCAGAAATGAATGAAGGTGGAGTATCTATCATCTCCCCTTCCGACATAGGGGTACTAATATCATCACCACAACCATACTGCTTGCTCCTTACCTGGACAGCTTCTGCATCTGTGTCAAACGCTTCCTCATCAGCTCGCTGTCCATCCACACACCCATTAACGGCGGTGTCAATCTCGGAGCGTGTTGTCTCGATAACACTGGCCTCTTCAGGTGTCTGGGGAGAATCGTCATTATCCTGAGACATGGGAGCGGACTCACTATTATTATCTACCTTTTTTTGTTCCTCCATTTCCTCTATTTGTTCCATTTGTTTCTTAAGTAACATAGACTGGCGTTTGGCTTTTTTCTTTAACTTTTTCTTCTTGTTTCTACTCATTTTACCAGTGACCACTTGTTCCTGGAACTCCTTAGGTGCTGTGCTTATCAGGGAATGGGGTAATCTGAGCCCCAAGGAATGTAGTTCGGTGGCTTCAGCTGCCAGCTTGCGTATGTAAGCTTCATCTACACACACTAACACATTCTCAGGTTTTATATCAGTATGTATTATCTTGCACTTAGTATGAAGGTAATCTAAACCCTCAAGTACCTGTCGTATGATCGTTTTCACATTTTCTCGAGGGATTCCTCTGTAATTCGACTTCAGAATCAACTTCAAAAGATGATGGCCAAGGACTTCAAACACCATGCACACATGAGTACCATTCACACCCGTTATTTTAAAGTCGTTTAGCAATTGAACAGTTTTATTCCTCTTGGGATCGGTGGGATCACTGTCGCGAACGGCTTTCAATATTTTAATTTCGTCTAGGGCCGTTTCCGTGAAATGCGGTGCCGATTTGACAACTTTGAGCGCCACAAATCTCTTATCGACGAGATCCCAACACAGCCACACTGTGGAAAAGTGGCCCCATCCCAACTTCCTAGTGACGTGGTAGCGATTTAGGAATAAGTCTCCGATTTTGACAGGATGGTATCCACCCTTACAGTAGTCCGCGCTGTCTTCTTGTTCCTCGTCGTCGCTGGCGTACTGCTCATCTTCGTCCTCCTCGATCGTCTCATTGGAAGAACTATGTGTTGGCTCGAGACGATTTTGATTCTGATTGCGCAGCCCATTTCCTTGTCCAGCAGCGCCGTGGTCATCCTCACGATTTTTCTTCTTTCCGAGTTTATGTCGTTTCTTTTTCGCCTGAATGGCGAGGACTCTTCTATTTACATCTGATTTGGAACTCATTTAGCAAATTAAAACACTCTCAACAACTTGGAATATATAAAAATTTTATCTTTTCATCTCAATCTTTTTGTTTGAGTATGGCGGCCGGTTGCAGACAGAACAAAATGCGCTCGAACACGGACCATTACAATGTTGCCACCAGAAATTAATAACAGCGAATTAAATTACTATAAAATTGATTTTTTGATAATAAATTAATTAATTAAAATTGAAAGTTTATGAGATGATGAAGAGAAAAAATGTCTAAAGAGAAAAAAGAGGTTGAATTAATAAAGAAATGCTTTATAATATTATAGTTTAACGTTTTCTAAACACAGAACAAAATAAATAAGCTGATTTATACGTTTATACTCTTCTGCAAGGATGTCGTAATCGGATGATTAAAAGACAGAATCAATGAAATGAAAATTTATTACTGAATTACAACATTTTGACGACGGATAATTTTTCATAAATAAAATTATTAAATTTCATATTTAAGGCATGAGTTGCACTTTATTACTACCACCAAGTATCTATAAAATTTAATTTGGGGGATTGAGTTGTGTCAAAGTTATATACTCCATCTTAGAGCTACTACACACTGCTTGCGTTTCTCCAACGTGAGCCGGTTGTTATAATTATATCATAATCATTATGTTTGAAAAAACCAAAACAGATTTATCAAAAAGTGTATAGTCTGTTCTTTTAAATTAAAACCTGCGTTCATTCGAACCTCTCCTTAATTCATGTTTGTATAAATATCAATTATGCAGGACATCATACAAAGCATAGGTGGCGTTGTTATGGATAAATGGAAAACTGGAATTGAACAATAAAATGGTTAGAGAATAGCAGATAAAAACAAAATAATTCATCAATACTACTTCGAAGTCTTATTGTCTCTCAAAAATTCCAAACCATTCGATAATCCAAGCACTTGTTATTTCGAAATATTTTGTAAGTCTCTTGAGTTTCGAATGAACAAGAGTCGACTGTTTAAAGTATTTTAATAGCGCACAGTCTATGACTTTCATTTGTGTAAGTTACAAAATTTTTAATACAGTGTTACGGTACATTACCAGCTACGTTATTATTATATCTCATTATCACTACATAGTTTATAACAACGACGCTTCGCGCTGTCTGTCCCTATGTATGCTTATATCTTTAAAACTACGCTACGGAATTTAGTGGTTTTAATAATAGATATAGTGATTCAAGAGGAAGGTTTCTATGAATAATACATGCTATATTATATGGAGGAAAACTGATAATTTTAGATTTTTGACTTATAAGCGGAACGAAGTTCGCCGTGATAACTAGTTAATAATATTTGGAAATCGAATGTCAAACACTGTTAGGGAAAATGGTGTAATAAAATAATTAAGCAGCATTATAAGAACTTTGAAATCTTTTATATGTAGAATAACATAATAAAATATATCTAAAATAAACAGTTTAATAGGGGTTTTACATCATATAACAATATCTTACTTATCACTACATAGTTTAAAACAAAGTCGCTTCCCGCAGTCTGTCCCTATGTATGCTTAGATCTTTAAAACTACGCTACGGATTTTGATGCAGTTTTGAAGTGAAACTTCTTTAGGCGCATGAGGGTAAATTTTTTACAGATGAAACGTCACGCCGGTATGCAACGGAAGTGTCGGAAAAGAGAGAGAGAGTGATCGAGACCGATTGAGAGAGAGTAAGACAGGGCGAACGTAGCATGAGCAACTAGCCGTGGAGTGAGAGTAGGGAGCAAGCGAGTGAGAAAGATTGAGAGAAAAAGTGAGACAGAGCGAACGTCGTATCACGCCTTTTTCCCTTCCTCTTAATCTTGGAAATTTAAAGTTTTAGATTTGTATAAATATAAACAAGATTTATAAATTAGTTCGCCAAAGAAGTTTCACTTCTGACATGTGTACCTGCACGCATGTTTTTTTTAATAGAGTGATTCAAAAGGAAGGTTTTTGTGTATATTACACATATTACATAGTGGAGGAACATTGATAATTTTAGATTGACTTTTAGGCGAAACGAAGCTCGCCGGGTCAGCTAGTGTATACTAATTTTTAATTCAATTTTTTAGGATTTTATAATGAAGGCTGCTTCTGCTGATTTCTTAGAGTCAGGCCGCATAGGCGATTCTGAATCGATTTTACTTTCTTTAATAGACAGTGATTTAACAGGTATTAAAAATAAACCACCAAATGTAATAAATGTTCCTGCTACATAAAAAGAAACGGAGTACCCGAAATTATTTATAAGTATACCAGCTATTGGGGTACTCACTAAACTACCTAGACCTTGAAATAATAAAATTACACCAGTTGCGTTTGTTAAATTATCCAAGCCGTATAAAGATACGATTACCATACTTCTTAAGGAAGCAAGGCTAGCTATAAAGAAGCCAAATATAAAGCAATAAGTATATTGATAATATAAATTAAATGACAAATCAGACACAATTGTACTTATTCCAGATATAAGAAGACATAAAATGAATATTTTCAAAGGTTCAACTTTACAAGCTAAAGCCCCTAAAAATAGTCTTCCGAACAGATTTGCTAGTGAAATTGCACTTACAAACAACATGCAATGATTGGAATCAATACCTGCACTCTCATTTCTATATTGAATAAATACAAATGGTACCAAAAAACCTACATATATCATAAACCCTGCAATACATATGCATAGAAAGGAATTCTTCTTTAGTAATTTAGGATCCATCATAGTTGCCAATACTCTTCTAGCAGCAGTTGTAAAAACTCCTCGTCGTTCTTGCAAATCCACGGCGGTTGCCGCTCGTGATACCGCCAGCTGATATTCGAGACCAGTTTTGCCCTCAGCTTTTGCATCCACCATGCTTTTTTGATATACTGGTAATTTCTCAAGCTTTCCATCATAGAATGCATCATCTCGATACAGTGGACGTGATTGTGGTATATGCTCTTCCCAATGACAAAGCCTTGCCCAACAACTACTCTTCTTAGGTTTATCCATTTGTATATTAATTTCCATATTACGTCTTGATTTATCATGAACGCTGGTTCGTGATATAATGGATTGAACCTGTTTTAAATGTCTTTGACTAATGCCACCATGAGGTGAATGAACTGTCAATGTAAGCTTTGAGACGGGTGCAGTAGATGGTCCTGGTTGTGTGGAAGATGTTACCTTGGCTTCCCCAACAACGTTTGCGGCAGTAGGAAAATTAGCATTTGACACAGCACTGAACAAACGTTCCGTAGTAGTTGGGATGAGAGTATCTGCTTTGGTACCTGATACGGTACGCTGAAGACCGACTGCTGATAGATTTGGTAAATAGGTAACCGTACGCGTGGGGTCGTCTGTGGTTTGAACAACGGTTAACGATAGAAGTGGTTGAAATGTCATACCAAAAAAATATATCATACCAAATAGCCCCGAATGTAATAAAGTAGTAGTTCGCCATCCAGCGAGCTTCACTAAATAAGAATTCATTGGAAAAAAGGTCATTGTACCAACACTAGATCCACACGTCGCAATAGCTAATGCGAGAGATCGAAGTTTTTCAAAATAAAAGCCTACTACCAATGCCGACGACATATTGATAAGACAGTATCCAAAGCCCGCAAATCCACCATAAAATACACAGAGTGATGCGTAATTAGTTACAAAATAAGATGTTAACAGTGAAAAGGAACTCAAAACAGACCCGGACATAATACACGCCCGAAACCCAAATCGATTAATGAAAGCCGAGGCTAATGGACCAGCTATAAAATAAATTGCAACAGCTATAGAATTTACCAGAGCCACCAGTGAATCCGATATATCAAAGTCGTTTGCAATATCTGGTAGCATACTGCCAAAAGTAAAGGTAACTCCGTCTAGAATACAGATACTCATAAAGGAAGCCATAACCACAACCCAACCCCATCCACCTTCTTGGGGAACTGTTATTTGAGCAGCAATTTCTGTCTCTTCACCACCTTCTAAATTATCAGGTCTACTAACAACTCTACTTGGTGTAATAACCACGTTTTTTTTCGGTTCATTTTTTACTAAAATTGGTTTTGGTGGCATATTTGACAAATTCAAGTATTTGACAGTGATTATTAAAGTGTTTAAAACTATTTTGACAAAAACTTAAAAAGGGTTAAGTGTAATAAATTATTAGAAAAAAAACACCCCACTAGTTAAAGACCTTCATAATTATACATGTTTTAATTTAGTCAATGTTAATTAATATTGTGGTCTAAAAAACAAGTACAATTTAAAATGATAAAAGTAATAACAAAAAAAAACATTTTCCTTCTAGACTCACTTCGAAGCTTTTCAGCATTTATTATTTCGCTGAGATGCTCGTGACGAGTGTCTACAGCCGGCATATGAATTAATCATAAAAAATTACCTTCCATGGATTCGGAAATAGGCACAAAATATTCTTTTTTTCAAATTATTTTTTTAAATATACATCATTGTTCATACACATTTGTAAATACACGTCATTGTTTCCTTTTTCAATAACAAAAACATTTATTTTAATAATATTAATATACTGTGGCACTTTAATAATGGCAAAATTATAAGAATCCAAATTTGACATTTCAAGAAACATGATATCCATTAAAAAAAATTTACAGGCATACAACTTGACAATTTTAAATTTTTAGTCTGTCAAAGACGGCAATGGTTTGTCTTTGTCCGTTTTTCGCGCGCATTTATAGTTTGTCATTAACGTAGGACGCCAATGTTCTGTAACCTGCTCAAGGAAGCTAAAAATTAACGTATTTTATGTGGACGTCCAAATAAGCTACTATTTCACATATTGTGTTTGTACATCAAAATGTCCCAAACAACTATTACTACGTTTTTTAATAGCAGAAAAAGACCAGCTTCGGATGATATTGTAAGTTCTAAAAGTAAAATTGCCCACATTGACCGTACTTCAGAAACTAAGTGTGGATGGAAGATTCCCGCTCCAGTTGGCAACAAACTAAAGTTTACTCAAGCAAAAACATTGAAGGCAGATATTTTACGAGTTTCTGAAAAGAAACCTGAAGCATGTACAAAACAAGCTGTAAATGTGAACCAAAATGTTGGCCCGTTTGCAAAGAAAACCAACGCTGCAAATGTTGTAAAGAACAATGTGGCTTCCAAAAGTGAAACTACAAACTCTGCTCGCAAAGAGTTGAGTCTTGGAGACATCCGAAAGAAGTTGGCCGGGAGTTCGAGGTTATCTGAATTGAGGGCAAGAGCGGAGCGTATCAGCAAGGGTATCCAAGAACTCAAGGAGACCACTGAAAAGCGCAATCTTAAGGATTTCAAATCCATTGAAGTGGACGTCCCACAAAGGTATATTTTTCATTGCACTATTTGTCCTAGTCCAAATTATATTGTATGTATTGTAAATTATATTTGTTGAATTTTTTATAGTTAACATTTTCATTGAATCCTATGATTAATCATAAGGGAAATTCTATTATCTTTAAATTCAATTAATACAACTTGCTTAAAATTACTATGCATGTAGACCGTTGGAGAGCTATACCCTACTTAGGATTTACTTTACAGTTCATTTCTGTGACTAGGGCCACAGATATGAACAGGGAGATAAATTTAAAGTACAAAAGGTGTAGTCAGTAGTATTTTTTTATAGTTATAAACATGTGTCATTAGTTTTTCTCTAATATTGTAAAATATTCTATAATGCATATAATGCTCATGGGCAAGCCATAGTCAGCTTTGTTGAGATGTAAGTCCATTTTTGCTAAAAATAAATAATCACTCATCTCACATCACCCTATGCAAAAGTGGAGTCAATAATAAATACATTAAATTATAAATAAGAAACATAAGTCTTTTTGTTTTTTCTTATCTAATGGGGATGCACATAACCCCTCATTATTTTTCAATCATGATTCTGTTATGTCAGCATCCTCAGGTATCAAATTATTACATGCGGGTTGTATTAAGTAGTATAAGTTGTATGTTTTTACTTGTAAATGTGTTTAAAAAAATTGTGTTTTTTTCAGTCCAAGTAAGAGATCATCAATTGGCAATGAGTTGTTGTCCCCCACTAAGAGACAGGAAGACCAGGACAGCGTTAGATCTCTAATCTCTCCAAGAAAAGTGGTGGTCAGTCCTGTTAAAAGTCCCAGTAAGGTTAGTTGTTCAAAATTTTATTTATATGACATCAAAATAGTCAAATAGTCCAATAAGAAAATTTACTTTGGTCATTGGTAATGATATACTTAAGCTGAATTAGTTAAGAATTTTGACAGTAAATTACATAGTTAAAGTATTGATGGAGGTTTTAAAACTCTTCATTAGAATTTCTTAGTAAACTCCCAGCAAATAAGAATAAGATGAAGTTGCTTTAAACCAAAACATTCTATTACAAGTTAGAGATAAACATGCTAACTTAAAACCTCTGATGGGGCTAACAATTGTTAATAAATTACACTGATTGGAATAATTGATCAATTAACTAAAGCTCTTGTTTTATGTTCAAATTAGATAATTAGTAAATGATGCCAAATAATGTTAATAAAATCTAAGGTTATCTTTTTAGGTAATTGCATTCTAATGAGAAATTTGTATATGTTACTGATAAAACCTTATTAAAGTAATTAATGAAGTGATTTAATATTTTAATTTGTATTCCTCACCTAACCTGACATCATTAGATACTTTCTCAAATGTATACTAATCTGTTTTTCTTACATATTGCTTTTAAAATAAAGACCATAGTCTTAATTGAGTACCATACCGTACCGAACAATTTAATTAAAAAAACATACAATTGTGAATTCAGTTTTGTTTAGGGGTAATCCCTAAACAAAACTGAATTCACAATTGTATGAATTATATAAATTAATAATTGCATGAATTATATCCATTACCTATAAATCTTGTGATGAATTATATACCTTCTTATAAACTTAACAACTACTTAGTAAAATCACAAAATTACATTTAAAAGATTTGTAGTAGATAAAGACTGTTTTAAAGTATGTTTCTAAAAAATAACATTGAATTAATTTGAGTTTTTGTTTATGGTTTGTTTTTAATTATGATTAAAATTTGTCTAATTCGATGGGAAACTCATACTAGTTAGTAGCTCCCTAAATCTTAAATCCAGCTAAACTGGTAATTGTTAAATCTTTCTCAATAGTTTTATATGTATGATGACTTCAAATTTTTTTTTAAATTTAAACCGTAATTTTACAGGTACCAGCTTACATCAGACATGCGTCACTGGCAGCATCACCAACAAGTCTGCCTTTACCCCATCAATACAGATTCCTTGCAGAACTTTTCCGTGGCATGGAAACAGTAGTGTCCTTATTATATAACAGAAATGAAAAAATAACCTTCAACAAACTGAAACCATCAGTACAAGAGATGCTCAAGAGAAACTTCTCGGAAAAGCACTTGGGACAAATAAAACACTTGGTACCTGACTTCTATAATTTTGAAATTCAAAAAACTAAGAACTTTACAACATCTTCAAACAAAGATGCATATGAGATGATAATATCTCCCATACTGCCTAATGACATTAAAGTCATGAATCCTAGTGTACTTCTTGAGAGACGCAGATATTTCTATGACACTCTACTTCACTTGGTTAAGAAATATCATGCTCAATATTTGTTGACATTAGATCCGCCTATTGAAATACCTGATGACAAACTTGTTCGATGGCATCCAGAATTTGAATTGGAAAAAGTGCCTGAAGTTGAAGGTGCTAAATTACCAGAGATGCCAAATGCAGAAAAGTTCTCTTCAGCTCAAGATGTCCTTGCAAAGGCAAGAGAGCTATTTAAGTGCAATACGAAAATGGAAAGAGCCCTGGAAAGACTCGCGCAGGCTAAGGCAAGGGGACTTACAGAACAAGAAAAGGTAGCAACTGGTATTCGAGAAACTAAAACTACACCGTCAAACTCTGTTTCGTGTGCCACACAGACAAGCATGCCTGGAACCAGTGGCATTACTATTTTGAATCCGGCATTGCGAAATTTGCCTGCATCATTACTGGAAAAAGTAAAGGCCAAACAGGCAGCAAAGGCTTTGGAAGCAATGACCAGATCTTCTGAGAATGATGAAAAATATGCAACCTACACCCGTTTGCCAGATCTTGCAAAAACTTTAAGAAACATATTTGTTACCGAGAGGAAGAATGTATTAGCTCTCAATGTTATTCTTTCAAAATTAGATAGCAGTTTCAAATCAAATGTGTCTTCTGGTCAATTACAAAAAGACATAAAGTTGTTGGCAAGTGAAGCACCTGAGTGGATCAAATTACATGATATAAGAAACACAACATACCTCAAATTAGACAAAAATGTTGACTTAAAGCAAATAACAACAAAGTTAGAGGCTGAAGCAGAAAAGTATAAGACTGATTAAGGATAGAGTATATATTTTATAGCTACAGTATTAAGTATCTGCTAAATTATACCAAATATAACCTCAAAATCATGTAATATGATTATACAAAGAGTATTATAATGGTTCTGTTAAACTTATGGCTCTAACAGACATGTTTTTTTAATAGTGATCCATGATTTAGGTGTTTTTCGAAAGCTAGATGCACCAATCAAAGGCTGATTTTGGACTCAGGGTGCAGTAGTCAAATATTTTTTAATACGCTGACCGAACACAGCTCGGTCAAGTAGTAAAGACGTGATACAGCGTCAATCAAATTGGCAAAACCCGATTAGTCAAAGCAGCAACATGTCTGTTAGAGCCATAAGGTAATGTTGACTTCATATTTTGATATGCAATAGTGCATTGATTTTGACATAAACTATAAAATTGATTGCTGAAGGTTCCTTTGACATATTTTTAATTTCTACTCATATTTTTATGGACATAGAAATTATTGCTTAAAAGTATCCCAATGGACATGATGTTATTGTGACATTCAGTTTTGATAATTTAGCATAATTTAGTCATTAATTTCGTTTTTAATTTTTATTCTATTTAATTTATAAGTTCTGAGATTTCATATGTCCTTGCTTTTGTGTTTGTATTTTGGAAATGAAATAATACATTGTTTTTCTTTCTTCTTAATATTTCTTACACTAATAAATTCTTAAAATAGTGTGTAAAATAGTTTCTTTTTTTTTTTATTTGACTGAAGTAGCAAACGAGCATGTAGTCCACCTGATGGTAAGTGGTCACTGCTACTCATGGACATCTGTAATCAACTTCATACAGAACATGTGTTCTATCTGAAGTCAATCACAGATGCGTTGCCACTCCCGAGGACTATGATGGTCGCCTCATATAAAAGTGTGTCGGCAACCACACCCTTCCGTCGAAACGCAAGAAATGCTTCACGCTAGAAATAGGTAGTAGTAAAGTAGTAGCGGTGGTACTTCCCCGGTCGAACTATACTGGTTCTACCACCTTCTTTTGAAAATAGCATTGCAAAGAAACCTTTAAAATCTCTTTTTTTCATCATATTAAATGGGCTTTAAATTCTTTATATGTTGAAGAATGTCTGAAAATTAAATTGGTTGCATTTGTAACAATATTCAAAAAGAAAAAAAGATATACCCATTTATTAAAAGCAAATCTTATATTTTAGGCAACAATCCATAATTAGGTGATTTTCCTTGTCTGTAGGTAGTCACTAAATCCTTGAGATTATCACTAGGCACCAAGTACTGGCTAACAACAGGATCTTGAAACATGTTGTCAAAGTATTGTAACTGAAAGCAAAAAATCAAAATATAGGTATACAATTGCAACTTAAAGTCAGATTATTCAAATATATGTTGTCACTGCTCTGATCTAGTACAGTATTATCGGTAAAAGACAAACTAAAATAGTGATTTGGGCAGTCCAGGTTTCTAAATGGAAGAACAAAAGTAGTTCGACTGGGGAGTTATCACCATCATTCTTATTTCTAGTGTAAAGCTGCTCTAGCGTTTCAGTGGAAGGGTGTGATTGCCGGTTCACTTTTATATGTGGAAACCATCTTAGTCCCCGGGAGTAGCAACGCATTGGTGATTGACTTCAAATAGAACCTATTGAAGTTGCTTACAGATGTCCATGGGCGACAGTAAACCACTTACCATCAGGAGATTTACAGTCATTTGTCACTCATTTACACTCATTTGTTACTGCAATCAGTTAAAAAAAGTCCTCACTTCATGAGTGAAATTTTCAATAAATTGTGGTCTATGGCCATTTTTTAAAGATTCTTATACTAGATATGTTAGCAAGAATACCTTACCAACAATGCATATTTCTGTGGATCAATGATGGCTCTCTCATCCATTTTCTGGAATACCAACATTTTTTCGAACCAAGGCCATATCATGTAGTCTACGTATCCTGGTTCACTTCCAGAAAGGTATTTATTGCCGCGTTTTTTTAATTCTTCCTGGACAAAAGTTAGAGCCGTTTGGTATGCGTCTATAACCTCTTGCGTAATGGTATTTGGAGCTTTAATCACCTTCAAAAATAACGTCTGAATCTGCAGAAGAGAAATGAATACGTATTTGTGTTATCCTTTTTTTATTAGGTTATTATTAATTTTAAGTATTCGCATTCTCACCCATAAGCATCAATCTTTAAATTTTACAAAAAAAGTAATACTCTCACTCAAATATACTAAAAAGAGAATTCTTTTAGATTTTTCAAAGTGCTTTTTCGCATCAATATGCATCATAATACAATGAATCAGAAGTAATATTTCTAAAAATCGAAGTTATACAAAACATAATATAAGAAGAATATATAATACTGACTGGCACACAAGCTTCGACGATAATTTTATCGAATGCTCTTGTCACGGGGTCTTTTGGTAATAGAGGTCTTTCTGGGTATACTTCTTCCAAATACTGCGCAATCACCAAACTCTCATAGATGCAAACGCCATCCTTCACCTCTAGTGATGGTACCTTCCCTATGGATAAGGAAATATAATAAAAAGAACTCATTCCAAATTCGATGTCGTAGAGTTATTAGAGCTTTTCTTTTTTAATTCCAAATGAATATACTAAAATATAAAAGGTAAGACTGATTATTTGATAATTCTTATAATTATTATCAAAAATTCCTATTTAAATATTTGGAGTAGTGATAGCTTATTGGTTAAAACTTGCCCTCACGATCGGAAGGCGAGGTTCAAATCCCAGGCCAAACCACTGATTTTTCTAAAATTATAAGCTTATTAAAAATTAATTATCACTGCTTTTCGGTGAAGGAAAACATCGTGAGGAAACCTACACGCCTGAGAGTACTTTGAAAAGTTCATAAAGGTGTGTAAATTGGCACTTGGCCAGCGCGGTAGGCTATGACTTAAAACTCTGACCCTGAGAGAAGATCCGTGCCCAGCAGTGGGACAATAATGAGTTGACGAGAGTTGCTATTTGAATAAGTAGGTACTTAGGAAAAGTATGGCAAACATTAAAAAGTGCGCTAAATTCAACAACATTAACAGTCGCGGGTTGTAGTTCGAATTCGAATTGCCCTCAGAAAATAGTGCCTACCTATACAAAAAAGTCGTCCGTCCTCTAAGACTTAGCGGAGTTTAATTTTGTCTCCTTTCTTTTTGTACGAGGAGGAAACCTAAAAATACCCGACGCCGTGGGAGCGATGCGGGATTCTTACCGCACTAAAACCCCCTCGGTGGCCGTCCTCAGCGCTGCGTGGGGAACTCCGGGATATAAAACGGAACACAACCGAAGTCCTTCGAGCGCGATGCCTATTTCAGTCCCTGGTGAGCGCACCGTCTGTAATTTACGGTGTCATGCGACCACACATGGCACCGACCTTCCCGGGGTCGCTTGGTTGGACTGTTCGAGCTCCCGCTCTAGCCGCCCGCAACCCCGAAAGCCCCATTTAGTCGCCTCTTACGACAGTCAGGGGATACCGTAGCAATATTGTGATCCCTGGACTACAGGGACATTAATTTTTGCCCCCTAGGACATATATAAAGTTCTTCCAAACGTCATAATATAACAAATTGTAGCGCCTCAAACATTTCAATCTAAGATAACACATGTAGGTACAGTGTAAACATTTTATATACTAAGCAAATAAATGGGAGAATTCATTACAAATAATAAGCCATTTTTTACGGTGCTTACCAAAAGGACTTTTACTCGTTAACCACTCAGGTTTGTTCATCAAGTCGATATTTACAATTTCGTAATCTATTTTTTTAGCATTCAATGCCAGAATAATTCGGTGTGCGTAAGGGCAATATCTCATGTTGTAAAGACGTAATTTTCCATTATATGGAGGCAAGGGATCACCTGAAAAAGAAGTTAGAATAACTGAACGGAATTCATAATCGTTTTTTTCATTAAAAGTCATAAGCGGACTATTTAGTTCCATCTATTTGCATAATTAAGTAATTAAGAGTCTTATCAGCTAATTTATTCCTATTCTTCCAATTAATTAAAAGCAATTTAAAATATTATAATTAAATTAACAGCATCAATTAGTAAAAACATATACTCCATTTTAGTATGTTATGGTTGCTACGGTTCGATAACCTCGACCGGGGCTAAGAGGTATTTATAGATATGTAAAGGTACAATTGAAGTCGGCTGATTAAGTGATTACTAATAAATAAGGCTAGAGATAAAAAGAAAGGGGAATCAATAATAATTTCAGAATATAAACGTGTCGATTTTTGGCCTCCTTGTCTATAAAACGCCCCTATATGCTCTGTTTTACAGTCTAAAAATAAAAATTGCGAAGATTAGACCCAAAAATCAATTCACAACACTGCACGAAATTACTTATTGATGTTATTTGTTTATTTAACCATATCGTTGAGAATAGTGAGGTATTAACAGCTAAGTATGTAATTTAAAATGTAGTGGGATATTATCATTTAAGGTAGAAAAATGCTTAGTCTAGCTGGGTTCGCGCATGATCGGCACTACTACCCAATACCCAACATTCTGGTGGATCCCTACTATCTGCGTGCATGCCTGCACAATTTTCTGGTTGTTAGAAGACGCGTCACTGCCGTTATTAGTAATTTACAGTTAGTTTTTAAGAAATTGTAGTTGTTTTGATTGAAATTACTAATATATGGGTTTAAATTGTATGCCAAATTTACAATTAGAGATAATGGATTCTAAGCAAACAGAAGAAATGCCTCTTTTTTCAGTTAAGGTAAATAATTATGATGCTGAGTTTTAACATTAATCTTCAATGAAAATAACTCTAATTTAAATCTAAATGTGTAATTCTAAGTAGGTACAAAATTTTGAAATTTTTAATACTTATGTCTGATTATTTGATTTAATATTATCAAATAAAGTTTTGTGTTAAGAAACTAAAAATGCACTCACCCTTGCCATGATGTTTTGAATTAAATTCTGTGTTCCCCTTAACTGGTTTGGAAGCCATAATATTGCTACAGCAACACGTAAGTACCGTTATATCTGTACAACTGATGAATTCTCGGCGATGATACGAATAATATATGCACAGCTGTAGGTATTTAACATAGATGCTATCAGTACTTTTTGTTTACTTATATTTAGAAAAAACATTGAATTATGTGCTTACTAATTATATCCTGTTATCAATATAAATATTTAATAAGTAAGTTTTATACGTTGTTGGTGATACAATGCTAACAATCTAATAAATACAAATACATAATTATGGTGTCTATATGTATGTCATTTCTAAAAACAGCTTTTCAAGAAGTGCATATAAAAGTATAAACCTCCTACCTATATTTACATGGTATAACAAAAATTTGTTATAAAATAATATATTCAATTATATTTCATGATTATAGTAGGTATTCCACGAGCGCAGCCAGATTTTGGTTTAATATAAAAGTGGTGGTAGCTGCTTGGGCGAATCATCTACGTTCTACCACCTTGAGAGCATGAGAGTCAATCCGAACCACATATTTTAGCCTAATAGTTTATATTTTAATATTATAAATGTTTTTCTTTTTTTTTTAAACTATAGCTCCACTGCCGGATCGTCCGTGCCCTTTTTTAGAAGCTTTTTGTTTATTAATGTTAATATTTTAGCTTTTCGGGAGGGAGGGCCTGGGGTTGAAACCCCCCAAAACCCTCCCCATGACTACGCATACCTAGTAGATACCTAATTAGTGCTTTCAAATAAACCAACGAGAACATCAAGGGACACCCTTTTTGTTAATAGTGGTAATCCTTATGGAATACTCAGCCGCTCAGAGTACCAGCTGGGTTATGCCAGACTCTTACGGGCTAAACCCCCACTGTGTTTTCTCCTCGCACCGTACGGCGGGAACACGGGCGCGCTTTCGCATTCATCCGCGAACCCGCCGGTGCCTGGGCGCTGCTGCAGTCCCTCCACGTGGAGCAAGCAGCTTCCCTCCATCAGCAACGCGCGCCAGAAAACACAAAGGCGCGCCTTAACTTTAAGTTTAAAGCATCCGCAGGGCGACAGACCAACCCCGAGACCGCCACCCAGGGGCCATGGGCTTGGCAAGCCGACACTCGCAAGGATGCCTTGCGAGTGTCGGCTTGCCAAGGCATCGACCTCCCACACCCAGCGGCGGATCCGTTCTTTGGTTCCGCCGCAAACCACCAAACGGCCGCGGGAGACAGGGTGCACGGCAACGACACAGATACACCTCTTCTCCCGTGACCCCTCCTGGCTGCCGAGGCCAGAAATCTCCGTCCTCCGCAGCCCCCTCAAACGCATCCTAAGCCCCCAGCCTGAGCCAAGCCCACTCGGAGCGTCCCCTCCCTGGGATCCCCCTTGGCTTCACCGCGGTGGTCCAAGCTACGGTTACTAAACTAACTAAAACCCCGCACCACGACAAGGTGGAGATCCCCATGAGGGGGATGAAGGGACACCCTATCGATATTATGATCCACTTTATTAAGGAGGGAGAATAAATCAAACAGAAAATTAAATAAAACATTTTATTCAACATTTATTTTATAACCAAAATATAGGTGTATTATTCTTCAAGCAAGTCGTCATAACTAATCGGTCCTCCTTGTCTGTAGCTATAAAGTAACTTGAAGAAAGCCTCACTCGGCACCAGGTACTGACTTACTGCTGGATCTTCTAACATGTTGTTTATGTATTCGAGCTGAAAGCATAGAAAGTATAACATCAAACATTTGCATTAAAATATATTTGCGGCTTACAGTTGTTTAGGAATGATAACTTTTTATTAAGTAGTAGTATTGATACGGGTTTGTTACGAAACAAGGGTAGGTCAGTCGTAATTTGTTGCAACTACGAGTATTGGGAGGTCACCTTCCGGTCTTTCATATGCTACGATTCCATTAACATAAAGGTGGCCAAGGATTTTAGGATCTCGAAGGGTCCTTTAAGACACTATTTATATTGGGTATGAATGTAGCAAAAGATCATGAACCGGATGGAAGACACCTGTAATGGCAGACAAGTTTAAACTCATGTGGTCGGCGTCAGATGCACAGGGTACAGGTTCCTGAGGACTAATTTGGAACATCTCGTATTGGTGTTATTTGGTCAAGTTAAAGAAATCTTACCGTTACTCACACCTAAAGAAGCTGTTTAGATGTAGTAATATAATCTATTGCCCACTTACGAAAGTGTTTTGCGAGTAGAGAAGGAACACCAGTAATTTTAAGATGTAGAGGCGGATTAAGAGGTCTTGGAGTTCTTGGAATAATTAAGATGTGGAACCCCCCCCCCCCCCCTTCAAATATTTTTCAAATGTCAAAGTAAAAAACAATCAGTCGAATTTTCTAATACTTATTAAATTATTGTGAAACCAAGTCCTTTTACGCGCACCCGTGTAGTCGGAAAAAACCGTAACCTAATCTGTGACAGTCTCTGCAAGTTTGCTACCAAAAAAAAGTTGCCAAATCTAAATTATTCAAGGATTTTTTCTCCTAAGTCTCTAGTGTGGGGACCCTCTTTTGCGGAAGCCCTGGATTCCCTGCCCTAAATCTAATCCTGTGGTGGGATGTAAAAATTTATAACAGAAAGGGCTAACTTACCAACAACTTATATTTCTGTGGGTCAATGGTACATTTTTCCACTATTTTCTGGCAGTCCAGTAACCGCTCAAACCAAGGCCATATCATGTAGTCTACGTAACCTGGCTCGCTACCAAAGAGGAATTTAGTGCCGCGTTTTCTTAAATCTTCTTGGATGTAGTCTAAAGCAGCATGGTACGCGCTTTCTATCTCTGGCGTAATACCATCGGGATTGTAAAAGGCCTTCATAAACATATTGTAAATCTGCAATAAATATTGAGTATCGTGCATTGTTTTATTTCGCAAAACTATCATTAAGAGTACTTTAGTTCCTTAGTTTTTAAATATCAGACAAAACAGAGTTACTTATTTCTATTGTTATAAGAGTATGTCTAAGACTAGAAACTTAAGACATAAACAGTTTTAGGGCAATATTTCAGCCCAGTTATAATAAATATTTACAATAGTTTTCATGCAGAACACTTCTGGAATGTCAAATATAATCTGCCACTGCTTCAGTTTTCCGCGTTTGTAGAAGAAGCGGTGAAAAAAACACACATCGAAACGATACGGGGGATCTTATTTCCTTCCTAACCTCTCGTATAGGTACTACAGCCATATCAGTAGTATTGGGGATGACGGTTACGTGAGTCTAGTGTAACTTCTTTGCCTGGGCAGATCTCAAGACTGTGCATACCTTGAGCACCCTAATCTTACTTCAAAAAACTTTATTAATTTATGTTATAATGTAAAAAGGAAATATCAAAGTAATTACTAATACCACCAATCCCACTGCGGTATGATCGAACACATCAATTTCATTTCAAAGGTTTGTCATACATTACTTTACTTCAATTAAGCGTATGGGTATACGTTTTTATCATACAAATATTTCCTTGTTTTATTTTACACGTTTTTAAACAGACTTGCTTTGCTTTATTTTTTTTAATATAAAATTATAATAAGTTGGAACTTACTCGTCCTGAGAATTCTATAATAATTTTGTCATAAGCTTTCGCCAAAGGGTCTTTTGGTAGAAGAGGCCTTTCTGGGTAGGCTCCATCCAAGTACTCGGCGGTGACCAAACTCTCGTAGATACAAACGCCATCTTTTATTTCAATCGATGGAACCTGACCTGTGTATGGAATACAAAAATATTGTTATTAAAAAACTATTCTAATAATTTCGTGCTGAATATAGTTAGGTACAGTAATTGAGGAATGTATTTTAGTTTGTAACAAAACATAATATCACGTACAAAGTACAACGAATATTTCTTAAATTCAAATGAATTTTAATAATTTTCAAGTTACTTTGAATGCACCCTATAAAGGTAAAAAGAGATTTAACTGAGCTGCATTTAAAATCAATAGCGGGTATTTTGACAAAGATATCTGTCATTTATGACGTAACATATTTCATAGAGTGCGTTCCATTAGACGTTCACAAAGTTCACGCTCACGACCGCAATTTTTGCCATTCCACTAGCTTGTGCGCCTGACTGACATAATCTCTATTGGAACGATCACTTCGAACCACCTAATTAGATGGGTCGTTGTGAGCATCGCGTGGGCGTAAGTCTTGACGTCATGAGTGATGTATTCGCCGCGACCACAACGAGCGCGGTCGTCTTGTAGAACCACGTTTTGGGCGTTTAGGGTTTTGTGAGCGTCTTCTGGAACGCGCCCATAGAAGACATCAACGTTGATCCATAAATTAATACGTGAAGCAAATCGTGTGGTGCATTATAAGTAATATGCCGCGGTTGGATTAGTATGAGATTTTGCACGGTTATAGTAGTTCATACTCTTCCTTCCGCGGCAGGCATCGTAAATATGGATCACAAATTTTGGCTTCACGTATTAATTAAGAATTCGAAAATTGCAATAGATTATTATGTAAAGACAGTGATACCTCAACTCACGCGAACCCGTAGTTACGCAACTTTTTTATTTCAAAAATTTAGACACCAACGAAGTGCTGCTCTCCAAAACAGGTTCGATAGAGACTTAATAATCAATTATTTTAAGATTTTAATAAACATTTCTTCAAACTGTTATATTAAACAGTACTGTACCGTTATTCGACCTAATAATTATGAGAGAGGCTTCTGTTTTCATCAGTTGCTAGTCTCTTACTTCCGGTCCGCAGCGCCCTCTATATCTAGTTTTCTGCAACAATCACTTGTTCATTTCCGGCGGATAGCAGTTTTGCTACACTAGCGCCACCTAAGGCAGGTTTAGCATTGGGAAACATTTTTACTTCATTGGCTGTTCTGTTCTTGGCCGAGCCGGTCGATAGCTTGCTCAATTACGAGCACGGGACCGACTCAATTTGCTAGTCTTACATACGATTTATAATAAAAGAGAATTAAATTACCCTTCTTAAGCAGTGAGATATTAAGGAGAAAATAAGGATTTAACGAATTTTCGTTCGGTTAAGTATAATTAATTGTAAATTAAAAAGGAGGTAAGTCCACTTTTTACTTTTTAAAGTGCTTATATCTAAAATTATTAATACTACGCCTTTGTAATTCGTTCGCCTGAACGTTCTGGGTTATATCTAACTTATTATAAAATTACCCTAAGGGATGGATGAAACCAGTCCGCCTGCGCGTGCGTCGAGTGTTACCATCACCAGGGAAGTGCTTAATCAAAGTAAAGCGCCAATGGGTAACAAAAGGAAACGCTACAGTTCTTCGAGTACAGATTCCACGGACAGCTCTTCTTCCGGTTCTGGCTCATTGACAAGCGAAGACGAAAAGCGGGGGAAAAGACGGAAACACAATAAGAAGCGGCGTTCTCATCGTAACCGTAAGTTAAATCAACTTATTAAAGCGGTTGGTGTGCTCCAAAGTAAAATTACTAGTCAAGGTGCTAATAACCGCGAGAGTACTACTAGCGATGATTGTATAGATCCTAATGTAAGTGGAGAGCTTTTTAATGAAGATTTGGAGTTGCCCAACTGTGAACAAACCGAAACGAGGGGCACTATTGAGACACCTGTCTTTAACGTTGTCATGCACACTAAGGTAAAGGAACCTACCATTCCCCGCGCCACGGAAGACATGCTTCAGCACTTAAAGGATCTGCAACATTTTGACAAACCTGACTGGAGTGACGTACGCTATGCAGAGGTACAGAAACAGTACCTACGCTCACCGGGCTTTACTCGCCTCGATCCTAACGATGAAATCAAGCGTTACGATCGCTCAAAATTAACAGCTAATATGGAGAATTCTTTTGCAGGTTTAACCTATGCCCTTTTAAAGCAACGTGAAATTCTTCAAAATGAAATGAATAACTTTCTCATTTGGGCGCAACTTAATGATACAGATTTAAATTACCTTAATATTCACACAAAAATTAACGAGATTTTTTCGCAGGGTGAATATTCAAAGGTAGCTAGTGATATTATGCAGTTAGTTTGCGGTCATCGCGCTGAACTTGTCCAGCATAGACGGGAGGGTATCTTAAGCGCCATCAGGGATCCCTACCACAAAAGCACGTTACGAAAAATACCACCGTCTTGTTCAACACTGTTTGAGAAAGATCAGTTCAGCGCAGCCTTAGACAAAGCAGGGGGCGCAAATAGAATTTTTGGGACAATAGGCAAGGATCGCAATCCTGCACCGCAGAACGATCCGGGTACTTCCTCAGCAACCCATAAATCTTTTGGGGGAAGACCAAATGTGTTTCCGAAGAATAACGCACATTCACAGACAAGGAAGCATGGTAATAATTGGGATTCCTTTCGAGGCAGAGGTGGTAAGCACACGGGAGAACGTGGGCATCCTACCACACGCAAGGCTGCGAGAGCGAACTCTCCAATGTCCCGCCGGGACAAGAGAATTCAGGCCAAAAAGAGGTATTGACTCACCGAGTCACCCTTTTCGTGCGGGGCAACTACAACAGTATTGCCATCGCTGGGAGGTCATAGGGGCACCGCCCCACATCCTCAAAATAATAAGCGGTTACCGGATACCATTCAAGGCAAAACCACCGCTTCAACAGCCAAATTTCCAACACCAAACGCCACAATCCCGGGAAATGTCACAAATAGTGGACAGAATGTTAGAGCAAGGTGTCCTCAGACTGGCGAGATTCTCTCCCAGTTTCGTGTCGTCGGTATTCTTGCGGGCCAAGAGCGACGGCACATCAAGGCCAATTTTCAACCTGAGAAGGCTAAACGAGTTCGTACATGCAGGGAAATTCAAACTAATAAACGTGCACTGTGTACCGAGCTTCCTACAACCTCACGACTGGCTGTCCAAAATAGACCTTCACCAGGCTTACTTCCATCTACCAATAGCAGAAACCCACAGACGCTTCCTGAGATTGATTTATTCCAACACGCTACTAGAAATGACCTGTCTGCCTTTCGGACTGAGCTCAGCCCCGAAAGCCTTTGCCTCCCTATCGAACTGGATCGCCCAATACTTGAGAAGGCAAGGCGTTCGGATTTTAATATATTTGGACGACTTCCTTTTGGCAAACCAGGACCCAGCCTTACTACGCGAGCACGTCCAACTTGCACTGCACACGCTAACATTCCTGGGCTGGAAAATAAACACGAAGAAGTCTGTCCTCACACCACAGAGGACCCTAGAGTTTCTAGGCGTAATTTGGGACCCGTGGAACAATCTGAAATGTTTACCAGACAGACTATCCGTGAGAATAGAATCGGAAGCGTCAACCATCCTAGAAAAAGGGAATTACGGTTTAAAAAACCTACAAAAAATTATCGGAATGATGAATTTCGCGAGTTTCGTGGTCTTGAGAGGTCGCCTTCATTATCGATCCCTACAAGCTCAGTTAAACAAAATGTTAAAATTGCCATGGTCGAGCACCCTTCCTTTATCGGTAGAAACTCTATCAGACCTAATCTGGTGGCAAACGAACTGCAAACGAAGTTCTATCATACATCCACCACCAGCGGAACACTATCTCACAACGGACGCCAGCGACATCGGTTGGGGTGCCATGCTAGACAATCTGAGCTTATGGGGAAGATGGACATCTGCGCAGCAGCGCCTTCACTGCAATCTGAAGGAAATGACTGCTATACTAAACGTATTACGAGGTCATGGTCAGCTCCTGAGATCGAAAACCGTACTCATACAGACCGACAACCGCACAGTGGTGTCCTACCTCCGAAGAGAAGGAGGCACGAAATCTGCAGCTCTGATGAGCCTCACTGCAGAGGTGTTGACGATTGCAGATCGGCTGGGAACCCGGCTATCGATTTACCATATCCCGGGACACTACAATTGTCACGCAGATCATTTGTCACGCAAGAAAGCTCCACCGGAATGGCACTTGCTACCACAAATAACGGAGATCGTATTCAAAAAGTGGGGCACGCCAGTCATAGATCTATTTGCATCGAACATAGCGCACGTTGTTCCAGTATATTGCACACTAGATCGAACGGACAAATCGGCAGCCCTCTACGATGCTCTGAGCATAGAATGGAGTTACCCACTAGCTTGGTTATTTCCACCGCCACATCTCGTACCCAGAGTTCTAGCACACATGAACAAAGCAACGGGGACATACCTTGTAGTGACACCCAAATGGAAAAACGTGTTCTGGAGACCGGATTTAAAGAACAGGGCCCTAGCACCCCCGTTTACAATACGGCACCTCTCCCAGGTGTTAGTCGATGCAACAACAGGACTGCCACCTTCCGGTGTGATGGAAATGACGCTGGAAATTTGGAAATGTGGGGGTGGAACCAATACTTAACAAATTGGTCACCACAGCAGAAATCATTATTGTCCTCAGGTTGGCGTAAATCTACCCTAAGTACTTATCGTCCAGCTTGGAAAAGTTGGGTAGCTTGGGCCAAGGAGAACGAGGTTCATATTTGTGACCCAGATGGTTCCGATCTAGCTAGATACCTTGCAGACTTGCATCAAAAAAGAGGTTTATCACTTAGTACTATAATGGTTCACAAATCCGTCGTTGCCACCTATACGAACCCTAACAATCAGGGGAAACTGAGTAATCATAATTTAGTGAAACAAGTTCTGAAGGCTGTTGCGTTAGCAAAACCTAGAATAACCAAACCTCCCATCTGGGATACGGATGTTTTGACTTGCCATCTTAGCAACAAGGACCCCGACAAAGCGAGCTTGTACGATTCATCCATGTGTACTGCCACCATTTTACTATTGTGCTCGGGACGTCGCGTACATGACTTAACTTTGTTAAGCATTTCCCCAGAACGGTACATTGTAGAGGATGATCACATTATTTTTAGGCCTATTTTTGGATCAAAAACCGACACAAGCACTTATCACCAATCGGCTTGGAAATTAAGAACTAACGCCGATAACAAGTCACTGTGTCCAGTTTATTGGGTTAAACGTCTGGTTAGCCTGCAGACAAAAAGAGATCTAGCTAAATCCCAAAGTCTTTTTCTAGCATTAACCGGTAAACCAAGAGCTGCTAGCCCCACCATCATAGCTGGGTGGATAAAGAAACTCCTCCAGGAAGCCGGTATAAAAGCTACACCAGGAAGTGTTAGGTCAGCGGTAGCATCCAAAAACTGGGTTGAACAATTTTCTTTAGATGAAATTTTGGCAAGAGGTAACTGGAAATCGGCGAACACCTTTAAAAAATATTATTGTCGTGATATCTCAGTTGCCCAAACGGGCCCGACAATATCTTTAACATCAAATTTTGTACCCCACGAGGCTTAAGTAAAGAAGATCCGTTTATACGCTGTTGATTGTAAGCCATTAGTACTTACAACTTTAATTAAAAGAAATAAAATCGTTCCATCGGTTCCGTTAATTAGGCATTTGAATAATTATTACAATTTTGAATAATTATTACAGATCTTAGTTATTGTTCCTTTTCTCAAGTTATCACTATAATTGTTTTTTTTTGTTACTATATTACTATGGAAATAAACTTAATATTTCCAGACCTGTGTTTTTCTGTAACGAATATCCATTTATAAACTCCTTTCATTTTCAGTCACATTGGCTTGTTCTAGCACCACCAGGCGATAATAAACACGTCTCTCATAATTATTAGGTCGAATAACGGTACAGTACTGTTTAATACTTACGTTTTACCTGAAATTAAAACGTTTATTAAACATACTTACCTTATTCGACCTAAATTTTTAAAAGCTGCCTGGTGTTATTTATAAGAGACGCAATGAAGTAAAAATGTTTCCCAATGCTAAACCTGCCTTAGGTGGCGCTAGTGTAGCAAAACTGCTATCCGCCGGAAATGAACAAGTGATTGTTGCAGAAAACTAGATATAGAGGGCGCTGCGGACCGGAAGTAAGAGACTAGCAACTGATGAAAACAGAAGCCTCTCTCATAATTATTAGGTCGAATAAGGTAAGTATGTTTAATAAACGTTTTAATTTCAGGTAAAACGTAAGTATTATTTAGCTTCCGATACCCAGTAAAAATAATTTACGTATGCGAAATGATACCTGGACTTACACGGTTAACATTCAGTCCCACCTATCGCGTAAGTTAATTACAAGTTAATTACAAGTTACTCTTAATTTTGAAACAATTATGTTAATCACAGTACATAATCAAGTTTCTTACCGAAGGGACTCTTGGTGGTAAACCACTCTGGTTTGTTCTTCAGATCAATGTTTACGACTTCATAGTCGATTTTCTTAGCATTCAATACCAGGATAGTTCGTTGTGCGAAAGGGCAGTATCGCATGTTATAGATGCGTAATTTCCCATTGTAGGGAGGCAAAGGATCACCTGGAAACAATAATTTATTACACATTTAGTGTTATACTCAACATAAGCTCAATCCATCGTCCTAAAAACAAAATATTTCATGTTGTCATCAATCCATTAATCTCCCACCCCTGGGCACGGGTCTTCTCTAAAATAAAAGGGTATTTAGGTCACACGCCACCGGGTCCTTGTAGTTTCGGGATTAGAATAGGGCTACGGTATCTCCTGCCTGTCGTTAGAGGCGACTAAAAGGGGCTTTCGGGGTCGCGGGCGACTAGAGTGGGAGCTCGAACCGTTCGTTCAGGCGACCCCATGAAGGACGGCGGTTTGTGTGGTCGCATACCGTCGTAAAGACCAGACGGAGCGGTGGGCCCAGCTGCCCATCTGTGAAGAGCCTGATGGGGCAACGCGCGCAGAGGTCTCCGAGTTGCGGTCGATTCGAGTTCCCAGAGCCCTCTTTGTAACGCCGAGGACGACCACCGGGGGGGTTTTAGTGCGGTAAAAATCCCACATAACCCTGCGTCGCTCCCACGGCGTCGGGTGTCTTTTGAAGGTTTCCCCCTCGACAAAAGGCCACAGGCCACCGCGTTGGCCAAATGCGTATTGGTAGAATTCACAAACCTTTGCTTTTTATTTTAAAATGTCTCAGGTTCGGGTCTTAATTATCACTTCACCATATAGCAGTGATAATAATTATTTCCAATACGCACATAATTAAAAAAAAAACATTTGTGCCTGGGGTTTGAACCATGGTCCTCTCGATATTTTTCGAACTGTATTTTTTTTCATACAGGTCACTTATGTATGTATAGGTATTGTATTGGAGAAAAAAATAACCTACATTAAGGGATTTCTTATTAGAATCTATGACATCTTTTAATATCGCTCCAGAAGTTACTGCAAGATTATATCGTACAGACATAGGTGTAAATATCTATGTAATCTATTGATCTATAAGTTATATATTCAGTTATCAAGATGCCTATTTTATTATAGTGTTTAGTTATCTTTACGCCTTATCCCCTGATAACTATGCTAAAAACAGATAAGATCCGTTTTTAACATGGTTACCAACGTTATTAATATAGGTATCTCACTTTAAATAATCAATAAATAAGTGGCTAGCTTAAAATAATAAGTCTAACTAAAACTGTAATATGGAGTACCTGTTTAAAGTTTTTTAAACAATATTACACTTGACAGATCGTTATATTTTTAACCCTTTCATCTCCGTTGGCGTATTTTCGGAAAGCAAATTATAACTATTGGATCTCTCAACGCCATTGAATTTGATATGGTAAATGTAAATAATGTAAAGAATGTAGGTACAGTTTTATTTACTGCTAACACTAGGATTTAAATAATGATATAAGTAACACAGTAAATATTTATTTTGTATATCAACTAATTGCTTTAGCCACTAATAGTATTGCGCAATGATTATATCAGAGTTCCATAAAATTTGTTACATTATTTTTAGTAAAATATAATTTTAACTGTAATATTAATCAAATTCTAAAATATAGTAAACTTATTACACTTACCTTTGCCTAAATGCTTCGTGTTGAAATTAATTTTCCCTTTAACTGCTTTAGTAGCCATATTGCGATACGGTATCACGTATTCCAAAATTTGGGCGACTGGCGCAAGTATTCTGTAGGACGACATTAATATATGTACAGCGAAACCTAGCGTAGATGTTATCATACTGGTATTTGCACAATATTTTGTAATATATATATATTTTCAGATGTGACTTATCATGTATATTATCATGTTTGTTCTTATTTTTTTATTATTGTAGATATGGAATAGGATAGAACCTTTAATTAAATACCTATATAACCTTATTTGAAATCAATTTGTGAATTATCATGTAATCTACCTACTGGATGTAGGTTCGTAGAGCCGATGTTACTGTATATTTAATACGTACTACACTACACATACATATTATATATACTTTTCTATAGTGTTAGCATAATATTTAGTGAATTGACATAACCATACCATAGACGACTACTGTATTACAAATAACCGTAATTATATTTTGTTAAAAAAATAACTTTAGTTTTAAAATTAATTGATTTTAGTAATTTACTTCTAAAATATTATTTATATAAATATCGTTTTCCTTCATATTTTTTTTATACTATGTGGCTGTACATTTAAGCAAGGCCAAGGTCACAAACATTATAGAAAACTAGGGATTTCCTGTGCAATCAGGGATTGGTTATATAATCAAAGGCTAGCTGCCATTATGAATACTTTTTTTTCATTAACGTAAGGTAAATATCAATTGAGTCTCGCAAGTATATACAACCAAGTATTGAACCATTGGTTGCGTAAATAGCCCATCCCTAGCATGTCAATTATTCAAAAAAATATACTTTCGTTCTGTCAATGTCACTTCAAATTTTCTACGTTCTAGATTTTCATTCGATAGAAATTATTCAACTCGGTTTAACGAATTGTTGACTGTTTGTTCTCGTTCAACGTCATTTAAGATTTATTATAAACGAATTATAAACATACTATAATATCTAAATTTAGGGAGAACATTTATTATACATCGCATCAGCTTATTAGACTAAAATGTCTGAAAAACATTTGCAAACCGGTAAATATATATAACCTCGAAATTACTTTATACATATTAAAATGTCTAGTAATAACTTCTTTACTCGCTTCGTAATTTCTTACAGGGGATGCTTTACCTCCATACAGCGGCAAGCTAAGGCTTTTCGCTATGCGTTTCTGCCCTTACGCTGAAAGATCCGTTCTTGTGTTGAATGCTAAGAAAATTGAGTACGATTTAGTGTTTATCAACTTGGATCATAAGCCGGAGTGGATTTTTGAGTTCAATCCTAAAGGTATGTTCAAGTTTCTATTGATTTTTGATATCTGGATTTGTATAGTCTAAGAAAAATGGTGGTGCTATACATGACCTTGTCTTTAGAAAGGAATATTCTAGCAAGTTGTTGATTGTAGGAGTATGAGAAATTACAATCAATAAGTATCAAAAATATATCAAATCATGAAAAATGTAAATGTCCCTAATAAGTATTTTAGTAAATCTTTTTACAAAGTGTTTTTTTCCTAACAAGAGTCCAAATCATATTGTGGCTCTTCCAAAGATAGAAAGTTAGATACCAGTCTTAAGCACAGGTGTGCTATAGTTTGATCAAGGTGATGTATTAAACTGTGGCTTTTCAACTTAGTTCTCAGCAATGGATCTGTGGCAGACTTGTAGTAGGATTTTCATCCTACCTGGGGCCGATTAAGATGTCTATAAACCTAGAGGCTGCTTTACTGTATTACACATCTTAATTTGGCACTACCATATTATACAAATATTATATAGAATTACTATGTCTGTGTCTGTTAAAAGTGAAGAAGCAAACTGTAACATTGCCACAATTACTCTTAGTACTGAGTACATTCTATAGGTGGTAGAACTAGTGTATATCAACTGGGCAAGTACAACCACCCCACCTATTTCTAGCGTGAAGCATTTCTTGCATGTTGATGTAAAGTGTTTGTTTGCCGGCACACTTTTGTATGAGGCTACCATCATAGTCCTCAGGAGTAGCAACACTTCGATGGACTTCAGATAGAACCCATATTCTATATGAAGCTACTTACAGATGTCTATGGTCGGCACCAACAACTTACCACCAGATGGACTGCATTGTCTACTACTACTATCAGATAAAAATAAAAAGTATGAGTTTACTATATTTTCTCAAAATTATCATTGTTTTCACCCACCATTTCACATAATAAACTTAAAGGGTATTGCAACATTCATTTGTAATTATGTGTCAAAAAATATTGGGATGATGCTTTTATCTTATCAACACCAAAGTTATCTGAAGATCATGAAACCGCAATCTTATTCACTACTACATTTGTCAGTATTTACTTATTTCAACAGTTATCTTTGAGCCCACTCTGATTTATATATCAAATATGCTATGCAGTTAATCCACAGATATTAAAAATAATACAATTATGATTTCATGTTTTAGACATGTTTATTTAGATAAAATTCATGCTATAAATTTTGGCCAGAGCTTTGCCACATTTAATGAATTTAAAAACCTCTTCACACCAGAAATAGGTGTGGTGGTGGTGGTACCTCACAGGACAGATAGTAAGCCGGAGTACTAAACTGGTCTTTTGCTCTGGTTGTACCACCTGAAAATTATTAACATCCTTTGAAAGTTTAAGGAGAACATGAAATTGCATATTTTGAACAATATTCAAATTGTATATTTTGAACAATATTCAAATTGCATCATTGTCTTTTCAAAAAAAAAAAAACATAATTTTCTGACAGACAAAAAAATAAAGTGCTGATTTTTTTTGTCATTGGCTATTTATATAAATATATGTATTAAGTATATTTTCAGGTTCGGTGCCTGTCCTGGAATATGAAGAAGGCAAGGCTATCTTTGATAGCACCATTATAAATGTGTATCTTGATGAAAAGTATCCTGATGTGACATTGCAGTCCTCTGATCCTCTCCGCAGGGCACAGGACAAAATGCTTGTTGAGCTGTTTGCTAGTGTATGTTACAAATATCTTTAATAGTTATTTCATTTCCTTTTTGATTAATCTTTTGTTTAAACTTTTTAAACACTGAAGATAAAATAATAAGAATTAAAAGGCCAATCACCACAGTGGACTATCAAATTTCAAATCTAAAGTATTATAATTAGGATAAAACTGTACCTTTACAAATTTTTGATGTGCACTTAATCATGTAAAGAAGCAATATGTTTTAAATATTTTTATGTAGTGAAAATAATTATTTCCTTTTCTTGATTCATTAATAGGTTTTTAAATGTTTACCAAAACCTTAAAAAATCCTAAATGAAACTTGGCAGGAACCGCAATTGCACATTAACCATTACAGAAGCTCATATGAAATGTAGTCATTAGCAATTACATAAATTTCCACTGAGCCTAAATTTATATAGTTGTTTTTCATAGTAGTTCTTTAAAGTAACAATATATTATCATCACTGCATTTGCATGAGTAACTGCACTTGGGGAATTCATCACTTTCAATTTAAAGATATAGATATGTATCATTATTATATTATTTTGGATTTTAAAACTTGGTGGTCTAACTACAACACAGACAAATAGCCTTCTAATTTTATTATTTTGACATTGAAAAAGATAAACAGAGAAAGCATTTTATAATTTCTACCTAGTTGTATAAAATTTGTGTTTTTATGTCATGTTATTATTGAATCCAAGCAGCAATATATGATAGCACTATTTTAATATTTTAAGTGTACCTAACATAATTATGATAACGTATTAACGTAATGAATGTGCAGTGCTGTTGTATCTGCTCTGATTCTATTTATAAACAATACTGGGTATACTCATAATACTTTTATCAACAATAACTTTAAAATAAATGCTAGACATTTTATGTATTTACTTACATAACATTTCAATATAAACATTATTTAGGAATAAATTATTATTTATCTATTATTTTTATTTTGCCATGCGTAAGCTTAATCAACATTTAATAAGAAATATCGCACCCATAGATGAAAAAGCCACTAAATAAAAAATAATGCATGTTGTATTAGCAGTAATGTCGGATCCCTTACTAAAATAGCTACATGGCGATATCATTGAAGTTACGATATCTTTAACTGTTGAAGTGTTTAGTAACCACCTTATGCCGGACGGCGCGAATACTACTTCGCCATTTTTAGTTGTCGTCCTTATATTATTTTTGATTTAGTGGGGTTTTCATCTAGGACGTTAATGTGTTAGGTCCAAGATTTAATTACTTGAATAGTTCTAATGCCCTATTTCTTTATTTCAGGCTCAATCAGCTTATTACACTGCTGCCTTCAACCCCCAAGGGATTGAACCTAAGACTGTTGAAACTTTCCACAAGGGACTTGAGCTGCTGCAAAAAGAAATCCAATCTCGTGGTACAAAATTCCTTCATGGAGATGAACCTGGCTTCATAGATTACACTCTTTGGCCATTTTTGGAGCGATTTGAAGCACTCAAAGTTTTGGGCAAGGATGAATTTGCAATTGACAAAACAAAGTATGAGGCACTGGTAAGTAAATTTAGAATTATTGGTGCGTCATGAAATAGAAAGAAATAAAAAATAAATAAAGTGGTCATTTGAAATTTAACTGCAAAGCTATACATGGTCACTCATATATTGTGGTCTAGTAACAAAACCACATTTATAAACTTAACAGGTTTATCATACCACACAAAATTTAAAAGGTAGAACAATGGTTTGACCAGGAAACTACATCTATTTCTCGCGTGAAGCAGTTCTTGCGTTTTGTTCGATGAATGTGATTTCCGACACACTTTTATGTGGTACGATGGTCGCGCAAAATACAAATTAAAATACTCATCTAATTTCATTGGTTTATTTTGCCAGGTTAATTACATGGACGCCGTACGCAACACGCCAGCTGTGAAGTCATACGCTTTGGCGCCGGATACGCACGCTAAATTCACAGAGTCGAGGATCAAGGGAGATGCCGATTATAACATGCTGGACAGCAGTGCAGTTTGCTGCATGCGCCCGAGGAAGAAGAAGGCATAAATGTACTTGTACGAAATGATATTACATTGTAATCAATATACGTAAAGGCTTGGGTTCAATAAAGTACAATATTATGCATTTTATTTGATGCGGTTTTCTTTCAATTAAATTTGTAACATACTAGCTGTTGCCAGTGACTTTGTAGGTGCTGATTATAATAGAAACATTAAATCCCCTTAGTTATTTCATCTTTTATCGAAAACAACAGGTCAAAAAAGTTTTTTTATGTGCCAATCACATATGTAGATCACCGTTATTAGCATGAAACTTGTTTTTAATATAGTCCTAATAACATTTTTAACGTTTTATCAAGTTTTGGCCATATACATAAATAATTAGGAATAAAAAAAAAACATTGGTATTTTCGTCTTTATTTGTAACTGTAATTACATTTATAACGATTTTGTATTCCTTAAAAATATATATCATTCTTTTTGTTGTACACAAAATAATTCATACAGCACTTCACTATAATGCCAAAAATACTATTCTTGTATGCTATTTTTTAATCAGATAGTACATTTACAATCTAGACTTGCGCTTAGGAGAGAGCAGATAGGAAAAGGAATATCTCGGTAAATGACAAAATATTATGGAACACAATATACTTTTACTGTAAGGATCAGAAACTTTCAGCTTATTCATATTTAGCTTTTAACATCCCGTTTGATAATCACGATATTTTAACATAGTATATAGATATGAATATGTTTTTACTTTTTTGATTTTTTTTTTGGGATTTATCGCAGAAAGTCCATGCAACAAAAACATCATTGATGGTAGATTCTTGTGAATCTATAATTTATCAACATTTAAAACATTTTCAATATATTGAGTCAAAATATACACATAAATAAATTACAATAAAATAGTAAAACATAATCCTTATAATTATTATATCACCTGAATGAAGTAAGTTTTGTTATTATATAAGCATTTTCCAAATAATATATAAATAGGGAGCACCACTGAGCTTCATCACATCTTTAACAGATTTATATTTAAATACATGTCATATATGTCTTGTAATAATAATATTGTCAGTTAAATTTAGACTATTGAACGGTATTGGTGGGTTCTATTTTAAATTGCATAAAGAAAAACTGTACCTACTAGGAATTTGCGGTTGATTTACCTGTAATGCGTTATATATAGCCTAAAGCACTATTATTTATTTTGTACTATCTTAAATTACAAATAAAGCATGAATTTAAGTACAACGTTACAATTTATTGTTAAATTAATCTAGTCTAGATACACAGTGATCCTATTGAATGATACGTTTCTCGTCTAATAATATCTTTCTAATAATAATTGATTAGTTTTAGTTGCAGCTTGCTTAAACTCAGCAAAGAAAGCAAGGTTAAAATATTTAGATAAAAAAGGAACTAATTAAAAATACATTTGTCGCTATAGCAGATCATTGTGATTATTTATATAATTATCTTACATTAGCCAAATAAAATATAAATAAATTACACCAATTACAACATGTTTAAACACAATGTATACTGATACCAGACAAACACAAATATTCTTATTATTTTTTTAATCACTAATTTTCAGTCTACAATTTTGTAAAGTCGATGAAATTCAAAATAATAAAGAAAAAGATATGGAAGTCGAATCACAACCTTGTCGTAATAAAAAAATACTTAAACGAAAAATATGCTGCTCTGAGGGCCGTATACATAAATAATTAAATATATAAGTTTACTTGAATGCTTATATATAATACATTTAATATTCAAATTCAGATTAATTATCACAAATTAAGCGATTAACAACAAGAGTACAAATAAGGATTAAACATCTATAAAAATAACTTTTCACTTGTAAAATTGAATCTCATAGGTGGAAGATTAATATAAATTAGAGAAATCACTTAATTTATACATATTTTTTGGATTTTATAGTAATACTAGCTGTCCCGACAAACGTTGTTTTGCCATATAAAAAAATAAAAAAAAAATTGAGGGGTGGACCACCCTTATTATTTAGGGGTGTGAAAAATAGATGTTAGCCGATTCTCAGACCTACCCAATATGCTTACCAAATTTCAGAGGAATCGGTCAAGCCGTTTCGGAGGAGTATGGAGACTAACATTGTGACACGAGAATTTTATATATAAGATAAGGATTTCACTAGAGACCAGGGGCGTAGCTATTAATATACCGGGCGCCGTATTAATGATACACTATTGATTAATAATACATATTTTTTGATTTTATAGTAATATAAGCATTTCACTAGAGACCAGGGGCGTAGCTATTAATATACCGGGCGCCGTATTAATGATACGGGGTATTAAGTATCCCCGGGGAAACTTTGGCCCCGAATTTTTTAACGTTTTGGTGGCGGGAAAATACATTAGACAGACCTTTTTTTGGTCATTGATCATTTTCACAGTCAGAGACATAGGTATAAGAGTCAGTAGAGTTGGCGACCTATTTTTATTTGTTGAACATTTTCCAATTACATGAATCAACGTTATAACTTATAATCGATGAATATTAATTTGAAGCGACGATTTTTTTTGTAAGAAATCTTTACTCTTAATTTGGGGCTCCCAACTAATTTTGATTCAAAACACGTTACGCCACTGCTAGAGACAATAAGTTTGTCCGCAATTATTACTGACAAACAAGAATTTATTTTTAATCTGTTCACTAAGCAAATTTATTTTTATTTTTGTTTATTTTTTGGTGTATTCACTAAAACTGAGTATCATGTTATAATCTCGAATAAAGCACCGAAGTTTCGAAGTGGAATGGTAAAATGTGTCTGTTTTTTTTTCTAGTTGTGGAAGGCAATACGATTAAGTTTTCTTTTTGAATATATTCTGCAAGTTCATGTTAGATTTCGACTGTTGGAACATTTGTGTGACTCGCCTGCCGACCTCCTGCGCCGCTTGTAAGTTGGAAGCGGGTTTCGGAGGCGGCTCCCGCTGGCTCTCCGTGGAACTGCCGACCACGTGTAGCAGCGCTTCTATCGCGGGTTTATATTGAGATAGGGCAGGCGTTTGGACAGCTTCTTCTAATTTCCTGTTAAAATAGTTTAAAGTTTAATAATAGTTACGTAGTAAGCAAAGTAGTGTATAAATGTTCTAGAATGGATTGAAAATGAAATTTTGTGTGTATGTATCTAAACGACATTCTTGTCTATTATATATCTAGAGATGTTAAGCTATAATTTATAAAAACCGGTGAATTAAAATTGAAAATACAGTTTTCTGTAGGGAAACCCGTGAAATATAAAGACAAATGGGAATGGTTATGTAAAAAAAATTGGAAGTAGGGATAGCAGTCGTGTCGAGATAGATCATAAGGACGTACGTATGTGCACACGTACTACTATTCAGTGGCGTAGCTAGGCTTGGGCGCAATGGGCCATCGCCCACCGCCTCACATGCAGGTCTGCCATACACTGCCTTAAAAGGTTCTCGCAAGGCCTCTTTGAAGGAGGAGGAGGCGGAGGCATTTTCAAGGCCACCATCCAATTGAATCGTGCAAAGGGGCCTTCATGGTAGGAGTTTGCCCAAGTCTACATTGGTCCGCGCTTCGCCACTGACTATTCATATGTGTAGGTAAGTAGTACATATCCAAATACCTGCGCGTGTTTCATATTTTTTGTTATCATCTGATTCTAATTGGTTGATACTGACTATGGACATCAGTAAGGAACTTTATATAGTACAGGGTATTTGTCTGAAGTCGATCACAAATGCGTCGCTATTTCCGAGAACTAAGATGACCGTCTCATATATAAGTGAGCTGGCAACTATTCGCTTCTATTTCGCGCTAGAAATTCTAGGTTGTAGAACCAGTGCAGTTCGTCCGAAGACGTTCCACTGTCGTACTTATTTCTATTGTGGTTCTTGCGTTTCGGTGAAAGGATGTGATTGTCGAGTCACTTTTGAATGAGGCGACCATCTTAGTCCCGGGGAGTTGTAACGCATCAGTGATTGACTTCAGACAGAAGCATGAAGCTGCTTACAGATGTCCAGCGGCAGTGATCACATACCATCAGGTTGACTGCATGCACGTTTGCTACTTCAACCTGGTAAAGTATGTGTGGTAGTGGTCCCTCCCGTTTTAAACGACACTGGTTCTATCTGCTTATATTTGTGTGCATGCATACTTATCTGTGTCTGTGGGCGAATGTATGTTTTGCTTGCATAATGCAAGGTGCGTTACATGTATGGCTATGGACGTGTGCATGTGTGTTTGCGCGTGTTGCATGTGTCACGTGTATGACACAAGGGGTGCGTTCCAGCAGACGCTCACAAAGCCAAAAACGTCGTTCGACAGGACGAACGCGGTCGTTGTGGTTGCGGAGAATACGTCACTCGTCGTGACTTACGCCCACGCTTAGCTCACGACGACCCATCTAATAAGGTGGGTCGAAGTGATCGTTCCACTAGAGATTACGTCAGTAACGCTCACAAGCTAGTGGAACGAGAAAAACTGCGGTCGTGAGCGTGAATTTTGTGAACGTTTAATGGAAAGCACTCAAGGTATGTTTCACGTGTCTGTGAGCGTGTACATGTCACGTGCATGATGGGTGCGTTCCATTAGCTTGTCAGCTTTACTGACGTATACTCTACTGGAACGATCCCTTCGACCCACCTTGTTAGATGGGTCGTCGTGAGCGTCGCGTGGGCGTAAGTCATGTCGTCATGAGTGACGTATGCGCCGCGACCACAAGGACCGCGGTCGTCTTGTGGAACGACGTTTTAGGCGTTTGTGGCTTTGTGAGCGTCTTCTGGAACGCACTCAAGGTGCGTTTCACGTGTCTGTGAGCGTGTGTATGTGACGTGCATGTGTGTGTTACCGTAGCGCGGGCAGCAGCGCGGGGTGGTGCGGCGCGCGGTGCGCGGCGAGGCGCAGCCCCGGCGCCAGCGCGCCCAGCGCCTCTGCGCTCGTGCAGCGCTGGCTCAGCGCGCACAGCAACGAAACCGCTGTAAAGACACATGCATGCTTATTACTCTATAGTAGTCCACCAATTCTCAATTGGCCAGCGCGGTGGATTATGGCCTATAACTCTCTCATTACTGAGAGAGGACCCGTGCCCAGCAGTGGGACAGTAATGGTTTGACGACGACTGTATAGTACATGACTATTGGAATGAAAACTGACGTGTGGAGGTCGTATATTAAGGGGTAAAAAATGGTCCCAAATGGTTCCTGTAAATAACTTTGTTTTAAGAAATAGTAATATTTTAACGTTGTTATATTATAAATTTATAACAGTGAACGTTCGTGTTGTCGTTCGAGCAAAGCGTATTTTTGTTTCGTAAGAGAGGAGAAGTTTAAACTTGGACTCGATCGTTATTGAAAAAAAATAACTATTATAATTTTAAAATACTTCAGAGGTTACACAGCGCACATAACAAGGTTCCAAAATCTCGCCTCACCCTTCCCTATCGACAGTACGAGCGTCGCCAGCGTGTCCGCACTCACGCGGCGTAAGCGCGCGGCCGAGCATCGCCTCCGCGAGCGGCCAGCACTGCGCGTACAACAAAGTTCCAAAACCCAGTCTCATCCTTATCAGAGACAGTGCGGCCTTCAACAATCGGCATCACAAGCGTCGCCAGCGCGTCCTTGGCGCACACGTACTCAAGCGACTTGAGCACGCGGCAGAGCAGCGCCACTGTGGGCGGCTAACACTACGTGTACAACAAAGTCCCAAAGCCCCGTCTCACCCTTATCCGATACAGCACGTCCCTCCACAGTGGGTAGCACGAGCGTCGCCAGCGCGTCCGCGGCGCGCACGCACTCGCGCGGCGTGAGCGCGCGGCTGAGCAGCGCCTCCGCGGGCGGCCAGCACTGCGCGCCGCACGCCGGCCCGCGCGCCGCGCACCACCGCGCCACGCTGCCCCACGCCGTTATGCCGGCCTCGCGGACTGACCTGGAACACGATGATAACGATATAATCACAAGGTACAAGTAGCGGCGTAGCGCTGGGACGAATCGCCTCGAGAGATAAAGCTCGAGGGGCGGCAAACTGTTATGTTTTGTATGTAATTAAATTTCTGCACCGGGCGCCACATTTTGGGAGCGGCAGTTTATTGGTCGTCAATTTAAAAGGCATAGCATAAGACATCGACACAGAGTAAACAACGTTCCCCACCTTTTTTCGCCGATAAAATATTCCTGTGCCGGTAAATTCTAGTTCCACCCCGGGCAACATGAACTCACGCTACGTCACTGAGTACAAGCTATGATAGATGTACGATAGTAGCAACGAAAGTTATTAAATCCAAGACAATCACGCGAAGCGTATTCCGATAGGTGAGCACAAGGGACATTATGAGAGTTACGAATGTTGATTATAATTAGTAAATATCTTCTGAACGCAAACAATAACGTCATTACAATGCTTATTCACCCAGCAGAAGTAGCGAAATTAATACGCGACGCTTATGTCAGATGTTGTTGTATGCTTAATTATAAATATAATACAAGAGATATATGACCGAATGTCGCTGATCCTCGGATAAGATCTTCGCAGCACTGCCCAACCTGATGGCTACGAAACATTCGCTTCAAGCGTCATTTGCTTAACGTTGCTAGCGTGACTTTTACGCGTTGAAAACAAATCAATACTGAAATTTTGCTACAAATTTTAGAGAAAAAGTACGGTAAGCTGAAATTCAACCAAATTAGAAATAACGCTTCCATCGACTGTTGCGTGTTGGGGTTACAAGTTTCACTCAAACAGCGCAACTCACACGTCGTCGTCATATAAGAAGGCGGTAACGGCGGGGAGTAATTGCCGCTCGACGCACGGCTCGCCGACGGGCGCGTCCAGCAGCTCCGTGACGAGCGTGGCGATGTGCACGCGCACGGCCGCGCCGCTCGTGCTCGCACAACTACTCGCTGCGACTGTAAAAATAAAATATAATAATAACTGTACATAATAATAAACATGTAATAGTAACTAATAATATACATAATAACAATATTTGACTGTTAAGATATTGCGGTATTAAATTACGTTAAACATAAAGTAAATAAGACAACGTAAAGTTACCAAATGTATCAGATATATTTATTTATTTCAATTTCAATATTGTGTACAGCTAAAATTAGTAACAGGGAACCATTTTTACTTAATATTTAATTAACTGAGTTGATTTCAAATTTATTCACTTTTTAGAAAACTCCATAAATTGCAACCTCCAATGCCAATACAAAAATAAAAACGCTTTGTTATTTGGAAACTATTACTCTTATTTATTATATAAATACTCATTCAGGTGAAGTATAAATTACCGAAATATTTTGCGTTACTTATGTACGACGATTATTCGTACACTAATATAAATCACTGCATCATATGAAATTTTAAACTCTATAATTTAATTTGTACATCTACTTACATTCTCTAAGGTGCTGTAAGTATGAGTTAAGAACATCTGGCTTATGTTTAGCGAGCCACTTCAGAGGTATCGAAAATATCTTAGCTGGAAGACTTCTTACACTACTGTATACAACCCATCTGAAATAAATACATTATTTAAAGTAACTTGAACAGTACTATAACATTTTAATATTAATATGAACACCCTATTTTATTGCATACATATTGACAGTGGAAACTGTATTTATATAATAGAGCAGGGAATAGTTTTCTTAATGATAAATAATAAATGGAACGATTCCTTACGAAATTAATGTGGCAGTTTTAATGTCCAACTATTTATACCTTGCAGCAATTCCTTATTTATAAGAGAGATAATGTGCTCTAACTTAATTCTTTAGGACGTGAACTTGATAAAACCATCTTTTAGTTTTATACTGGTAATGAACGTGGTTTGGCAAAGGGAGATCTCCCGCCATGCTAGGTGATCATGCCTGGGGAGCGGCCGTGCTCCGATAGTCGTTGTTCGGAACTTTGAATATATGCAGGATTCTGAGAATACTTTGATAGCGTGTTTCAGAATACTAGTAGAGCCATCTCTTGATGAGTAGCGGGAGGTCGCCACAGTGGTATCACTTTACTTGAAATACAGTTCTACTACACAAACTTACTTTTGTAAAAATTCCCCTTGTTGTGCGCTATCTTCAATCGCCACTAATATTGTAACTAAATAAATGCCAACAACTATAAGCCTATTTATATCAACCGTGTGCAGTTTCTCCAACTTATTTTCCAAGTCCATCATAATTTCCATGAAGATTGGACTTAATATTTTCGAAACAAAGTGCGTACCGAAGTTGTCGACGTAACTGTTAAATAACGTTATAAGAAGCTCATATATTGTCGGTTGATTAACGGCTTTGTTACTTGTTGCTAATTCTAGAAGTTGTGTTACCCTGAAAAAGAAAAAATATATTTTATTTTAAAGATCTTTGGATGTCTGCAAAAACAATCTATGGATTATTATATGGATTTTTGGCGTTAAAGCATATTTAATAATCCCCCTTAAATTGATTTACGTGTGACGGTTAAGGTATACCCTACATTCCTTACATATATAACTTCAAGTAAGAGTACCATGTTATGTCACTACATTTATTTAATGTTCTCCAGTATAATTTTTACAGGTCCTCTATATACATTTACGACAAAGTTGCCTATGTCAACTTCTGAAAGATTTTCTACTTTAAAATGTTCTGTGCAAAGTACCACAAATATTAGAAAGAAAGAAAATACTTTATTAGGTACAGTACAAAAAGTTATACAAAAAAAAAACAGATACATCTAATAGCAAATATATGTTATTATTATTAACTAATACTTAATGATGTAAGTTACATTACATTGACCGACAGGGTCTCCACTCAGCTTATTGCTGCAGGTAATCGAGATCACCTGCAGCGCTGGTATTCTGTGGAGCCAATTTTCTTCGCTTGCGCGCAAGCGGTACATATCTAATTATGTATGCATTTGTGTATGTGTTGCGTAATAGTGCGTATCAGCGTGTGAGTTTCTAAACTACTAAACTGTTTATTTATTAACCATACACATAATACTAGTAAATACCACTTACATATTAATAAACCACGTTAACTCCGTCCATCTTACTTCAGGATTCCTTTTGACTAAGCTATTCATTGCTAATAGTAACATTTTGGCGTCCGCACTGTCGGTCATGTAACACTGTAGGTCTAAGAACTGGTCACTCTCCAGCGGTACTTCTTCTAAATTAATCATCTTTGTATCACAGTTGCTAAGGGTAATATCTCTAACTATTTGTACATTAATTACATAGGCCAATTTGGCCAAAACTAATACTCGCATCACATCTAAATATAATAAAACATTCTTCCACTCGTTGTCAGCGCTTGCTTTCTGTAAATTTGTCATTATGCGACTGTGTAAGTCTGTGGAAAACTTCCCTGAAAAAAAATATGATGAAATTATATCGCGTCAGTATCACATGGCCCCTGTCTTTCTCTAAATGTCTTGGGTGGGATCAAGATTTTTTCGTTTGTTATATTTGCCTTTAATTAACAAAGTACTCATTATTATATTATAAATGAAAAAAATCAGTAGATGAGTAAAATTTACTATCTATTAAATTCATCATCCAAAGATATAATAATAATAATAATAATAATAAAGCCTTTATTCTCTGACCAAAAATTAATTACATTTCTTATATCTATATAAGTAATATTATATATATATGTACGATATTAATAAATTTATTTCTTTCTTCTTCTTCTTTTCAGCAACCATGGTCAGGTTGTCCTTGGACATAGGCCTCCCCCATTATTTTCCACTTCTCTCTATTCCTTGCTATTCTCCTCCACCCTTTTGGGAGATCGTCCTCCCATCTTCTTATTTGACGCCCTTTTTGTCTTTTCCCGTTCCTAGGATACCATTCTATTATATCCCTTGTCCATTTCTCTTTGACCGTTCTCATTATGTGTCCTATCCAGTTCCATTTGAGTTTTCTAATTTTGTGTATTACGTCACTCACTTTCGTTATTTTTCTTATTTTTGAAGTTTGCCATCTATCCTTGAGTCTTATGTTTAGCATGCTCCTTTCCATGTTACGTTGGCAAACTGCTAGTTTCTGATTACTTTTGGACGTAGCAGGCCAAGTTTGACAACCGTACGTGAGACACGGCAAGATACACGTGTTGTAAAGCTTGGTTTTTACTGAAATTGGCATTGTTTCATTTTTGAATATCTCTTTTAATGACCAGTAGCGTTTCCAGGTGTTACTAATTCTTCTTTCAATTTCTTTTGTGTATTGGTCTTTAGTTGATATAACCTGTCCTAAATATATATATTCATCCACGTATTCGATAATTTCATGTTTTATTTCTATTGATTCTTTTGTTGCATTCGTCATAATTTTAGTCTTTGTTATATTTATAGTGAGTCCTGCTTTCCTGCTTTCCTGATTTAGTTGTTGTATCATAGTTTGTAATACATCTGGTTCATTAGCGAATAGTACAATGTCGTCTGCAAATCTCAGATGGTTTAAATATACTCCATTTACATTTATTCCAAAACCTTCCCAGTTTAAATTCCTGAATATATTTTCCAATACTGCTATGAAGAGTTTTGGAGAAAGAGGATCACCTTGCCTTACGCCCCGCTGAATACTAAATTCTTCTCCTTGTTGTTCAAGTTGGATTGTAGCTGTAGAGTTCTTGTAAATTTCTTTTAAAATTCTTATATATTTCCTATGTATTCCCTGGTTATCTAGTGTTTTCCAAATATAATTATGACTCAATGAATCAAAAGCCTTGTTGTAGTCAATAAATGCTATGTAATATTGTTTTCCGTACTCATTCATTTTTTCTATAGTTTGTTTTACGACATGTATATGATCTATTGTAGAAAAATCACCGCGAAAACCTGCCTGTTCTTTTTGTTGATTTTCTTCCAATTGTTTCGTAATTCGGTTAAGAATTATTTTTGAAAATATTTTGTACAGATTGGACATTAAACTAATTGGTCTGTAATTGTTTATTTCGTTTTTATCTCCTTTTTTATACAGTAGGACTATTGTGGATTTCGTCCATTGCTTTGGTATTTGCTCTTTAACTAATATTTCATTGAACAATTGGGTTAAATGATCTGATGTGACGCTTAGAGATTCTTTTAATATGTGGTTTGAAATATTGTCGTCCCCAGGTGCTTTGTCAATTTTTTGTGTTTTCACTGCTCTAATGGTTCCAGACTCTAATATGCAAGGGATTTCATCTTCGTTTTTGTTTTTCTCTGTCTCTATTTCGAGTAGTTCCTCTTCATGTGAATATAATTTTTTGTAGAATTCTGTTGCTATTTTGGCTATTGATAATCTTTTTGTTGTTAGTTTGGCTCCTTTCCCATTTTTATTTTTCATATTGGGTATCCATTGCATGTATTCTCTTAACTGTTTTAGGCCTTTCTTAATTCCTCCTGTTTTCTCTATTTGCTTTCTCAGTACATTAAGCCTCTCTGTTTTTTTGTGTTTTCTTATTGAAGTTTGTATTTTTTTGCTAATATTTGATATATTTTCATGGTTATCTTTTCGTTTCTCTAGCATTTTGTTCCTTTCTTCCATTAGTTTTAGTGCTTCTGCTCCTAACTTATTTTTCTTTTTATTTTCGGTACTTGATTTATTTATGTTTTTCAGTTCTCTCTCTATAAGATTATACTTTTCTTGCAATGGTTTTTGCTGTACTATTGCGTCCAATGTGTTCTTTAAATTGTTTAAAGTCTTTTGTGGGATAGGCAATGTTAAAGTGTTCTTGGGTAGAGGTATAATATGTTTTCGTGACTTGTTGCGTGTGTATTGAATTGCTCCTCTTACCATTCTATGGTCTGTATTAAAATTTAATTTGTTTACTACATCAACGTCACTGAATATGTATTTTTCTGTTGACAGTATAAAATCAATTTCATTTTTGTCCCTACTATTAGGGGACATCCATGTCCATTTTCTTGATTTCGACTTATTAAAGAAACTATTAATTATTTTGAGGTTATTTTCAAAAGCAAACTCTACAAGTCTGTTGCCGTTGTCATTTCGATCTCCATAAGTAAAATTTCCTAAAATAAATTCATTTTGACTTGATTTGCTGCCTATCTTTGCATTAAAGTCTCCTACTAAAATTACGTTTTTATTCTTGTTCTGCATTACTTCGGTTAGGTCTTTGTAAAATTTATCTTTTGCTATTTTTGTGTCTTGTTCTGTGGGCGCGTATATCTGAATAATCGTCGATGGTTGTTTGAATTCTGGTAACTGTATATCAAGTACTGCTATTCTGTCCGATATTCCTTTGAAGCCAGCTATTTTATCTTTTAGGTATTTTTTTATCCAAAGATAGCTGACGCAAATTTTGCGCGTTTTTCAAATTCTTCGAACCATTCACTTAATTATCTCCCTATTATCTATCAAATTCATCTAAGAAGAAAAAAGAGTTTCAAAAGACTAAACCAATAATCGTATAGAATTACCATTAAACACTAACCTGCTATTAAGGCACTCCTCGCAAGCACTGGAGCAAAAATACTAATCGTGTCCTTAACATTCTTATCCACCGGGTCTTTCAAAAAGTTGAACATGAGATTCTCTAGTTGAGTGTATTTGTGATCAGCCACGGGGCATATCAGACATGCAGATTTGAGACCCAAACTTCGTATATCTCCTTCACTTGATTCACACATCAGTACAACTAAGCTAAGTAACAGGGACGTGCATAGCTCGATTGGTACGTATGGTGCTATGGCGAGGCATATCTGGCTGGCTAGTATCCGTCGCTCCGACGACCTCGATGCTAGCAGCTCAGCTATTGTTGATAACACTTCGCCGCTGCCACCCCACTTTACCACTAGGCACGTTGCTGGAATAGATATAAATGATAATATCATATATGTGTTCGTTTTATTGTAAACGAATTATAAGCATTAATAGGTGTTTTGTAAATAAGGACGAAGGTATATTATAAAAGATCTATGTTTTGTTTTTGGAGCATAAATAATATTATTAAAATGTTTATATAGATATACATAAAGAGGTAAATTGAGATCAATTCCAAATAAAACCTGAGGATTATATTCTTACGCCTCGCATTAATACGCCTGCCTTACCCCGCCCTTCAGTTGAGAACACAGCGCTTAATACTGCCGTTATTACGCAGAAATAGGTGTAGCACTGGTGCCTCTAGAGTGATACACAAAATGTCCTACCATCGTTGATAGCAATAAGTGGTAGTCGTGTTTTTGCTGGTGAACCAACAGGCTCTACTTCTACATTCATAACTTATAGTTCAGATAAAATAATACAGTAGTACTTCCCTAGTCAAACTACACTGATTCTTCCACCTGGTAACGCGTACCTTCGCAGATAGCCCGCGCGTCCTGCGGCGGCGGTCGCTTGACGAGTGTGAGCAGCGCGTGCAGTAGCCGCGCGCGGCGGCCGTCGCCCGCCGGCAGCAGCGCCGCGCCCGCCGCCAGCAGCGCGGCCGCGCCGCCGCGCCGCGCCACCAGAGTGTGCGGGAGGAGCTGCACACATAGACAACCTGCTAATTATCTATTGTTTTGTGACGATTTCCCGCTATATCAAGAGATGGCGCTACTAGTATTCTGAAACACGCTATCGAAGTATTCACATAATCCTGCATAGGTTCCGAACAACGACTGCCGGAGCACGGCCGCTCCCCAGTCATGATCACTTTTTTTTTTAACGCGGAGAAATCCCCTTTCGCCCGGGGGAGCGCAAGGGGTATGTCGGACTCTTACCGACTAAAACTCCGCGGCGTTCCTCTGGACGTTCGGTGCCGGGTCACGAGTAAAGCGTTAGCATTCCATTCGCGGCCCGGCAACGTCGGCCGGCGCTGATGTTAACGCCAGCCACGATGATGACATGATCACCTAGCCTGGCGGGAGATCTCCCTTTGCCAAAGTTTATTGAGTGCTGTTAGTGTGTGGAGATTGAGCTGTACACACGCACGGGGCGCGTTCCAGACGACGCTCACAAAGCCCCAAACGCCCAAAACGTCGTTCCACAATACGCGGTCGTTGTGGTCGCGGCGAAAACGTCACTCATGACGCACACGCGACGCTCACGACAACCCATCTAACAAAGTGGGTCGAAGTGATCGTTCCAGTAGAAAATACTTCAGTAAAGCTCACAAGGTAGTGGAACGGGAAAAACTGCAGTCGTGAGCGTGGACTTTGTGAACGTCTATTGCAGTGGCGGATTTATAGATTTACCGCCCATAGGCTATTCAATTTTTGCCGCCTCTAAATTTTGATATCTTAGTCCACAATCATATCAATTTTCTATCAATGAAATTTCAACTTTATAATTTGTGCTCCATCATCCTCGTTACATCAACTTTTCCCATATATGTAGTAATTATTATTGAGAACTATGGTACCGTGTTAGATCCTTGGTTATTTTTATAGCAAAGAATTATTAAAAAACATTATTTTAAGGAAAAAATATCGAAATTACCGAATCGTCATGTCGTTTGTTCTGGCGTTACAATACAAATACGACTACGCAATTGCATGCCTTAAGTGCGAAGCGCGTAGTAGGTATGCTCTATTCTTGCCTAAAAATCTAAATCCGATATTTTCTCACATTGAACCGTACCTAACAAATATGATGTACATGAATATTATTTAAAAAGCAACTTATCAGAAAGAAAAATAATCGCTGAGCTTATAAAAATTATTTTTTCGGTTATGATTAATTATTTTTTATTTAAAAGGAAGTAATTTTAATGCCATATCGTATGGATTTTGGATGATCGTGTTCACAGTAAACACGATAACTTTCGAAAAAATCATTTTTTCACTTCAATTTTTTTTTAATATACTTATTTAATTGGAGAGAACTCGTTGAATAAAAAATTGCAGCTGAGTATTGTTTTATCTTATTATAATTAATTCATAATAATTAATTTAGATAATTCGTGTACGACATGAGCGCTTAAGGCCTGCTCATTTGGATTTTCAAAACTTTTTCTTACTACAAATCAAATAATTAACTGATAAAATGTATCAACTTTCTAATGAGCAAATTGTCTCACTTCATATTTTGTGGAAGGAATTTTTTTATTGTCAAGTCACAGTCGTTCAACTATCAGTTATTTGATTAATATGATCTCTATAAGATATTGAACTAGTTTTTTATTTAATAAAAATTAGTCAATTTTAGTCAGTATTTTTTACGCATAAAGAAATTACTTTCTGAAATTGAATTTGACAAGTTGCAAACTTGCTGCAGCAATCATGGTTAGACCATCGATATTATATCAAGATTGAATTGGGTAAGCAGATCTCATAATTATTAGGTACACGGAGAAAAAATTATAGCAGTTATCAGTGAATATATGTAAAAATTACTAAATTTCGATTATAATATCGAATCGCTATTGCGATATTCTAAAAGTTCATAATCAGTAATGTATAATTAGTAAACCGTTTAGGAATTGTTCATGCAGAGATGTTGAAATATTTATTAATTAGCACTGGATATGAGAATATTTCGATTTTTGTTAAATATTTTAATTTCTCTCCAATTTTCAAAATTCGTATTATGTGTGTATAATAATTTTTTTTTAAATTTATAAACCGAAATAAAAATTTATGAACTAAATTTGCCGCCCCTTAAAATTTGCCGCCCTAGGCTCCAGCCTACTCAGCCTGCTGGTAAATCCGCCACTGGTCTATTGTTAATTGGAGTACTACTAGTGTGTGGAGATGGAGCTGTACACACGCACACATAATTATAGGAGCTATTAACGAGCTATTGTTATTTGGAGTGCTACCAGTGTGTGCAGATGGAGCTGTACACATGCACACATATAGGAGCTAGTAACGATCTATTGTTTATTTGGAGAGCTACCAGCGTGTGCGGGACCATTTACACACAAGCCTGGTTATTGTTTTGTACTTTTAACTTTAATCGTAGTAGTAAGGTAATATGTATTACAAACTCACCCTTGGCAAAGTATCAGCAACCAAAGTCAGGAGCCCAGGCAGCGTGATGGGTTTGTCATTGTTAACCAACTCCGACAAGAGATCATTCTCCAATGGTTCATTGAGATTCAGACTTTCACAGCACCAGCTGAGAATTGATTCTTTAAGACTGCTTGGTAAATTGCTGTAAATTCAATGAGTATAATGTCACTAATAGCTCCCAGGTCCTTTGAACTATAGTACATGCATTATAAGCTAAATATGTGATTAAAATTGAAATAAAATTAGTTGGGGTATATCACTTAATACGTACTTTGGTAATCTGTAACTTTCAAAATAGCTTTTTTATTATCTGACTGAAATAGCAAACGAGCATGTAGTCCACATGAAAGTAAGCGGTCACTGCCGCCCATGGACATCTGTAATAAACTTCATATTGAACTTGGGTTCAATCTAAAGTCAATCACAGATGCGTGGCTATTCCGAAGGACTATGATGGTCGCCTCATGTGAAAGTGTTTTGCAACCACACCCTTCCAAACGCAAGAAAAGCTTCACGCTAGAAATTGGTGTGGTGGTGGTATTCCCCCGGTAGAACTAAACTGGTTCTACCATCTCGTCAATAGAAGAATACAGAAACACGACCGTGATTAAAGCGGGCTCCTCACCCATCTCGCCTCATGCCCCGCTCTCGTCCTTAGTACCGTTAATGAATCAATATTGTTAAAATAAAGAAGCAAAGATTATGTTTTGTACTAATTCGTTTTTGTTACAATGATAACCTAAACTAAAGAACTAAAGAAATTGCTGTTTAAATACAAACTATTAGACAGACATTTATTAAAATTTACATTTAATTGACATAAGCCAACATTGAACAAAAAATCATTATACATTTTTTTGTTATCAATGCTTCGAGTTCATCGAGCTGCGAGTGAAGTCACTTTTGACATTCGTCTAGTTGGCTTGGTCGGCTCATACTCACGAATGATTAAACATATAGCCTTAAGAAAAATATGTCTTTCTTTACATTTACAGTCATATTTTTCTTTTTTTTTGTTTCGAGGGGGAAACCTTCAAAAGGCACACGACGTCGTGGGAGCTACGCAGGGTTATGTGGGATTTTTACCGCACTAAAAAGCCCCCGGTGGCCCTCCTTGGCGCTGCTAAGAAGACTCCAGGACCTCCAAAGGAACGCAACCGGAATCCTTGAATTGCATTGCCCCATCGGGCCTCCCAGATGGGCGGCTAGGCCCACCGCTCCTTCTAGTCTTTACGACGGTAGGCGACCAAACGTATCGCCGTCCTTCCCGGGATCGCCTGTCTGGACGGATCAAGGTGCCACTCTATCCACCCGCAATCCCGGAAGCCCTTTTAGTCGTGTCTTACGACAGGTAAGGGATACCGTAGCCCTATTCTGATCCCGGAACTACAGGTACGAGTCATATTATCTCAACTATCCCCCTTATTTATCTCTTCTTATTAGTCTCAACATTATAGTTATACATACCTATCAATCCACATCTCCTTATTAGTGTCAACATTGTAGTCGTAGTGCAGGCGCGTCCACTCCGCCGCGTCGTTGATGCTGAGCGTGTCGTCGAGCGTGGCGGCGCTGCCGCGGCGCCGCGGGGACTCCAGCACGCCCGGCTCGAACGAACTCGTGTTCGAACCCTCCTTCCTTCTGTGGGAAATGTTTTTATTTGGCTTTAGTTTAATATTATCGCGGAAATAATCATTTGTGTCCACCTATTCGCACTTGGCCAGCGCGGTGGACTATGGCCTAAGACTCTTTCATTCTGTGAGAAGACCCATGCCCAGCAATGAGACAATAATGGGTTGAAGAGAATCATTTGTAATCAATTAGTATCGTCACAACCACGATAGGTCAGTGGCTCGAAATATCCGTAATAAAGAAATTAGAAACACCGCATTGTGAGTACCTATCATACATATATCATTCTCAAGGGCTTTTCTCTACAAAGTAATGGGTATGTAGGCCGTAGTTTTACCGTGGTGACTAAATCAAGTCTTGAACTGCATTTGGCCATATCAAAAGAAAGCTTCTAGAAGCTTATAGAAGTTAAATCAACTTAAACTTAAAACGCTTTCTACATTCATAGCCCCACAGTAGGATTTTCTCCTGTGTCGTAGGTGCCACGGACACACACAAAGATGAATACATAAACACCCAGACCCAGAACAAGAATCTAAACTCATAATTCACATTCATACCTGGCTCAGCTAAATGGACTACGATGACGTCGAAAGTATGTTATTATGACGATATTTACGTAACAAAAAGACAATCACACACAAATACACACACACACACAGACACACACACACGCATTCAATTCAATCATAACTACAAAATTCAATACGTCTGCACACATTATATTGTAATGAACATATTTTTAAATACCGACAAAAACTGGGAGAAGACGCTGATACCTGAGACACAGTTTGGAACTAATTCGGGAATCAAAGGCTTCATATAATTTTGATGTAAAAATATGTCAATAAAGTCAATTTATTATTATTATTAATTCAGATACCTGTGGCGGGGAATCAAACCCGGGACCCATTGCACGTCAGTCCGGTATGGTAACCGCTCGGCCACGCGGGTCGTCCATTATTTATCACCTTTTATAGACTAATGTCGGTAAGTGATAAACCAACTTAGACAAGATTTTCACACTAATATGTTGGGTCCTTATAAGTAGTAACATACATCAAATTCTACTTAAAAATTTGTACTTAAGAGAAAGTCGCGCAGAAGGCTAGTATGTTCAAATCACCACATAGGATAAAACAAAGTCGCTTTTCGCTACCTGTCCCCATGTATGTTTGCTTACATCTTTAAAACTATGCTACGGATTTTAATGCACTTTTTTAATAGATAGAATGATATAAGAGAAAGGTTTTTATGTATAATACTTGTATAGTATAGTGGAAAAACATGTATAATTTTAGATTTTTGACTTTCAGGCGGAACGAACTTCTCCGAGTCAACTAGTTTTAGTATAAAACTTACGTGACTGAATTCTTTTCATTATCAATCATCTCAAACTGATCTGGTGTAGCACTATGTGTTGAATTACCGCTGCCATAGTGATTCTCTGAGGCTGTACAAGTCAGTGGCTTAGCGTCTAGCTGTTCCAATGTGGTTTGGATGGAAGATAGCTTTTCACCCGGTATTTGAAGATCTATTCCTTTGTTCTCCGACATGGGACTTGTCAAGGAGTTTAAGCTCACAATAGCTGCATCATATAATTTCTGGAAGTTTAGTTTCTCTGTCTCTAATGCTATTATTTTTTGTTTTAAAAGATCTATTTCTTCCGCTTGGATTAAAAGCTGTAAGTAAAAAGGGTTAATGTTGAAAATTAATTTTCAAAGATTATGAAATTTATGCTCAATTGTTAATTCCATTACAAGGGACAAGCATTAATCATGATTGTGTGGTTGTATCACCTAATAAAAATAATATAATAGCCTATCATCAATCACACTAATCATAATGTATAATCTTGGATTAAAAAAATATATGATAATTTTGGCATACAATTGTTAAACTGTTTTACCTTTACTATTTCACAATATTATTTCAAATTAATTCAATATCATCTTTTTTGTTCAATTGTTGATCAACATACATTATGGATGCTTAAATATATCGAAATCATACCTGTTTATACCTGACTGCGAAGAAGTGCGGTTAAGTGCGCAACGGCAACTACGATTTTTCAAAGTCTTTATACATATTGCCGTGAAGTGAACGATATTTTATTTCAAAACTTGATTAATGAAATTTTTCCCGTGAAAACAATTAACAGTAATTTAATTAAAAATACTAGCAGCCACATTTTGAATGGCAACCTGGTAGATTTAATCATAAATATGAGTAAAAGCACATTCTCGATAACCACACAAATTTGCAGCCGGATCTTAATCTATAAGATGTCGCCTCATATAAAAGTAGCTGGCAACCAGGACCTTCCACCGAAACGCAAAAATTGCTTCACACTAGAAATAGGTTTGGCGGCGCTACCTCCCTGGTAGAACTAAAGTGTTTCTACCACCTATAGCTAGCATAATATACATTCCCGATGAATATACTAACCTCATGATTCCAATCAGTGTCATTATCAATTGAGGTCTGACAACTCACACACACATTACTATCATCAAAGTCAGTCTGACATGTTGTGTCCATTGCATGAAATTCAGTTTCAGTTGAGGCATCCACTTTTGGTACATTCATCACAGTATTACCCCCCCAGAACAAAGATATCAGGCCCGCTGGTCTTGGCATGTTCAATCCAACATCATCCCAGTCTTCAAACTCCTATAAATAAAAAAAAAACGCTTTCTACACTCATGGCCCCACAGTAGGATTTTCTCCTGTGTCGTGGATGCCATGGACGCACACAAAGACGGAATACAGGTGGATTTTATTGAAGAATAGATAGAAGACAAATTAAATGAACCATTCCATATTTGACCTCAACAGTCTTTTTGTGGAATCCTACCCTATTTAAATATTGTGTGAAAAATTAAAAAATATATATTTGTAGTAATTAGTTTCTCTTTGTTTTCTTTCTTTTTTAAAATTTATTTATGTATTAATATTAATTCTGTGTTAATACTTCTCAAAATGTGCAAAATTAAAAATTAGGTATATTATACTTATGATAATACAGAAGAGATGTTTTGATTATATTAACAGATTACCTGATCCGGATTCTCATCAGAAAATGTAATTGAGGTGAGCTTGTAGTTTTGCAGCAGTAGATATTCATTAATAAGGAAGTTAAGTGCCCTCTTCTCATGTGGTTTCAATGATCTCTGGTAAAAGTTGTCTTTTGAATTTTTATCTAAAGCTGAGTCGCCATCTGTAATGGAAATTGTATAACTAATTATAAATAAATGCTAATAAAAAGCTACATACCACAAGGCAATAATATAAAAATTACACCAATCTTATTAATATCACAAAACATTCTGAGGTTGTATTTTTGTTTGTTACTCTTTTATGGATAAAGCACTGGTTGGTATTCACTGAAATTTGGCACACCGACACTCATTAGCATGGTGGAAGTGCTGGAAGTGGGGAAGTACTGGAAGTAACCTAGTATATGCTTAAATTATTTATTATGAATAATGTTTTAAATGCGTATTTTACATGGGTATGTAAATGATACTTTTAAGATACCCCATATAATTCCTAATTTGCATATCAAATACTAAATATGTAATTATATTTCTTTACTATATCGTCTCCTCTGTGTAGCTCAATGTTTTTCGAAGTCTTTGTTACTTAGGTTAAAATGACCGAGGGGACATAGAGCTCTGGTGTGGTCCATCATTATGATACACAATACACATATAAAATTGTTATACATATATATTTACCTGCAAATTGAGTAAGGTTAGCTCTTAAAGCATTGATAGTTTCTTTTGCTTTCCTCAGCTCAAACTCCAGTACTGCCACATCCCCCCCACTGCATCCCCTGTCACCCCCACCATCCTCTGAGTAACGAGCTGTGTCTAATGAATCCAAGGTGGCTTGACTTGGGGAGCGATCTGTGGAAATTGGTAAGTAAAAACAAAAATTACTAATAATCCAAGGATAGTAGGACACTGATAACATAAGTACCTAACAACCTACAACCTAAAATAACAAAAGTTAATTTATAAGTATAAGAAGTTTTTAAATTGCAGTGTTAGTAATGTAACAAATATTAAAAAAAATAATAATATGTAAAAGCAATATACATACTTGCAATATACATATATGAATATTACTTTTTTCAGTTCTTGGTGTCAAGAGCTGGAGGCGTAGAATTGGCGACCTCCTTTTGCAAATAGTATCAAATAGTAGTGGTGTCAAATAGTTGAAATGTCATAAATAGATACCACATAAACCGCTTCAATGAATTTTAAGGAACGGAGCCTTTTTTGCATCATAAAGAGTTTTCATTATATGGAGGGAGAAAAAACTTAACCCAGATTTAACTATTATACTATTAATATGTAAATTACACTGTTGTGTTAACATTGCCCGACGTGTTATGTGCTATGCATATATTTGCTATGTATTTTTTTATGAATATGCATGTCTTGAGATGTGATAGATCTATCTACATGAAACAATAAGAATTTTTCTATAACTTTGGTGCCATCAAGTTCTTATTGGTAATGGTGAACTTCTTATTGGTGATGGTTCAGTATCATTAACTTGATCATCATCACCTTAATTTTGTTTGTTTTTATGTTTTGACACTATTAGCATAGGTACATGTTAAGGCAATTAACAACAACAAAAGCGAGATGGAAGTTTATGATATTGGGTACATTTTTTAGAAATTTCAGCACCTCAAAAGATTAGATTTTTAAGGTAATTATAAAAAAAGTTACCACATTAAGATTCTTATTGGTATCTAAAAATGAAAATATTGCTTCACAAGAATGGCTGTTGTATGATAAAGAGTGATTTAATGTATTAGTATTGTGGCAAACCAACCACATTGAACTAAATCCACCTAAAAATCGATAATCTAAAATTAGCTGTGTTCCACCATATTATACATATAATATACATAAAAATCTTCCTCTTGAATCAATCTATCTATAAAAAAAAATGCATTAAAATCCGTAGCTTAGTTTTAAGGATATAAGCATACATAGGGACAGACAGCAGGAAGCGACTTTGTTTTATACTATGTAGTGATGATGGAGTTTACACTGTATTGAACAATGTTCTGTGAGTGTACAATACAATCTTGTGATATACTTTCATATTCAGTACCAAAATAAAAGGAGGCAGGACCTTGAATTCACTGAGAAAAAACTATTACATACATATAGTCTTTATGTAATTTGTTCATCAATCTGTTAGTAAAATAGTGCATTCTAATACTGCAATAATTATAGTATGTTGTGAATATAACATATGTAGGTATTGTTACAATTACAACTTTATTATTACATCAGAATTCATCAATGTTCTTAGTTTTTACCTTCACATAATTATGCAGTTATGCACAGATCTGCATAACTTAATAGTATGTAATTATTTTAGTGGAATCTTTGTTAACATCAAGGTTATCTTTTGTTTTTATTATGGACATAAATAAACAGATACTTACGCATTGAGCCCTGTTCCGCAGGTCTTGGGACATGTTGTTCAAAGTTGCCTGGGTTCGAGAAGAATTCTCTCAGCTGTGGCAGTTCGCGCCCACCTTCCACCAGCTCTGTATGCAGTTCCAGAGCCGTGAGGAAGTAGTGATCTTTCAACAGCTTCGTTGCCACATCCTCGTAACTTATATGAGAGGAAGTAGCGAAGGAACTTTCCTCTACATCCTTGTATGGATTCATGTTCGTAGTGATTTTGCGTACTTAATATACAAGTCATTCGATAAACAGATTACTCAGTTCTATTCTAACAATCCATCACATCTTGTTCAATTTTCTTATTATTCGATACTTAAATATGTTGAATAGATAATGATCAACATTGGTATAGGTTTTTCCCTGTTGATATGGTAAAAAACAGTTAAAATAATAAAAACATTAAATTCTGGTAGCCTGGCAGCAGCCAGCAGTTGACGTTGTCTTATTTGTCATGTCATGTGTCATGTTGCTAATTGTCAATTTTTTTTTACGTTTTGGTGTGGGTAAGATTAATAATTGTTATGATATTGCATTATGACCTCTACTTTTGTAAAATTTGCAGTATATTCACTCCAATTATAGTCATTTTTCTATATAGCTTGCACTGTAGCCATATCATAGCTTTACATTAAAATATGTTAAATTTTCTTGTGTAAGATAAACACAATAACTCAAAAATGTTTGGTTTTGTCAATCTTCAAAGGTAGATATTTGCTGTACTTAATTATATCTACTTATTATCTGATGTCTCTTTACTATTCGCATAATATAGATATTAATTCGTTGCTTTTGTTCGTAGTTTTCATAGGTTTTCTGGTAATAAGTCAACCAATATAAATAGATTAACATAATTGTTAATTTAGCATTTTCTATGTTCATTTCATTTTCTTTGATATATTTAAAAAAAAAATATACTTAAAATTTAGTAAAAGTTAAAAATAAGCCTCAAATTGATAACTACATCGTGGTTGACTTTAGATTTTTTTCATTTCATTCATTTTAAACATAAAAACGACAAGCTTTGTCAATTTTTTTTTTGCATTATTTGTATTATTAATGATGAGGATGTTAGAATAATATCTATTAATCTAACATCCTCATCAATAAAAAATATATATCTGACGTTGACTAAAAGATTATTTTGACATTGACAGAGGCAGAGGCGTCAATGGTAGAGAAATTGTCATCTAAATTGTGTTTACTGTTTTTTCTGTTTAAATTATCAACGCATTTCTGTTTGTTTATCGAATAAAATGTGAAAATACGTATCTAATTTAAATTTCATAACACATAGGCAGCAAGTGTACGTTACCTAAATATGGGGGAACAATACTTTAATTTAAAACGAAAGCTCGAAGAACTCGGCTACAACAACACATTGCCTGTAGATGCGGTGCCGTTAGTAGAATGCCTTCTTGCAGACTTACTCCAAACTACTCGGAGTTTACAACATTACATGAATTTGTCTAAGGAAGCTCTTATGCAAAGAGATGCCTTAATGTTGGAGGCTGAACCTTACAAGTGTGACAATGCTAAACTTATTCAAGAGAATAACAGGCTGCATATGGATATAATTCAACTTAGAGAAGAAAGTTTAAAGCTTAGTAAGGATAGTAAAAGAAAAGTAAAGGTCCTGTCAGATGAGCTTGCTAGGAAAGATGTAACAATAAGCAAATTACAGCATGAAGTAAGAGATTTAAGTTTAAGAGGTCTATGTGCGGATACGCAAAGCAGCCGTAATAGAAGTAGAAGAAAAGATGGCGGAGACACACACATATCTAAAACATGCATATGTAGTGAGAGGAGTGGTCATGTAGAAAGTGATGTTATAGAACTAAATAAAAAAGTGCAGTTACTTCAAGAAAAGAATGACGAATATTGTGATGAGATAGCGCAGCTTAGTACAAAAGTAGAAAATAGAGATAGCGAAATAATAAGGTTAAACATACTGCTGGAGGGTGGGCGGCCATTGCCAGCTTTGAAGAAAGACTTCTCTAATGATAAGACAGACCCAAAAGTACAAAACTTGTTAAAACAGTTGAGTGAAATGGAAAAAAACTACAATGATTTAAAAAGGGAACATGAAAAGAGTTTAGAAAAACAACATGAAGCAATGATCCGTGCACTGAACCTTGCTGACAAAAACAAAAATTTACAGGAAGAGCTGCAAAAAGTAGATGCATTAGCATTAAAAGTTGAAGAAGATTGCAATAAGAAACTAGCTACATTGATGAATGAAATGAATTTCATGCAGTCAAAGTTAGAAAGTCTGACAATTAAAAATTCTGAATTGGAAAGAGAAATTACCCACCAGCTGCCTAGAGAAAATTCTTCTAGACTTCTTAGAATTCAGGAATCATTGAATATTACAGTAAAAGAAAAAGATTTATTGCAAAAAGAGATAAAGGACTTAGTTGAGTTAAACAAAACATTACAAGATAAAATAGTGTCTTTATCTCAAGTTAATAGAAGTTTTGAAAGTCAAGTGGCGTCACAATGTAGGCATACTGAGAACCCAAGATGCATTGTTAAGGATGAATTACAAAAACTGTTAGAAGATGAAAGAAGAAAATATGAACAATACATAACAACCGTTCAAGAAAAGTTAATAGATACTATAAGTGTTTTTAATAATCATGTTAAAAATAAGGATAGGACTTATAGTCCTAAATTAAATGTAGCTGAAAATTCATTTATAAGGGATTTGCATAAAAAGTTATGTGAGAGCGAACAAAAAGTACTTATGTTAAAAAGGGAGAATGATGAAATTAAATGCAGGGTAACAAATAATAATGATTGTAATAAACAAGGATACCAGGATCTTATTAATCATTTAAATGCAGAGAATGCTGAATTGTCAAAAGAAAATATTGCCCTTTCTCAACAATTAAGTCAGTATAAGGCAATAAATTCAGCACATTATGATAAAAGCACTAGTGCTAAAGATAATGTTAACAAATTAAAAGAAAATATTGAAATGTTGTCTAATGAAATAAAGTTTTTAAAGAAAGATAAACAGGAATACTGTAATAGATATAAGGAGGCTATGGAATTGGTAGATAAATTAAAAAGAGATCTAGCATTTAAACAAAGAGAAGTCGAGCATTTGGAAGAAGAAAATTGTTCTTACAAACTGACTAATAGGACAGGAAAAGCTTCAGTTGACCAACTGAAAGACGAATGCAATTTTCTAAGAGAACAGTTAAAAAGAATTCAAACAGATGTGGTTAAAGAAAAAACGTTGGCTAACCAAATTAAAAACATTCAATTGGAAACCGAACGGAATAATAATGAGTGTACAAATGAATTATTATCAGTTCAAAAGAAACTTAGTTTATCCAAAGATACAATTGATACTTTCGAAAGGAGATGCAAGGAATTACAATCAGAATTGTCAGTTGTTAAGAATGAGAAGTCAAGTTTAGTAGATAACATAAGAGTTTTAGATCAAGAGCGTGATAAGTTAGTAATGGAACTAGACAATAAAGCTGAAACTATGAGTGGTTTGGAGACCAAGATTAAATCTCAAACATATGAAATAAATAAGTTGGAAAGTGAAATTGCCGATCTCAAAAGAAAACTTAATATGACAAAAGTTTCTGAACATAAAGTGGCAGATTATGAAACCCAGCTAACATTTTTGAATGGCGAGATACTAAGATTAACTCAACAACTCGAAACTGCAGTCATGGAAAATAAACATCTACAAAATAATTTGACTGATGCTAATGGAGCATTAAAGCTAAATAAAATGGAATTGGATAAATCCAAAAAAGATGTTGAAAGTCTTAAACAGCAATTACAACATTATGTTGCAGAAGTAAGGCGAATAGAAGAGCTGTTATCTCAGAAAGAAGCTGAAAGATCTGATATGTTGGAGCATTTTGCAAGCCTGTCAGTGGAAGCAAATATATTAGAAAACACTAACCATTCCTTAGAAAGTGAGTCTGCATCAAAATCCTTACAACTGCAAACTTATGTGGGACAAATTCAAGGCTTAGAATCAAAACTGATTGAAAAGGAAAATATAATTGATAACCAATCTAGCCGCATAGCAGCTATGGCATGTAAAATAAATGCATTAGAAAATGAAGTGAAGTTAATAACAGAAGAAAAGACAGTTCTAGAACAAAATGTAGCCTATCTCAAACAGATGTGCAATAGCTTGCAACGTGATAGTAGTAGCAAAATGGTTGGGGTCAATGAAATGGATTCAGAGTTAAAATTATATGAAAACAGAATCAAAAATCTTACTAATACAAAGGCAAAATTAGAGGTAGAAAAAGATGAAATGCTAGAAAAGGTGAAAACAACAGAGAGACTATTATCAAATGCCAGAAGAGAAATAGTCGATCTTAAATTAGCTTTACAAGATGCAACAGCAGAGACTAAGTCACTACAAGGGCAGATCGACAGGTTAAGCAGCAGAGATATAGCAAGCTATAAGGTTCATGAGGTGATTAGCTTTTAATATAGCTGTTTTTGAGATTAGCTTCACATAGATAGCCTAATGGTTTAAAATCGGCTTCTTAATTGAGAGTCTAATATTTGAATCACAGTGCCAGTGATATTTCTAAAAAGATGTATGTATTAGTAAAATAATCAACACTGCTTTATGTTAAGTCAAACATTAAACACACCCCACTTCTGTAAAATGTTCCCAACCAGTGAGATCTACTAATGGTTGACTATCGCCTTAAACTCTTTCATTTTAAAAAAAGACACGTGCCTAGGATTAGGACACAATTTTGTTGACAACCAGATACAGCATTTAGTTTCATTCATTTTTTCATTCTAACTTTAAAATATGAGTTTGATTTTCAGATTCCTTTGTCAAGAGAAGAGTTGGAGCTGCCACTGATGTTAGAAGAAACCATTCATGAAGTAAGTCAGGAAGATGATGACGATAGCATCCGATACGAAGAGCTTTGTGCTAAGCATACCAAATTTTCACACGGTAGTACTCTGTGATATACTTTTTGTAATTCATTTGATGTAACATGTAGCAACAATGAACTTACGATTTTACATTTTATTTATTAAGGTATTGCCCCAATCTACTTAAAAAAATTAATAAATTTAATCTTAGTAGAATATTGTATTGAACTGTATGTAGTATAACATTGTTTAATTAATAAAAATAATAATATTAAATTTGAAAATAAAAAAAAAAACATTGTTAAATCACCTCTATAGCAATTAAATAAGTGTTGAAAGCATGTTAACAATAAAATAATAAAACGAGGTATATCAAATCCAGTTTTTATTATCTTTGTATATATATTGAAAGGTACTATTTTATACATTACCAAAAAACTACAATTATCTACAAAAATTGTGATCTTACAACAAGAATATATACTTATAATATATGTTTATAGATACACACATATTAACATCAATTTAAGCTACAGGAATTTGAACGAATCCTCAACATTGTCTTAATACGACTATGACAGAAATAACACATTTTTGTGTGATTGGATATGCATGGTAAACTTAAAAGGAATATAATCACTATATGTATAGAACCTATCGCAATAAGTTGTGCTTATTTCCATTGTTTAACACTACACTGTGCAGGTTAGTGTAGCCATAATTAAATAACTTAATTCAGTTGGCAACAAAGGTAATTGTGAAGGTCATAATTTTCATATTGAATGAATCCGATAGAAAAGAAGATGTTTCTCGCAGTTTAAACAACATAGCTACATTATTTATATTATGGAGATCTCGGGTATATTAAAGCAAATTTTAAATATTATTCTGGGTAAGACACATAAGGTATAATTTACATACTATAATACAGCATATTGGCTAAAATATTAAAAAACCCCGTATTAACTAGATTTGTTAATTATTCTAGAACCTAATAACCAGATATACAGTATTTAAGTTTTACCAATAGTCTGCTTAACTCCTAGGGCAATGATCACTGGACTTGCCATAATAATTATCTACTAGCTTCAATCCAACACCTTTCATATTTTTGTACCTTTTCCCTAATACTCTAGTGCATAAATATTATTTATTCATTATACCAAATAAGATTAAATCCATATTTCAAATAATTACACCAATAAGCAAAATTAAATAAATAAAAATCATCAAATTACTTGTGATAAGTACAATTATTAATTAATCAGTATAAACAAATTTATGATTATTACTAATGTAAAAAACATTGCTTTACACAATCTCATTACAATATATGACTAACCTGTTAGTTGGCATAATAACAAAGTTGGAGTAAAACTGTATGTTTGCAATTATAGGTGGGTCGGTCGGTAATCGAAATTTTACCATAACAATTAATTTACAAATGTTTTTTTGGCTTTTGTATTATTATTATAATAATAGCCTGTCTTTCTCGTCAACCCATTATTGTCCCACTGCTGGGGCCGTCCCCAGGCTGTGGCCTAAACTCTCTCATTCTGAGAGAAGACCCATGTCTTCTCTCAGAATGAGAGAGTTTAGGCCACAGTCCACCACTCTGGCCTAGTGCAAGTTGGTGGACTTCACACACCTCCAAGAACTTTTTTTAATGAACTCTTGGGTGTGTAGGTTTCCTCATGATGTTTTCCTTCACTGAAAAGCAGTGATAATTAATTTCTAATAAGTATGCACATAATTTTAGAAAAATCAGTGGTGCATGCCTGGGGTTAAACCTCAGACCTCCCAATCGAGAGGGCAATTTTCCACCATTAGGCTATCACTGCTCTATGTAATATAGATAATATATAATAATAACAGCCACCAAAGGACAAAGTAATTTGATTGTCAAACAAAAAGAAAAAATGTTTAGCTGTTTGATATTAGCTTTAATTTGGTAATATCATACATAAGGAACTGAAAATTATGTTCACATATTCATTAAAAAACACTAAATCAAAATACAGGATTTTGATTCATACAGTTTTACCTCAATTTTTGATATTGCTCCAGTTAACTCTAATACATTTACATGTTGCTATTTAACACAGTTGCAAAAAAGCCCTTAGTGTTGTTTGCAGCTAATTTTAATTACACATGTACTCGGTGGGCCTAATTAAGTCTATTAGGAGTCATTACCACATCACACTTTAATTAAACAATAATTAAATTACTGCTGTACTGAAGGGATATACTAATTTAGTATGATTACCTCGAATAAACAAGTTGAGCTGTTACGCAGTTCAAAATTATTATGGAATGCTTTACAATTTACTGTATAAAAGAATTTTGGGAAGTTATTAGTTATACAAATCAATTATACAGAAAACCATTTATTTACAATTACAAATAAATTCTCATATGTCAGTTTTTCATTATTATATATTGCACCAATACAATATTATTCAGTCGCATTGCAATTATATTTAAATTTCCTTTATATAGCAAAATAAATTCACTTTTAAACATGTGGAAGCTCTATACCTAACTACACAATACAGTATTTTTATATATAATCTGTGTTACTAAGTGATTCAATTGTCTGTGTTCATATACAAATGTAACAAGGTTTATTGCTCATGGGAACTGTGATGCAAATTCATTACACAGTCACATTTACATACAATTCCAAACATTTCCTCAACAATTTACTAACAATATCCTAAGGTAATTGACTTCAAACTTACTCAACCATATATTTTATGCATTAAACACTCTTAGGCTATAACAATACAATGGTTAGATATACAATGTTGGGGATTATTTACAAAGTAGCTAGAACTCTCGTGAACCCAATTCCGGCACCCAAAATAGTCTGTCCTATACCCCATATCATGGCGTGGATAGGTGGCATTGCCAAGTTCGCAGCACGATAAATGAAGGCAACTGCCGCACTACTCGCCACTCCTGAAGTCACCGGGCCCACCACACCCATAACTATTAATAGGACGGGAAAGAACTTTCCATACTTATGCTTCCTAAGAGTTCCGAACGCCACTAGCGCGGCACAGGTGTGCACGAACACTGACGAGCACAGCGACCACAGAAACACGGGGTACCACATTTCACCGAACGTATCTAACGGATCACCAGGAGTCAACTTTAATATATCGACAAATGAATCAAACTCTGACACTCGGAACTCCGACAACATGTCGTACATGTTGTCTTCCGCGTTCTGATGCTTAAAGGCATCGGGACTGATTTAGTTCTATGCTCTAAATTTTTGTAACGCCAAAAACGGATTTGGAAAGCCACTCGTTCTTTCCAAGGTTTTAATCATCGGCTGTAATGTGATTGCCTACATAGAGAGAAACTGAATATACGTTTATTTTTATTCGAGAAATAGCTTTTTAAGGAAATTTACATTTGCGTCGACCACAAATCTACAATACGACAGAACAGAACAATACAATTGATTGACATTCATTAGACATTAGTGACAGCTGACAGCATTGACAGCTCCATTTTGGCTAGACTTTGACATTCAAGTTGGTACATTGCTCTCAAACTAAAGACAATACCGTACTATTATAACATCTCGTCCAACAATTGGACAAATAAATAATTATAAAAAACAACGCAAATTAATCATTTTTAGCAAAATAGATTAAATTTATTTGCTGAGCAAATAAAGAATTTAATTTATACGTGAATTCGAACGAATATCAATACAGATGATTTAGATGCGTGAAGTTAGGAATAAATACAAATAAATGCTTAGAACTCAGTGTCCAACAATAGTCGTTGAAATCTGATTTAAAAGTTTAGTCGTATTTTGAAAGTACAATTATATTAAAGGAAGTGTTTAGATAACCGCAGGAAAGAACCCAAGGTATACGAGAAGTAGATTTTATTTGTTCTTTTGATCAGTTTAAATGAGTGTGAAGTTGGTACGTTTAACCTTCTGTCAAAAGTATTTTCGCTAACCTAAATATTCCATTGTGAGAGTACCGCGTGTATCGTATTGCGTTATTATTTCTATTTATTTACAAAAATAGTTAAGTTTTAATAATATCCCACGATGGGTAAAGTGCGATCGACGCCGGGTGCGCCCCGGAAGCAGGGTTTCAACAAATCTGGACATTCTATGAACCCTGATCGACCCACGGAAGGATTAAAGGGTGTTGGTAAGCCCAGGACCAAGGGAACAATCAAACGTTTGCAGATGTACCGCAACTTCAAAGCTAAACGTGATAAAACTGGTAAAATATTGACACCTGCGCCTTTCCAAGGTTGGGTTCCTTCTGGTACGCAAGCGAGGGTGGAACCTAATCAAAAGTGGTTTGGTAATTCACGGGTTATATCACAAAGTGCACTGCAGAAGTTTCAAGAAGAATTTGGCGCAGCAGTAAAGAACCCTTATCAAGTTGTCATGAAACCCACAAATTTGCCCATCACTTTACTGAATGAGAAAGCGAAGCATGCGAGGGTGCACTTACTGGATACAGAAGGCTTCGATAGGACATTTGGTCCAAAGAAGCAAAGGAAAAGAGTCAACCTGAAAGTTAGTGATATACAGTCATTATCAAAAGCGGTGGAGGAAAGTGTAGAAAAGTATGATGAAAATAAAGATATAGATAGAGTTCGTGAAGATACGGGTGTCAAGGAAGGACAAAGAGACTGGGTGTTTGGGGCTGGTATGAGCAGAAGAATTTGGAATGAACTTTACAAAGTTGTTGATTCATCTGATGTATTGTTACAAGTGTTAGATGCAAGAGATCCGATGGGAACGAGAAGTCCCTATGTTGAGAAATTTTTACGAGAAGAAAAGCCACATAAACATTTAATTTTCATTCTGAACAAGGTTGATTTAGTACCAAATTGGGTAACTCAGAGATGGGTGGCTATTCTAAGTGCTGAGTATCCGACTATAGCTTTTCATGCATCTATGACTCATCCATTCGGTAAGGGTTCCCTGATTAACTTATTGCGTCAATTTGCAAAGTTACATATAGATAAAAAACAAATAAGTGTAGGTTTGATTGGTTATCCCAACGTTGGTAAATCTTCAGTCATAAATACTCTGAGGGCAAAGAAAGTATGCAAAGTTGCACCTATTGCTGGAGAAACTAAAGTGTGGCAATACATTACCTTGATGAGAAGAATATTCCTAATAGATTGTCCTGGCATTGTATATCCATCTGCTGAAACTGACGCTGAAAAAGTTCTTAAGGGAGTTGTAAGAGTAGAACTAGTTCAAAATCCAGAAGATTATATTGAAGAAGTTGTAAAAAGAGTAAGAAAAGAATATCTAGTAAAGACATATAAAGTAGATGGATGGGAAACTGCAACAGAGTTTTTGGAAAAATTAGCTGCTAGATCAGGAAAACTACTGAAAAAGGGTGAACCTGATATTGACCAAGTTGCAAAAATGGTTCTAAATGATTGGCAAAGAGGAAAATTGCCATTTTATGTTGCTCCTGAGGGTTTTGAAATACCTCTAACCAAACAACAGAAAGAAACAGTTCCTAGTGAAACTGAGGCCAATGTTGTAAGTAAAAACGAAGAACAAACAACTCAGGAAGTTGCCCAACCGGAATCAAATGAAGAAGAAGCCGACAAACCAACATTAAGTGTTAATAAACTGTTAATAGCTCAAGATTTTGCAAAGATAAGAGTGGGATTACAATTCGATAATGATGATGATGTTAAACCACTCGAGGAAGTCGAAATACCTGAGGAACTCAAAGATATAGATGTGCAAAATGATGATGAGAAATCTCAAAACGGCACTGAGAAAGATGATGAGCAGAGTGACAGTGAGGCTTCAGATATAAGCGATTTTTATGGAGATGACAATAACAAATGTAGTGATGTAGAAGATTATTTGACAAATGATCCAGAGACAGTTACGAAATTAAAGCGCAAAAAGATTGAAGAAGCTAGAAGTGGTGCATTCATGGTGGAAGACTTAACTCAAAATCAAAAGAAACGCAAAGGAAATCCAAATGATGCCATCGGAAAGAAAGTAACTGCTAAACAGAGGAGAGCCATAGAACGATCACAACGCCGTACAAAAACGGGAAGCAACTTCTATGAAGTAGCTAATGTGAAGAATAGAAATAGAAACAAGAAAAAGATTGTGTGAATGTAATGTTAATAAATGTATTGACAATGTGTCCTAAGTGTATGGTTTTACTTGCCTCATCATGTCATTTTAAAAGTTTTTTGATAACGTCTGTTTAAGGTATTTGCAATATATTTTGTGGCATTATTATTTTATATAGATATATTTAATGTATTTCCACATTTACAGATGTCGTCAGGAAGTGAAAGTGATGATGAATATGTACCCGAAGAGCCTGAAAAGGTTTCAGAAGAAGAGTCTGCAGATGAAGAAACTGATCTACAATATGAAAAGGAACAGGAACAATGCAAAGGTCTAAAACGAAAACCAATACAAAATAGAAAGGGCAAAAAGAAAATAAGAGCTTCAAATAGAAATAATGACACAGATGAAGAGGAAAAAGAGGTCATTGAAACAGTTGTTAATCCAGAAGAAGAAAAACAGCGCGAAGAAGATCTATGGGCAAAATTTTTAGAAGGAACTGACACAAAACCAAAATCTACTGCACAAAATGCGACTCAGTCACAAACCGTTGTAACTCCCAACAAAACTGTTAAATCTACAAAGAATGACACTTCAAAAATTGATGACAATAAAGAGAGAGAAAAGCGGATATTTGAATTCGCTGGTGAAACAATTGTGGTCGAGAATGATGTTATAAAGGAAAAAATTAAATCTACTGAGAGTACATTAGGTAATTATTCTATATTTTGTTTCTAACTAGCTGTGTGAGAATTTTACCTGAGTATAATTTGTGTGTTATATACTTTATAAATTGTTATATTTGTTCATATTTCTTGAGTAAATACTGTAATACTTTTAATTATTTCAATTAAAATAACCAAGACATTCTTAAATGTGTAATATACGCCATTTATACATCAGAAGTACTAAGTTTATAGTCATATATAACAAATTTTACTGGTTCTATTATTCTACTATCTCCCTCAGGACCTAAATAATTTTTTATGTGAATGACAAAACATATTTACTTTATCTTTAGCTTGATATGATGTAGTAGACTACAATTCATGGTACTATGTATATTAAATATGTTATCTGGGAGCATGGTAGTGCCCCATCGAAGCAAAAAAGTCGCATAGCTATACGTTTTTGTATTTTTCAATTTTTATACCAAATTGGTTTTCTCATTTCCAGCTGCCAAGGATGCGGGACCATCGCGAAACCGTGGTGCTGGCCTATCAAATGTGTTAGAACAGCTCAATAAAAAGAATAAGTTGTCCACATTGGAGAAATCTAAACTTGATTGGATGACATACAAAAAGGAAGAGGGTATTGAAGAAGAAATTCACAGTCACAATAAAGGAAAGGATGGGTAAATAGAAGTACACTATTCTCCGTAAAAAATATATTGTTGTATCACCACAATGGTTATTATGAAGTTACTGGGTAACTGCAGTCATAAATAAATATATTTGAAAGTAAGCTGGTATATAGCTCATCATATTATGTAAGTGCTGATTGGCAGGTTTCGTATATAGTAAACTAGCTGACCCGGCGAACTTCGTTCCGCTTAAAAGTCAAAAATCTAAAATTAACAGTGTTTCTCCACTATATTATGCATGTATTATACATTAAAATCTTCCTCTTGAATTGCTCTATCTATTAAAAAAATACATTAAAATTCATCATACATAGGGACAGACAGCGGGAATCGACTTTGTTTTATACTATGTAGTGATATTATAATAAAAGTGCTGGAGTCCACAATATCTGAAGCCCGCCATAGAGAACAGTTTTTACAGTGTGAAAATAAATCTTAAATATGGCGTCAGCGAAAGCTTTCGAATGGAACCAAATTTTTATGCGTATTTAGTTATTTTTATTCAAATAATACAGTACTTTTGAATGGACTGATAAAAGTAGTCAAGGTACATATTGAGGTATATATTAGGGCTATTGCAAAATACGTTTTTAATTTTCAGATATTTGGAGCGCCAAGACTTTTTGGAAAGAGCAGATTTACGTCAATACGAAATTGAACGGGATTTGAGAATGAAACGTCGCAGCAATCGATAAGTCACGGACAGACCTCTCTTTTAATAACTTTAATGTTGTAGTACCAGTGTAATTGATAATACACACTTATGGCCATATTGATGTGTTTATTTCAAACTAATTTTATTTCCTTTACTCTTCTTTGTTTGTAAGAATTCTATAGATATTTAGGGTAAAAAGAAATTCGAGTTAGTGTTAGTGTAATATAATTGGCTGTACCCGTGTATAATTTCATTAAAATCGTTTTTTTTTTAATATAGATAAAATGAAGTTTTATTTTTCTGTTTTTTAATTGCTAAACATATTAGATCAATTAACAATAATTAATATAAACTTAATGGTTCAGTGCGAAGCGAACTCACTAAGACAGAACTTTTTCGTATAGAATATTTGATTCGAGCACTTACTGAAACAATATAATCCTGTTTCTTTTATTCATTTTGTATTACTTAGATCGAGGGATGTTTACACCTGGGGTGTTTTAAATATATATTGCATATTTTAAGATTGTTCTATGTAATCTGGTTCATACGATAAGTTTACAATATAAATGTAAAAATGATGTAAAGATCATTTTACACGATACTTATAAGTTGAGTTTAAGTCGAAATCGTATTTTTTTTGGAAATTTTGATAAGTTACCTAATACGGTTCAAAACATTATATAGTTAAGTTAGATGGTCAAGCAGGATCAATTAAGGGCTTCTGTACAGGGTGTTAAAATAGCAAGTATTTTAAAAATTCGGTATACTATCATTATTTCAATTTTAGTTGAATTTAAGGTGGCATTTATGATGGCAATAGAGTTTACACAATATTTCCTTTATGCGAATAACACCGAGAACATGCAATAAAGTCTCTAGCATACGTTTATTAGAGCCAATCGTACTAAATTAAAACGCAAACAACACGAATTACGTATCCCACGGTAGCCAACGAGCTTCCGCGGTGTACTGTGGCACGTTACATGTAACTGTTATATTGATAATGATAGCAAACAACCTCGCAAGGTCCATTTCATCCATTCTCCTCAATCATGTCAATGAATGCGACTCTTAGCGGGCAATCAATTTCAATCTGCGTGAACAAGTGCCTACGGGCCGGTCGACGGGCGAACGATTTGCAGTTTGTGCTAATAAAGCACTAAATAGTTGTCGTCACCAGTGTCACATAGCACAGCAGTTGTGAACTTGCATCCGCGGTGGCTTGACTTTGCAACTAAATTAATATTACAAATAGTACGTCTTTAAAAATAAATCTAATGTCACGTGACATTCATTAGACATTTATTTATCTAATATTTACGTGGTGCAATTGACATGACGACTTACGGAAGGTGGACGCTTATGGAAGGCGCCATGAATGGTGTTCAGGTATGGTAATTAATTTTTTAAATTGTTTACTATAATATACTACTATTGTTTACTATAGTTATTAGAGCTAGCTGCGTGTATAAAGTCTAGCTTTCAAAATAATGCAGAAAGACACACCTATGATGTAAATAGTCGCAATTAATGCCTATTTAGTAATCAAAAGTGATGAACCAAAACGTATTTCAATACAGATTCAGAAAAAAAAACAGAATTGAATATTTCAACTAAGTAACTTTCAAAAAATGTAAACGGATTGTTAAGAAATTGCACTGGTTTTGAAATATAATTCATCAACAGCTTTCATGGTGTGAACTGCACTAAGGATTCATAATTGGTACTTCCAAATAAAAAAATGTTATAAATATGAGTACTTTATTACCTACCTTTAAACTTATAAGACATTTTTAGCATCTACGCATGCATTCGTTTATCACCTTATGCAGGTCCACTGCTGGACATAAATCTCTCTAATTGGGATATTTGCTAATAGTCCTCGCGCTTGGCAAGTGTAATATGGTGATCACGGTGGGTGTTGATATTACACGGCAAGACGCTGTTTTCCCTTGGTCGCCTTCTAGATCATCTGCCGAAAGGGAGCGAATGGTGTTAATCAAGACCGACATCATACGGCATCCTTACATAACGGATTTTAATGAACTATTTAGGAAAAATGATAATCTCCGAGTCTAAATTACAAAATGTAGAGCTCTTTTAGGATCATTTTTATCTGATTGAGGTAGCAAACGAGCATGCAGTCCACCTGATGGTAAGTGGTCACTGCCGCTTATGGACATCTGTAATCAACTTCATACAGAACATGGGTTCCATCTGAAGTCAATCTTAGACGCTTTGCTACTTTCGAGGACTATGATGCTCGCCTTATGAGATGTGGGTAGTTAATCCACATTTTGCGTAGAAAATATTCTTAGTTTCACTATTGTGAAATTGACATTTTCTTCCCTTTGTACTATCGAAGCACGTATGCAAATAAAGCACTTTAGTAGTGTACCTTCTGACATCGTACACTCATGAATCACATACCTTTTGGTATGATTCATATGTTTTTTAGAAGATTAATAATAATTGTAATAGATATATCTTGATATATGAACCACGTAAAAAGGTGAATCCTATGACACAATTCGAATGCAAAACATTTTCGTAAACTTGTAGAGGATGTCCTAACAAAAAACATAAGTGGATAGTTAAGGGACATACCCAAACGAGAAACGTGTTTTTTGGAGGCATGGAACACCCAGTGCGTGAGTTCAACTAGTTTTAGACGATTTTGTAAAAAAAACTAGGTACTGACTTCTGCTTATCATTTAAAATAACCAAGATCCTGGCTCTATAATGACATAATTAATTTAAAAAAGGTGTGTTCGATATAGTTTCCACGCAATACGTATAAAGAAGATAATAATTTTTATAATTTTCACATAAAAAGTAGCATATGCCTACGTATAAAAGTATTCTGCTTGTGACTTTTAAAACCTTTACCAGTCAACCTTTCAAAATAATTGAAAGGTTCACTGATAGAGAATGCTTCTAGCATTAAGTCCGCCTTTTGTAGGTAAATTGTAATATAATTGGTATAATAAAGTATAAATAAATAACGACCCTATTCATCTCTTATTAAACTACTAAGTTACAGCATGAATTAAACGTAAAATGATTATAACTATTTATCGCCTGTTACGTAATTATCTAGCGTTAAGAAGGTTGGTAGTGAATTCTAGTTCCCACCCACGTAGTTTGGAGTTAGTGAATGACCAGCCGAAACAGTAATCCTAGGCCGGAGAATGAAATCTCCTGGGTTTCTGACAATAAAATCAAAAAATAACGTGAGTTCAAAAAGAAAATCCATATAATTTATAGATAGGTTTAAGAACTTTCTCATAAGAAATAACATTCACTTATAATGAGAACTTATCTAATATTAAAATTAAATACAATATTCGGCATACGTGCTAATATTCTATCCTTGGTATGAACATGTGGCGACCTCCCGCTACTCATCAAGAGATGGCGCTACTAGTATTCTGAAACACGCTATCGAAGCATTCTCAGAATTGTGCATATATACAAGTTCCGAACATCAACTGTCGGAGCACGACCGCTCCCCAGGCATGATCACCTAGCCTGGCGGGAGATCTCCCTTTGCCAAAGTGGTGACCCCAGACAAGGACACGTCCCTTCACGATGGTGGCGACGTCACACCCTGGATGGACCGCAGCATCTCAACATCAGATTAGCAGCTCATCGGGTGCATCGCAGCACATTCGGAAACGCTTCCTGTGCCTGGTCCAGCTGCTCTCCGCGACATCACGAACGGCTTGAGCAGACAGACATTGCTCGCCTCCACACTTCGCTCCACCTTCACATCCCGACTCACCGAGGATAGAGGGCTTTCCAAGACCTGACTTCGCCCTCCCATCTCGACTCACCGCAGATAGAGGGCGATCCAACGGTACTTGCAGCGAAGACTCGCGGACCTATCGACCTCCGGTCTGAGCAGGGGGTGATGTGGCGACCTCCCGCTACTCATCAAGAGATGGCGCTACTAGTATTCTGAAACACGCTATCGAAGCATTCTCAGAATCCTGCATATATACAAGTTCCGAACATCAACTGTCGGAGCACGGCCGCTCCCCAGGCATGATCACCTAGCCTGGCGGGAGATCTCCCTTTGCCAAAAACACAATACTTAAGATTCACAATAGATATATGGCAAAACACAGTCTTGTGCGAATTTTCAGTTATACATATATGTATTTAAGATTATTTTGTGGTTCAGTTTAGTTCACATGAATTTATTTATTGATTCATCCATATGTATGATAAAATGTAATTATCACATGCTTTTACGTCGCATATATTTGCAAAACATATAGTTACAATGATGGAGAATAAGAGATAGTAGAAATTTCTATAATTTTTGTCAGTTTTGTTGGGCTGTTTGTCTTCGTGTTTGATATTGCATAAAGTTATAACTAACCTGATTTTATATAAAGGATTAGTAATCTTAAGATTACATTCAGATATTAATTCATAAAAATAATAATCTTCTCTATCAAAAGTAATAATTTAAAGTTACAACAATATTTCCAAGTGCGGGTGGCTCAGTGGGTCACAGCTAGCGCCTATCTACTGAATAAGATATTTTAATTAAAGAGACTCTAATTACATAAAGTTTTATTGCGTATTTTTAGTCAAAAACATCGTGTGTAACCCACAAGTTCTAAGTGGTTTAGGGGTTATGAAATCGTAGTTGAATCATGAACAGTTTTGACACTGAGATACATACATCTGGATATTTTGGATAAAGTGGTTTTTGACAATTCTCACTCTCGGTCTAAGGTAATGACGTAATCTGGATCGGTGAACGTAGCGGAAAGGAAAAGTGGGCGAGCTACCGATTAAGTTCGCAGCCTCGAGTTGCGCCCACGCATCCACGCCTTGCACCCTTCGAATCTGATTAGAAATCCTACCGAGAAATCTGTCTTCTCGTAATATATTCCGTCTATTTCGATAGCTTCTGGGTATTGACATGATTTTATTCTTTATTGCTATGTGTTTAAAATTTAACTGTTCTTACAAACAGTTTTCCTAAAAAATAACGGCAGAATTCACGCATTGCAGTTTCTACAATCTCTACCATTTCGTGTGTGAGTGATAGAGTCATCTATTTTGTATTTTTTAACCGATTTTAGCCTTGAGATGTTTATCCAGGATCAATATTGTCTCTTTGTTGCTTAAATGGTTATGATTGCAAGTAGTCATCTGTAGATCTTTCTTTTATCAGAAGCTCACAGATTTGATGTAATTAAATTTACACGATCCGTAATTTACGTAGTTATCTATGTACTTGTGTGCAAGACGGGTCTGAATTTTATTTCACATACATAGATCTCGACACTCACGTTAGTCATTTTAAACAACGTTAGTACTATTATGTTTAAAATATTTATTCAGGTGTGTAACTGTGTACCTTGCAAAGCGATACAAATGAATGAGCCACGGCGGTAATAGTGGTGTGCATTGCGCATGTGTACTCGCGCTCGATAATCGCACTACGCCCGTGGCCGCGGCACGTGTCCGTATGATCAGCCGGAGGGCTTGAGATGAAGGAGGCTGTGCCGCGACCCCGAACTGCGATCGCGGCATCATAGTAAAGCGCCGGGTGATCCGCGGCGCACGAGGGCCGCTCGAAGGCGTGGGGTTGGTGAGTGGGCGATGCGCGGCGAACGCGCCAGTCGCACGCTCGCGCGTATCGAGACCGGTGTCGATCGTGTGCCGCCGAACCGTCGCTCTACGCACGCCTGTTCCCAGCTGTATTGTTTTATTTACGAGTGCTGCCTTATCGCGTGCTTAAATGAAAATCGATACGTGATGTGGGGATAATTTGGAATTCGCTGTGAAGTGCTCGATAACGTTTGTCGGTGGAAAATTCGTGTTCGGGAAAGTGTTTTTCTTGGTGTACGAGGCATCGACGGAGCCGGCGGCGGCGCGGCCCGTGGCGGCGGGTCGGTGGATGGTGCGGCGCGGGCGGGCGCCGGGGCGCGGCCGGCGGCGCCGCTAGCAAAATGTCGATACCCCTGGGCCGGGAGACTGTGCTCCCCACGCAGGTGAGACCACGCTTTTCTCGCTTTTCCGCCTGGCGTGAGTAACCGCGCTTGCAGCTCGCGAGCTTAATCGTCCCGGTGAATGATGTAGTGGTGGGAATCATATGGCAAGTTTTATTTTCATTCAATAATTTTGTTTACATTGTAAGTACTTAGAATTGTGTTATCGCATGACTAAGGACAAGTATTCTAGTGGAATAAGTTTTGATTTATTTTTGTACTGTAGAATAACAGTAATACGTTTAATATTTGGAAAATACATCTTTTCAGTTTTCCACAACTTTAAAATATTTTTAGTAACTACTCGTAGGGTTGAAAGTTTGTTAATTCTATCATTCTTTACACGTGAATCACTGATCTACTGAATCATCTACGACATTTTACATTTAGGTAGAGTCGTCAAGTATATAGGACATTTAGATAGAATCATCAGTAGATTCCTAATCGTAAGTGAGAGCAGTGTGTTTTGCTATAAAACTGGATTAACATTTATAAGTACCTGGAAATCTGAAGAGTTTCTGATATTACCTTATGATAACATAATCAGAGTGATTGAAAATCAAACGGAACAAACAAGGTGACCAATCATGCCTATCGTAGACTTATCGCAAACGAGTGATTCGCAGAACAGCTTTCATCATCGCCATGCGAGAAATAAACATACCTATAATAAAAACTAATACTTATCAAGGCTCATATACCCGAAATTATGATAAAACTAATGACGAGGTGTTATCAAAGATACTACTATCAAACATCTACGTACGTAATGTATGTAAATGCGCTAAACTCTACTTTTAATAATTTCCATAGAACCTACTTATACCTATTTTAATAATAAAAGCTCTATTTCATACTTGTAATGTGTTATTCAGTAGTTATTGTAAATAGGTATGCATGGCTGTACATTTTATAAAAATATAACGTAGACATTATTGTAACATTTAACATATTGTAAAAATATTGTCTTGTACAATAGGTACCTACTTACGTTTTGCAATTGTTGTCTTCAGTCTTTTGTTAATAAGCGTTTTTTAATTAATTTGAGCACCATATTAAAAGCATAGGTCATATAATAGTAATATTAATTGGTAGAGACATAACTAGGTACAGAATTTTATGTTTATAAAATTTATTTTATGTCATAAGTTTTTTAATATTGTAAATATCTGGCAATAAATATAATACCAATGTTATTAAAAACAAAATTTTAAATAATTATGTAGAACACAACAAAAACAATTGAATGTTAGTATCAGCAATGTTCTATTTCGCTAATAAAACTGTTCTAAATTGTAACTCCATAAATGAACGGCCTTCTAAGTAAATTGCAAATCGATTAGTGTTTTATAGGCAGTTGTATAATTGCATCCAATAATTAGCAGATGAAAATGATTAGGATCGTCTTTACGGCGAAGATTGAACTGAATTGTGGAACTTGCGCGGTCGTGCCAATACTGCCGAGTTCAAGGCTCTATTGATCCAGAAAGAAAGGACAAGGTTGGACTGAGATATTTCCATTGATTAAAAACCTATTGATCTTTTATCTGTAAAGCATTGATAAGTCTCAGCTGAAAAGGAATATGTCTGTTACAAAGTTAGGGAATTCTTTTAATTTGACGTTATGCATTCTAATTGGAGATATATTTGAAAATGAAGTAGGTTTTAAGGTGTTATTATGATCAGAAGAAGCATATTACTTACTATTTTTTTCATTTTTGACCAGACATATGCAAACATGTTAATTATTAAAAATTGTTGAAATTACTATCACATTACAAAACAAAAGTTAAAATAACTATGTAGTAATAGCTATCGTTTATAACAATGCAGAATATTTCCAACATAATTGTTTAAGCCACGTTACGAGGGTACCTAAACGAATTTGGTGTGCTCTACGGCCGTTGGAAAGTTCAAGGCTCTATTGATCCACGAAGCGGGTGCAAGGTTGGGTAGAGCTATTTCCGACCATTATTTTCAGTTTTTCCGCACAACAACGTAATCACATCCATTTTAACGTACAAAAGCGTAACGTGATTTTATTTTTAGAACGTTGAATAAAATTGAAACAAGGATGGTGAATATGGTGATTGATCACATAGTTCATGCGTTTAAGCAACCTTTTATAAAGATTATTGTTCGAATAGAAATCCTAATTTCAATTTTGGATAATTCATATGAACCTCATTGGGTCCATTTTTATTTATAACATAAAGCAATTAAAGGAAAAAGTAAATCAGTTAAAAACAAAACCATTTGCCGATCTACAACTAATTAATCTAATAAATACTACGCATGTATATATACAATAGTTTTAATGTCATTTGAATAACACAAATAGGTTTAATAACCATTGTATTGCAATAAAATCTGACACTGCTTACAAAGATAAGTGTCCAATTACGCTCAGTATACGGTCGTTGGTACTAGAAGTTCCGTTTTTATTCTACAACTCGTTAAAGTAAAGATAAAAGACTTAACCTCGTCCTGGTCGCCTAGATACCTTTACGTAGGGCTGGCAGCTCGTGAAAATGAAACCTAGTCCAATACGACTCATATTAGAAAAGTATAAGAAAATATTCAACACATTTGTCGTAAACAAAAATGTAAATCTTATCAGGAATGAGATAGTGTGGGTACGTGTGAATTTCTAGAAAGAATCAACTGGTAGGTATCAGAGGTTTACGCAAATAGGTAATTGGTGGAAAGCAGACGAATATCATCCAATGGCACTTGACATCCACCCTTAATACTGTTACGGTCTTGTCTGAATGCGGCCACATACTAAAACTTTTCTACACTGGCGTTTTCGGGAGGGGTCTCTAGCAAAAAGCTCAATGCTTTCGGGAACTTAAGTCTTCCAATACACGGCCAAATTTCTGGAATAGATGGACCTAAAAGTTTCCCTTCAATAGCAGGAGACAATTAGTTTTAGTGTGACTAACACCTTCATTTTAAGATTTTTTACCTTTAGCCAATGGCGTAGCGTGGGGAGAGGCGGGTCCGCCCTGAGCGGCCACTACAACTTGGGAAGGTGTTTCATATGAGGAAGAACAGTCAAAAGCCATCCCATTAGCAAATGTGTCAGCAAAAAATCTAGCAACCCTATTTCCGCGAAGTTCGTCCAGCATTTCTTGCGTGGACGCGCGGCGACGGCGTAACACTTACATTGCTCTCATATGACTCACTAGGAACGCTGGGATTCTTCAGCGAATGTGCACTTACACGACCGTTAACTTCACTTGTGCAAACACTTGCCTGTCTCCGTTTACTGGTTCAGACGTAGAATGGAGAAACAAAGCCAAATATGCAATATATACGCTTAATCGCACATTGTCTGGTCATTCAACTCGCGTCTGAAAAACTAAAGCTAAACTGTAGACTGCATGCAGAATTTTCTCGCCTAGTTAATTCTTGTAACGTAGTAAAAGACCTAGACTTTAATTTTAACCGAATAAAAAAAATAGAGAAAGTTATAAAGTCGAGAGAAAGTTATAAACTAAGTAAATTATGTCTAGACAAAATCTTTACCAGGTGGTAAAACCAGTGTAGTTCGAGCGGGGAGGTACCACCGGTGTGCGTTTCGGTGGAAAGGTGTAGTTGCCGGCTTAGTTTTATATGAGGCGACAATCTTAGTACTCGGAAATAGCAAAGCATCTGTGATCGACTTCAGATAAAACTCTTGTTCTATATAAAGTTGCTTACAGATTTCCATAAGCGGCAGCGACCACTTGCCATCAGGATAAAAGAATGTAATAAATGTAACCAAGATTTATCAAACTAATGTCACCCGATGTCAAGCGACAATGAAAGTATAGTCGTATACATATTTAGTTAGCTACGTAAAATGATATAGGCATAATTGGAAATTATGCAAAGTAACCCCCGGCTGTCCCTTATCGCTGGTACATTGTCTGCATCTTAGCAGCGGCCTTATTGCGTTAATGGAAGGCTTTACCTTAGCCCGAGTGTATGGAGCGTGAGAGGCAACAATACACTCTTTAATATCGTTCTCGTAGCATAATGTGTAACGATGCTATATATAGCATTTAGATATGTATATCTAAATCAGCGTTTTCCAAAGATTAGGGACCTTCTAGGTTGTCGCAGTTTGCAAAAAAAAATGGGGAACAAAATAAAAGCAAATTCCTACAATTTTTAAACCGATTCAAACCAGAACTAGTCGTCTTGGTTAAATTAAATTTAACAGCACATTTTAATTGCTTACTTCATGAGGTAACTTTTCTTTGTTTCATTAATAGTTACGTACTCTTAGTTAAGTTATTACAATTTAACTAGCTATGTACTCTTAGTTAAGTTATTACAATTTAGCTAGAGTACCTAAAGTTTTAATCTATACTGGCATAAACTATATCAACACTAGATAGTATCGATATATTTTTATATATCGATATTATCTATGTACAATTGATTCCCAGTAGGATAAGATCAGCCACATCGTGGCACACTTCCCACGCTACCCTTTAAACCATTAATCTTTATGTACCTACTTGTCTCTATGGTAATGGAAAATCGGCTTCTGTTATTGAAAAAAGACATTTGTTATCTACTAGTAGTACTAGTATTGAAACATATTGTGTTATGTATATTGTATACACCCCAGTGTAGGAATAAAGTGAGTACGTATTTACGTATTTATTTACGTTATCATTGATATTTATTTTATTTATAACGACTGTTTATGAATTATGGTAAATGTTACATTTACATGTATCATTTCAAAATATAATTTAAATGATAATAATCATTCAATGATAACGACTGTTTATGAATTATGGTAAATGTTACATTTACCATTGAAGTTATAGTATACTACCAGCTGTCCCGACAAAGGTTGTTTTGCCATTTAAAAAATAAAAAAAAAATGATAAGGGTGGACAACTCTTAAAGGGTATGAAAAATAGATGTTGGCCGATTCTCAGACCTACTGAATAAGCATATAAAATTTGATAAAAATCAGTCAAGCCGTTTCGGAGGAGTATGGCAACAAAAACTGTGACACGAGAATTGTATATATTATATAGTCAGATAGTGTAGGGTTCTAGGGTTAAGACACACAGGGAATAAGGCAAAATTTCAATAGTAAGAAATACTTAGTCTAAAAACTTCAAGCTATTTAAAATTTTAGTTTCACAATGTTTTCCGCTCATATGTAGGTACGCTCTGTTTACTTTTAAATTTATCTTTTATCTATGTCGATACTTTGTGTTTATCAGATAAAGTTATCTATAGATTTTGAATGTGGACGACAAATATTAAACTTTTGGCAATGACGTAAATGACTACAAATGGATTTTTAAATATAAGTAAAATACGTGAGCAACACCTTTATTATTGTAACCTAGTTATTTAAGTGTGACGGAATTGTCTACAGACTTATTCTTATAATAAGAACAAACAGTACTAGTAATAAGGTAGAGTAGATTAGCGTAGTATTTTGTTAACGTATTTAGCTAAAGTTAAGGACGTGATTCTTTCGTTTTTAATTTTTTTTATTATTAAATATTCTCGACAGCACTTAAAAGTTGATTATACCATAATTACAAAACACTTAGAAAGATAAAACATATACGTTTTACATTTATCGTTAAAAGGACGAGAGTTACGTGTAATTAGCTCGAGTGCCATAGACTACGATAGATATATGTATGTACATAATATGTTTTCTTATAAGCGAAACGGTTCTAATCGAAAAACATCAGCAACTTCAGAAATGCAATCGATTTCCAATCCAGGGCGAACAATCGATTCCACTGGGATACAAAAGAGATGGGTTATTATGTAGCCAAATATGGTCCGCGAGAGCATTCTCCAAAAGTGGTTTAAAGGACGCCGCCGAGGACGGCGGACAAGAAGTTGTATTCCGACTGGTTGAGGTTATTTAAGGAACTTATAGTTCCGAGAAATCACGCACGCGACGCTTTACTACCTTCGCTGAAGGAATTTGGATGCTCTCGATCTTGTTTTGCTAATTGTACGAAACCGGCTTTCGTGAGGATGCGATTTTAAAACTTTACGGAGCGCCAAGCACGTGACATTGTCTAAACTTTTTTGTATTTTGTATAAGAGATAAAGAGATGCTTAAAATTACAATGAACAGCTATATAAATAAATATAGGTAGTTGAAATATCTGTAGGAATTCAATATTACCTACTGTCATTTTAGATACTTGTATCTGCAATGTTGCTGATTGTTGTACTGCAATATAAATTAGATATATGTAAAACGTAGTAGGTATAGTAAACGTGCTACATTATGCCTATGCTACCTTTTATCCCAAAATACATAAAATTATATAATAAGTATGTTTATTTTGATTCATTATTTTCAAAATTTATTCAAGTAATTTCCGATGTTTATTTAAGTCCCTATTTTCTGTTTTAATTGCTTGACTGCCGTGTAGTTATAAAAATTATCGTTAATCAGGCGCCATTTAAGTGAGCAAATCACTAGTAAACAATCAGGGCTCGGTAAACGCGGCTGATGCCATGTTGCAAGTGCTCGTCGGCCCTCGCCGCCATATACGGTGGGCCCACATCGAGGCAGTCTCCAGGGCAAGCATGATCAGTGAAAGACTATTCGAGAATTTGGTGGAACAGATTAATGATATGGGTTCCGTTTCGATGTAACAAATAAAGCAAAGAATAGGTAAAGGAAATTCTCCTTCTCTTGTTTGTGCTATTGACTCATAGATACATACTTGTGCACTCAGAAATAGACCAGATGTTTCTAAAAGAAGTGTTAGCTAAATAAGTCATTTCAGACGTCATTACGATTTTTACTTTTAATTGTACTTTGGATGGACACAATCGTATAAAATACCTACCTATAAGACAAATTTGAATTCATAACTTTAGACTTTTGACATGTCGGGGATCGATCCTGAATAGGCATGTGAGAATAATCTAATAATGATATTAAGTAACATGCATATTATGCCGTCCTAAAAACATACGTACATTTTGTAAATTAATTCACTTTTCACTTCTCACTTACCTCCTTATGAAACTGAAAGGTCGAAGAAGTACTTTACAATTTTTATATGTTTCTATATCGATAGAAATTAATATCAGACTTCGAACTTTAACCAGCCGAATCGGCGAATCTGTACTTTGTTTTACGTATCGATGATTTCACGATAATGACTCATGCTTGCCCTATTCGCGTCACCAGTCATACATCGCAGTATGAAGAGTAGTTCCTAGTGCTCTTTGTTCTTTTTGTGTTTCTAGAAAATATTATATAGTTTTTGCTTACCATCATAAATTACCTATATATAATTACGTAACCTTGTATAAGGTAAACGAGTAAATACGCCTTGAAGGATCAAATAACATGAACGTATTGTCCACTCTTAAGTAGTTAAAATATTACTTGTATAAAACAAAGCAGTCAGTAATTTGAGCCATAATAGTTACAAAATAATTATAGGCACCATCAATTATTTTTACATTACATCATATACCATTACAGACAATTACTCGAGGGTGGGCATTTTGTAAAATTAGTTTTATATTTTATTCATAAACTAACCAACACAATATAACCAATTTTTCCTAATGGATATCCTTATACTTTAAAGTTCTATATTTATAAAGGATTGAATAGTGATTGATTGAACAAATGTTATCTATATGGTTACATAATTCGACACGTAAAATTACATCTCACACGATTTACAACTTACAACAACAACGTTGTTAACCTTTAAAATTGGCGCAATTCTTCGGAGGTCAGTAATTATTTGTCATGTATTGCGAATACATTTTTATATTACATTTAGTACATATTGTTTAAATATTCAAACATTTATTTGAGTTTATTTTACATCTTCTGACTCTAGTTGTTATTGCACAAACAGTAAGTAGGTAGTTTGACAAGAGTAGGGTAGTTTTACGTAATAGTTACAAATCCCCAACCCCAACTGCTATACTTTAAATAGTATTTAATTCCTGTTTCAATACATATATTTATAAAATAGTACGCTTTTTGAAAGTTTGCATAAATATATTAGGTATATAATACAAAGATGATTTATTATTTTTGGAATTTTCCATTTACTAGCTTGTAAAATAAGAGCCTATAATAGCTATACTGTTATGGTTAATAATGAATTCGCTCCCCGCACGTCTTTTTATTACGTGCGTAATTTTACTAAGGTAATTGAAATGAATCCAACTCCTCATGTCTTAAAATCCGTAAACTCGTTTGTATTGTAGAGCGTGCCAAAGAATAAGACAAAAATGCTCGAAAAATTGTACCTTGCTATAGTTGCTTTTTGCGGTCATCACCTTTAAACTTTAAATAGATTTGCCAAAAGATAGGTATCATTGACGTGATACTTATCTTACATCAATTACTCTTAAAATATAAAAGATATTGGCTTGACTGCTTACCAAAGATAAGTCACGCCGCGTACAGTGCAAATTTTACGGTGCCCTAACATTCTTGACTTTCGTTTTAGGCAAATCTTGTTTTTGTTAGTGTTGTTCTAAATTCGAAAGTTTATGAGGATGTATGTATTTATTTTCACGCGAAAAAAAACATAGTTGGATTTCGCTGTAATTTGGAACACATACATAGTTTATGACCAAGATTATTCTTTATTCATAGAATACTCTTCACTTTGGTCGATGTGACCATAACCGTGGAAATAACTTAGTAAAGTAAATTCAGTTATAAAAAAGCAAAAAATCGCTAAATGTTAATAATGAACACTGCAAAAAAAAATATTGTAAAAATGACAAGAAAGGCCTCGTACCTACATCCTTGTTCACGTATTTATTTTTTACGTAAAATTATCACTCTGAGGAAAGGGCCCTTATTCTATCGCCCTATTTAAATTGCTCAAGCGATTTCCGAGTGACTTCTTGAGTACAGTCATACAGTGTATTTTGGTATTGTAAAAATAAATTTTACGAGTTTTGAATTTTGTAGACAACAGAATAATTATATTATAGGCACCCTATTAGTTATAGATACTATATTATATAAATGAATTATTTAGGTACATGTACCGTGAACGACAAGACGTGTTAGACTAAATCAATTTGGCTCTAATAGCCCGTAGCACTCACAGTTCATGGGTCTAAAAGCTTATATTCTCGTTCGAGTCGCTGTAATAGGTTCTATAATAATGATTATAATAAGACGTAAGAAATTATTGAAGACATAATTAAGAAAATACATAATTATTTAGTACGTAAGCACGAGTAGTATAAAATTAAAGTAGAGCTGGTAATCACGTTATATTTTCCTATATTATAATAATATCTATCTTATACTTACTTTAGTGAAACATTGTATGATGCGTATAATTGATTAAATTATTTACTTGCCCTGGTGATGAGCGGGGTACCCAGTAATACGACAATCCAACCCAGTACAGGGGCCCTTGCGTCTTGTTTTGTAACTGTTATTTAATCAATAAAACATTTTTATTTTATTTTTATTAATATGTACAAATGAATAAATACTAACTAAAACTAACCGCTTGGGAGGCAAAAATTAACTGTAGGGAGCTTTTGAAAGTCTAAATAGCAATCAATACGAAAAACCGGGGATAATATTATTGGCTTCATAAGTGCAGATCAAAAGGCATTGTGTCTAAAAAAAGTTAGCAGGTCGGATAATAAAATTCGGTTTACGATCTGATTTGCATTTTGAGCTTGGTCCGGTAAGGCTTTTAGCCTTAGTGGTGATATAAATAGAATTTTAATGTTATTTATTTTACATCTGTATAAAGCAATGTATTTTAAGTAGTCATAAAACGTAAAATGTAAGTGGTATTTTGCAATCAAAAGATAATGTTCGAAATCAAACTATATAGTTCAGTAGCTTGAAGCAGGAAATGAGAATAAGCAATTAAGTATAGAATTATCTTAGATTGAGATAGGTGAAACTAATATGTATTAAAGTTTATTGACCAATAATAAAAAAGCCTTAGTCGTGATAGAAATTTTATGCACATTGTCTAAAATTGCTCTATCATCACATGCTTTTCTGTTTTTAATATATTGTAGGAGTGTTCACGCTAATAATTCGGGTTTGACGAGTTACCTTAATTGATTTCACGCTATCCTCAGGTCATTGTAATGTATTTGTGGACATAAATACAAATAAGGTACTTTAGTTTAGAAAAGAGATATTTCCATTACTTACAAAGAAAAACCCGTGAAAAGATATTAAAAAGAAAAATAATTAAAACGTTGTTGAAGTTGAGAGTATCTGGAATTCTGGAGGCACATCAATCGCTAGGTAGTAATAAATTTGTTTTTGTATGATGTGATGATTGCACCAGATTGGCGATAGAACCAATCGAAAGCAACTGACAAGTCAGCTTTTTATAGCAAAATCTGTGTTTACATTTACACGTGGAAATGAATTCAATTAGTGACGTGCTATTCATCAACGTCTAATGATTGCGTTGGCGCTGCAGTTTTTATTCATATCTTGTTTTATCGATTTAATGATGAAAAGAGAGCATCACCTACACCGTCGGGACATGATATACTTGTCATTTTATATGTTCCTCCCAGTAATAGCCTAGCTACGAGTATATTCCCAATAATAGCTTACATAAGTGTAATATTGAATTTTTTTTATCTGACTGAAGTAGCAAACGAGCATGCAGTCCACCTGATGGTAAGTGTTCACTACTGCCCATGGACATATATAATTAACTTCATACAGAACCTGGGCTCCATCTGAAGTCAATCACAGATGCGTTGCTACTCCCGAGGACTATGATGGTCGCCTCATGCGAAAGTATGCCGGCAACCACACCCTTCCATCGAAACGCAAGAAATGTTTCACGCCAGAAATAGGTGTGGCGGTGGAACTTACCCGGTCGAACTACAATGGTTTTACCACCTTCAAAAATAGTTAAAAATATTTAATTTCGACATCATATTCAAGATGAAATTGAGATCTTAATGCTTTTAATTTTAACCATAAACCAGCGCGCAGCGCAGCGAACTTTCTTAATTCCTAATAATGCCTAAAAACAATAAATCTATAACGATAGGATACAAATGCATTTTTACTATAGTTTGTAGCTATTTCCTGTTAATTATATCAATATAACTCAATAATCTATCAGGATTAAACGGTTACTTGTTACAAGTAGGTAGTATTGGCATTAATACTTTTTCTAAGATGTACCTATTAGTAACGCAAAAAATTGCTCGAACAAAACAAGTTTAAGTACTGTTAACCAGCGCATGTAAATAATCTCCTTAAGTAGTTCAGTAGCCTTAGTTTTTATTAGGCTCTATATTTAATCCTTAAATAATGTTAATTACATTTCGTAACTAATTTCTTGGTTAAAACATGAATGGTTGACAACAATGTTTACATAAGGCTTACATACGGCATTTGTATGGTTCATAATTATTTTCCATGTTTATCTCACAAGATGAACCAAAGTGAAAGACTTATAATCTTTTGCGTTCTCCGGAAATTGTAAAAGCCACGATCGCAAAAACCGACGATTAGACAAGTCACGAACCTATTAGATACATTAACATCAATTCATCAATCTCTGGGAATAACGGTTTTCTGGCCTAACACTCGCACACCTAAAAGATATATTTTTTACACAAATGGCGACAGCCGATATTACTCGCAAATTTTCTAGGTAACGCGGCCATGTACTTGTTTATAGTCACTTATATACGGTTGTTTTTGCTTGTCTGCTACTTTAAAATTAACAAGTAATCGCTTTGATTGACTCTAATACATTTTTTATAACACTGAGGTCGTTTGAAATGAATATGTCTGAAAGTGTCGGTCTGATTTACCCATTAAGTAGAAGAAGCAGTAAGATTTTAATTATATACATGCAGAAAAATAACTTGTTATTGTGAGTAGGACATAAACTGTGTATGTGTTTTCTAAATAACTGTGTAATCATAAATAGTGATAATTACGTGGACAAACTATTAATGACATGGAATTACGCTATTAGCAGCCTAATATTTGCGGCAAAAAGGTGGATCAAAGCAAATTTTATAACAGCGGTAATGAGAACTCGGTGTGACGTAAGAGAAAGATAAATCTTAAACGCCTGTCAACGACGAGACATTTAGTGCTCCTTATCTGAATCTTTCCTTTGCCGCTTATAATCTTAAAGCATTCATAAAAGTCAAATCTTTGGGAACAGGTGCGACTGTGAAAGAAATTTTAACGCCCTCGCCATTCTATCTGCAAAGTAATTCATGTCACGTAGAGCACAAATGTCGGCGTTAGGTATGTATGCAAATTCTATCATTGTGTATTGGGTTACATAGCCATTCATATAATTCGACCTAGCAGACGTCATTGCGCAAACAACTTCTTGAAAACCACATTCTTGGTTCTGTACAACAAATACACTTTAATATCTGCTCGATGTAGTTTCTAAATTTTCTTTTTTTTCTTTATATTTATACGAGAACAAGGCCTTTGCCTATGTCATTTGAAATTTACCGCTAGAATGAAAATTGCAGTTATTGAAAAAGTATTTACATAATTTCGACATAGTTTCTATTTTTCTATAATATTATGAGGACAAGGTTAACAATTACCTTTGCGATATTAGCAATGACAGATAAAAATATTTCCCGGTGCAATGACATTTTGCAGTATTGTCGTGTGTTGTTTAGTGTCGAGTCAATGACCTCGAATGTTATAAAAAGTAACTTGAAGCCGTCCGCCGCATTACTGCAAATTGACTCCTTATCGGACGAAGCAACGTAGTCTTGCCATGCTTACCTCGCGTATATGCTCTTGACACTATATCATTTATTTTATTAGATTGTGGCCAAATAAGATTGCACTAAACAATCCCTTTATAACGAGTTAATTATGTATTCTTTTAACGAAAGCAAAACAGTCAAAGTTCTTAATCATAAATAATGAGTTTAAAATGACATAACGCAGTGAATATTGATGCCAGAATAATAATACACTTATATCTTTTCTCTGTTTTGTTTCGCCGCTACTTGAAACATGTTCGTACGTCGTTGATGACTTCCATCTTCCAAGCGGTACTGGGTGGTCCGCGGTTGTTCGAAAATTAATTGTTTCAAATTCAAACGATTTTAATGAGGATTAAAAATGACTTCTTCGACGATTAAAAGCCTGGGTATAATTGGATTAGTAAGAAAAAATAAAATTAATTGAATGGGAATAATGCGCATTTATTCTATTTAATGGGCAGCTTATGATTGAATATTTTATCGTTACCTTTGAGTTCAGAAGATAGTGAACGTAACATTGCTCGAAGGTGACGTTTTAATAGAAATTTTGTAGAAAGTGTGTTGCTAAAATATAAAAATAAGTACTTTCCTAAGTGCGTACATATTTCGCACAGAATATAAAGGAACTTTCTCTATAACTCATATAACACTTATTTAAATTAAATAATGTTTAGACTTGAGAGAGAGAATTGATTAAATTAATCGTGCTCCCTTCGAGGCTCCACAGTGTATCACTCTTGACTTTCACTGATCAAATTTTTGCTAAAAGCCGGTCCATGTTTTGCGAAAGTGGTTGGTCTGGCGGGTGAAGGCATTATATATCGGTGTTGGTGGTTAGCACCGGATAGACTAGACATGCTGTGTTTCATTCTTCGTTTGTGCACGCTCTTACTTTTATGTACCTTGTTAGATAAAATATTGGCATCTTTTTATTTTTATAAATTTAATATGTATTCATGATTGATAATTTACCTCTAAATAACACCAAGTGCATATTGATATATATTTGTTCATTAGACTGTACGTTTTTTATAATTGAGTAGTGCTTGTTACGAGATTATTTATTTCTTTTAACTGAACCTAAACAGTAAGCACACGAGCAGTTTACATGTACGTTTATTAAAGTCTGCGTCATTCAAATTAGTCTGAAATTCAATTTACTTACTAATGAGCAATGTGTATCATTTATCTTTAAACAAAATAGGGACTGTCATTTTGTTTAACGTGCATCTGGAGACGTGAGCAGAACCTCGAATAAAATAATTATGTTACATTGTTTTAAGCAATGACTTGTGACCGTTTAGAATGAATTAATTTCACGTACCAGCTTATCTCTCAATCTCTCTCTAAATTTTATTACTCTTGTTAATATTATGATAATCGGATATTAAATTTTTGGTCACGCGAAGTATTTATGAATGAACATTATAACATTTTTGCCATTTTCTGTAATTATTTTGTGTAATATTTAATAGAAAGAATGTAAATTTCGGAGAGGTATCTACTGTTTTACTACGTGTTAAAAAAAAGAATTTACATCAACTTTTTTTCTTGTTTATAATATTCTAAACCATATGGAGCCTGTATATCTAATATGGAGAAAGATTATCATTTTAACGTCAAGGGTATCTACATTTTAAAGGATAATTTTGTCGTATAAAAATAGAGAATATTTGCTATAAGACGTAACTAAGTTACGTTTTGTAAAACTAGAAATAATGGAGTGAGTCCATTTTATAATTAAATTACCAAAATGCCATCGAGATAAGGTGAAAACAAGATACTTTTCGCTATAACTACGCACAACATTATAAAATCCTAATTTTATATCTGTAATCATTTAGTGATATGATTGCAAGGACACCCACGCACGTGTCCCTCATTACCGACCCTTTGAATTCTTCGCACGTTTGTATGAACTGATATCTGCGCACGATTTTAAAGAATGACTTGTAATAACTTATACGGCTATAAAGGACTGACTGACAATGTAATATTCTTAGAATTGAATGTATTTTTTCAATAGACAGAGTTAATAAATAGCATTTGCAAGCTTTATTGAAGGAAGGGTTGTTATAAAAGTAAAAAGGATTTCTGCATTTAATACTGACAATATCTTGGTATGGGTACGAAGTGGCTAATGTAGAATTGCACATCAAAGAAAGGAATGATGTTTGAATTTTTATTCGAAAAATGTTAGACATGAGTGTAAAATAAATAAAGATAAGTAACGACCACACAGTCCATCTGAAAATAATTGCTTTTCATGGACTTTTATTATTAACATTAGATTAATCACCTTAATATTAATCACCTTAATAGTTGTCTTCTAAGGTTAGTCATCGATACGTTGTTTCTCCCCCTGAAGACTAATCTGTAATTCTAGCTTACCACGCTATTCAAACTAAAACAACAGTGCTTAACATCATAATTATCAGAAATGCGTGACGTTAGTTCGTCTAGCGCAAGTCCACAAAAAAATTACTAGCTTTAAAAATATATGATATTTATGAGTAAATTTGTAGCCATAACAGCCAAGTGGCAGATTATTAGTGCCAGAAGCAACCATGTTCGTGCGACGATACCATCAACGATCGTCGACAACGGTCGGCGGTCGACGGTCGTGACTGACACGCAGATAGTGTCGCGCCGACAACACGGTATTGTTTTATGGGACATCATGTAGCTGTAGGTTGGACAAATGACATTGTACTTATAAACATATTATTACAACTTTTTAACCGATTGAAGTAGCAAAAGATCGGCAGTCCTCATGGCAAGTAATCCCCTCTTCCTGTCGACATTTGTAAGCATTTATATAAAACCCCTCTATCCGAAGTTATTTATATGTGTTGTTACTCTCGAGGACTAAGGTGGTCGCCTTTTACCGAATCACAAGAACTGCCTCACGCTGAAATGAAATTAAATGAGAGCAGTGATAGCCTAATAGTTGAAACTTGCCCTCTCAATCGGAAGGTCCGAGGTTCAAACCCAGGCACGTAGTACTGATTTTTCTGAAGCTATGTGCGTATTAGTGATTAATTATCACTGCTTTTTGACGAAGGGAAACATCGTGAGGAAACCTACACACCCGAGAGTTCTTTAAAAATAAAAAAAGATCTCGGAGGTGTGTGAAGTCCTCCAATTCGCACTTGGCCAGCGCGGTGGACTATGCCCTATAACTCTCTCATTCCCGAGAGAAGACCCGTGCCTAGCCGTGGGACAATAATGAGTTGACGACACCAACGGATCGAAACATGACCTCTACTGTGATCTGGCGAGAAATAAGATTGGCAATAGTACCTCCTGGGTCGAGCTACACTGGTTTTACCACCTGGCTAAAAACTATATTGGAACTTGGAAACGTTATAACACGATTTTTTAATCTCGGCGTATTGTGTACATGTCATGTAGCGCATTTTTCATCCGATACGATATTTTGACCCAGTTGCATGTGTTGGATAAATAATATGTATGAAGTCAGTTCATCGAGAGTACCTACTCGTTAGGCATAATAACGTCTCGTCTTCAAACCGTTAAGGTCTCACTGTTGGGCAAGCGAAGGGCTTTTAGAATGAAGGAACTTAGGCCATGGCGCTGACCCAGTGCGAATTGCAAGAATTAATGCACCTTTGAGGCTTTTAAGTACTCTCAAGTATGTAGGTTCCTCATGACGTTTTCCTTCACCGTAAATACGCATTCGAAATACCGTTTATTTGCAAGTGAATGAAATATGTTATTCATAATGGTCATTGCTGTCAGGTTTTATAAATATCAACTGACCAAGTATCCATATCTGATGTGTATCTTAAATGAAACAAGTTTACAGACGTATGCCATTATTACGAGAGCTTTTAATTATTATGAGCTTCCGCTTCCGGCTCCGCTGCGCTTAAGCTCTTTCATACCCCTTCTAATAATTTTTGCACACATTAGTAAATATTTAGTAGAAAGTCTATTAAACAAGATCTTTATGGTAAGTTTAAAGGTGCGTTTAATAGCTGTGTGTTTAATTAAGCTTTATTATGTGCGTCATGCCTAAAAAGGTATTATGGAGGCAGTTACGCTAGAGCATTACGGAAATAATTATAAATAGTTATTCTGGAGTTACATTATAAAAATACTATTTGATTATCCTCTATTAGTGTCTTATATGCTCTCTCCTTTTTATATATTCCCATTACACTCAGATAATCTATTTCCATAATAGTGCATTTTTTTGGAAATAAGTTATTGAGTTAAAGGATCCATATTTATGTAGCTGTATGTATTACACATAGAAGGTACTTACCTTCTATGAGTAATTAATTTAATGGTCACAAATACGTATGCCAGGCATGATGACATTTGGAAAAAGCACTGTGAGTGGAGAATTCAAACGGTTGATGGGTGGACCATATATTTTATAAATTATCTTAAGAGATACAATGCACATGAATGCCCGCAAAAGTGCGTATAATATTTTGATACGATACATCCATTGTCAGGAACAAAGAGAGGCTATTATGTCTATTCATTGGTTTAAATTCACTTTGTTCTGTCATATTGTTTTGTGTTGATCGACAATAACAATCTCGATAACTCTCGTGGTCGGCGGAACATGACTGATATGCAAATAGAGCAATGATATGTTGAGTTGGAGTCGATACGATACAGCCTTTAATTCGATCGACGCGTATAATGAATTATTCAAACGGCCGGACGCGGCTGACAATTTTTCATGCTATGTTAACTTTGTGGTAAAACTCGTGGTACAAATTCAGTGGCATTCTTCAAGTCCTACGTTAATTAGTTCTAGTTCTTAGTAAAAATTCTTAGTTTTAGTACTTGAAGAGTGTGCTAAGGCAGAACTGTGTTTCCAACCCATTATTGTCCCACTGCTGGGCACGGGTCTTTTCTTGAAATGAGAGAGTTATAGGTCATAGTCCGCCGCGCTAGCCAAATGCGAGTTGGTGTAACTGGTGGAGTACGGCGGAACTAATGAGGTCAATCAAGTTTATTCGTTAAAAGCAGCAACGTAACTATGATTGCCGTAGGCAGAGGCCACTTAATTAGTTATCTTCACGCAAAAAAATCTATTTTTCGGTTTTAAAACATGTTAGATATATTTTTATGATGCAAGTATCGCACGTACGAATACAACGCGTGTAGTTTCGCATGCAATTAGCTAGTTTTATTCTATTTGTTGCGATATTGAGTAACTCTTGAACCCGTGCGAATGCAATTTTACGTGAATATATTTTGTATCCGCGCTTTTGTTACGTTATAATGTTACTTAATGATGAGTAATGTCGCGTATTGCAATTCGTTTAATATCTTCGCCATAGTACGTGTATTTGTCAGTTACAAATTGGCACATTCGGTTGCACGCATATCGAGAACCGGTCGATACTGCAACCAACAATAAAACTTTAAAATCGGCCAAGTGCAAATCGGACTTGCACACAAAGGGTTCCGTACGATTGTTAGCATGTACTTTTACTTTAAGATCGAAGTACGCCAAAAGATATTCCTTGTATCCGTTTTTGCTTCCACGTACCTAAGAGAGAATCCATAACGCCCTACCTAAATAAGAAGAGTATTCTAAATATGTGCGCCAGAAGGGAACTTTACCTTGCCTCGATGGTAAAAAGAGTTATGTGGAGCAAAAAACCTCAGTATCTCTTTGAGAAACTCAACTGGACCAAAGATATTAGTAATCGAAGCGTTCGCACCAATGCACAAACTCTTTTGTCGATACCAGCACATAAGACCACGAGATACCGAGGCTGTTTCAAGTACGCTGCAGCGAGAATCTGGAACGATCTGCCACCTCCTATGAGACAACCTATGTCTATAAACTGCTTCAAAGCAAAATACAAATTAGCCCTTTTCAAAAGACAACTCGCTGCAGAGAACTTGAAACACTCCTACCTTAGGTCTTTGAGCCTAAAAGAGTTCTTCGGCACTCATTATTAAACATTATCATAATACCTTGGTTTCACACATACACTCTCTCCGTCCCACACACACATACACACACACACACACACATATGTTATTGTAATTGTTAATTCTCCTGACTAATGTTCTTCTTTTTTGCCAATATTATTTCATTTTATTTTATTTTATTTAAGTTCTACAAATGTGACAAAACTATTTAGTAATATTAATCTGATGGTAAACGGGGAACCGCTTGCTGCTAACTCCCGAACAAAACCTTTGGGAGTAGGGAACGGCTGAAAAACAGCGCTGCGCGGGATTTCTATCCCGTATCAGCTAAAGCTGAGCCGCTTCCTATTGCCCCTTTGCATTTTGACTCATGGCATGTTATGTATTTTTTATGTTTAAGGCAATAAATCATTTTATTATTATTATTATTATTATTATTGTATGTGGACTCCATTTACATTTAATCTTTATTTTAATTATATTATTCGTTTATTAGTAGACATATTTATTCACACTAAGTATTTAAATTTTAAGGTCCACCAATTCGCACTTGGACATAGCGGTGGTCTATGGCCTAAAATCTCTCATTCTGAGAGAAGACCCGTGCCCAGCAGTGGGACAATAATGGGTTGACTAGAGAGAAATTTCTAGAGTTTACCTAATTTTAATACATTAGGTAGACTCTCTGTTTTAAGTAATACAGAGGACGGTCAACAGAGCCTTAATTCCGGGTTCCGTTGACATCCTGTGGAATAAAATAAAAATCAGCTAATTGAAATAACAACGACAGGAAATTAAATGGCAATTAATATTTGCGAAGTTGTGAAATCAAACCAATGATAATTGTGTTATCTTAAGTATATTTAGTTAATTATCGAGCTGTTAGTAAACTGTCTTGTATTTTTTTACGATAAAATTTATTTACATTACATTACATTACATTACGTTTACATTTTATTTTTAAGTTGTTTCATTTGTATAAAGTAAAAGTATACTATTCAACAATTCAAATTACGTATATTTTACAATTTATTGAGAATAATGTTTCAAATACTTGTTTTGTTCAAATAACTGAGATATTACAAGGTAGAACAGTGTTTTGCAATAAATTAACTTTCTTGTCTATTCATCTGCCTATACTTTTCAACCTGACTAATTCTGGAAAAGCCTATCCGATTTTGTCAGTATCTTTATAGTAGTCGTACTTCACTGAGCTGCAACTCAATCAAGTTAGGTAGATTAAAGTGCCTACTCTTAATATTTATCAATTTATTTCTTACTAGTTGACCCGGCAAACTTCATTCCGCCTAAAAGTCAAAAATGTAAAATTATCAGTGTTTCTTCACTATATTATACATAATTATTATACTCTTGAATATCTTTAACTCTATTTGTTAAAAAAATGCAATAAAATAAAATCCGTAGCGTAGTTTTAAAGATCTAAACATACATAGGGACAGACAGCGAGAAGCAACTTTGTTTTGTACTATGTAGTGATATATTCATATTGTTCTATGTTCATACGTTAATATTGAAAACACTAGGTCGTATTAAAGATAACATACGATCTCTACTTATTTCTTTTAAAAGATTTCTGCGATGGAAAACCCACGTGCGCAGGCGAGGTCGCGTTAAAAAGATTGTATTACATAAAGCAAGCTCGTCAGGCTATATTTACTGTTCCAAGAAGTCATTCCGAGCTTCGTAATTATTTGTCTTTCGTTTGCAGACGAGCCGATTCATGCTTATTCGATTTTATTTTGATGTTGAAGGTTGAGTCGCCGCCGTCTTGTCGGGTTTAAGTTTTCGATCGATAGTAGTCAGAATAATCCACTAACCATATTTTTCTGAGCTATGGATGATTGTTTTAAAGGAAGAAATAACGCATTTCAGTTTAGGAAATTAAAATACATAAACGGTTAGACTGGTCACCCATTGGCCACGATACTTAAGCGATGGTTAATAAACCTTCCATTTTGTCGCTTATGGTACTGATAATTAGTTTAAGCCGCTGCCAATCTGGGAGTTTAATTTTTTAACGAGCGACGATCGGCACTTGTTTGATTTATTTTAAAAAATCTGTAAATCATCAATGCTATGCGACTGAATAGTCGCCGAAAATTTTGATGGCATAATTATGGCATTTATAAATCTTCATCATCTTTTTAATGGGAGAACCTTGTGTCGTCGCGTTAACGTCTGTGATTCGCTCCTCAAATGTTACGAAAATGATTCATTTTTTACAAACGTCTTTCATTTTCACCCTATTTTCGAACAACCCAATTGATAAATAACGTATACACATATTAGCAGAACGTACATATACTGCCCTATCTTGTAGACGGAGATGAATTATTTTGTAATGAAATAATGGTGAACACTAAATTACTGGTTTATGGCTCGTGGCGCCAGAGGGACAACTTATCTTTTTAATAGTGCGACACATATGTTCGACATATCGGTAACAAATTATGTTACACTATTAGTGTATTACTAGTTAAAGCGCCTGACTGCGCCTTCTCTTTGTGTTTCCTTCATATAAAATAACTCTAGTTTATTATTTGAAGACTATTAACAAGTATTGGTAGGTATTTTCATATATTTGATTTTGATAATGCGTCAGTTTAATTTTTGTTATATTCACTCTCAGTTCTTCTTAGTTGATTTTTTTTAATTGAATATTTTTTACAAATGATTAATAGAATTATAAGTACCAATTTAACTACGTGCGATCAAAAGAAATCATACAATTTTTTAAATTGACAATCTACTGACAAAGTTCCTACTATTTGTGTCCAAATCTCTTTGAAATTAGTTTAAGAACTTGTTTCGAAATTAAACCTACACAGACCGAACTTAAACAATATATTTTTTAATTTTATGTTCCAATATCATGCAAACTTTCATAATTATAGGATTTCTTGGCAGGCATTTATCAGGGCAGTCAAAGACAATCATTGGCAGAGTAAGATTTCAATTTATCCAATTGTAATTTCAAATTATATTCTTAAGGGAGAGGTCTAGTTGGAAAGGTGTAAAAAAAACGAAACAGTGGGGGTTTATAGTTAAGGATATAATGCTTCGGTTAATCGAAGGGTTTTGGAAAAGTCGAACATTTTATTTCGGCCAAAATTTCGCTGATATTTTGGACTATTAAAAAAATTGCTGTCCGAAAAAATCCTTAGTTCAACCGGAGAGCAACTATATAGAGAAGAAGTGATTTAAATTTCAACCCAATCGGTAAAGCCGTTTTCGAGCTACACTGATCACAGACTTCGAAAACGTGGTTTAAAGAAAATCGAGATTTAAGTTTTGGGCACGACTAGCTTTACTTAGTTTAGTTTTAACACGGTTTGCGTCAAAGTTACATATTTCAGCAAATAATGGTCTCATTCTAACATAGCGAGGCGATAAATACCCAATGTATTTTTAGAAAATGGTATCTATAATGTTTTTGTTTTGAAAATACTAATTAGTCCTCCCTCCTTAAAGAACTTTGACCATATCAATACCGCCTGAGTCTTAACAACTGTAAACATTTATTGACATCTTTACCCCACTCGGTTTATCTAGCTTAAATTGATTTATGTTTCAAGTTTATAACTATTTATTAAGAATATATCTATAGTAAGCCGACGTCGAACTAATAGGACCCTTGGGCTTGTGATTAAGTTAGAAATTAAGTGTTGGATAAGGTACAATATTTACAGGAGTTTTAAAAAATGTAACCTAAATTAAAGTATGTAATCTAAAGTAAATTTAACACATTTTTATAAGACAGAAGTAGAAAACAAGCATGTTCCACCTGTCGATAAGTGGTCACCGCTGCTGATGGTCATCTTTTACCGACTCTGAGGGCTGATATGTCTCATGTTTAAGACACGCTACTTATATGTATGTAGATGTAGGTAACCCTTGCAGGAAATGTTTAACGCTAGAAACATGTGGCTGTACTATAAGATTATAGGTTTGTGATTTTTAACACTTTTTAACTTAATACAATATCTGCACTGAATTGTTTACAAGACTTAGTTCATTATTATTAACTGTAAGTAGATACAACATTGTAATGTAACGTAATTGTAACGTGACATAACTTCTCGGACTAACTGTTTGGCTACAAAACATTAGCTTGACGCTGCCAGCTTCAGTGTAAAGAGAATTTAAGCAATTTTGCTAAAAATTACTAACTTCGTAGCATTATGAAATCAAATACTTAAATTTGTTTTTAATGTTCAACGCTGTTCCTTGTAACTTAGAGCGATTGATACTTGAAGAGCATGTTTTGTGGCCCCCGGGTAATGAGCGTGTATAACCTTACAATAGATTAAACCTAATCATAATTATTTTACTACTTAGTCATTGGACTTTTGTTGTTCTACTTTGTATTCGCAGATAAATACTTTTTGGTTGTGTATGAGTATATCAGATCTTGTATCTTTTTTTGTATTAGTACCTACTATACTATCATAGTAATCGTCTCAGTAGTCGGAGTGTAGTCGTAGCCAACAGAAAGAAGAAGGGCAAGGGACGATTTTATTTTCATTAAGATATATCGATTATAAGGAAGTTAATAGACCATCACAACGATACATGTATGTAATAATACTTATAAGTTACTACCTCTTGTAATGCAAATTCCTAAATAGCTTTAAAGCTGTGTTTGTTACTGTTTATGCAAAATCAGTTCTGAAGAGTACTTATTAATATAGTCTCGAAGCGGTAGTTAGTCTCGTTTCTTGAGTAATTTCGAATTTCTCATATGCTCTCAGACATATTGCCGTATGCAAATTTAATGACGCGTTGTTTATTCGCAGGCGTACCGTCTGCTTCTCTGGAACGAACGGACGACCTTATTTATTGCTATCTCGGTATTGATTTATAAGGTTTCATTAATCGAGTAATCCCATTTTGAGGTAACTGCATCTCAATTATATCTTTATTACTCTCGAAACACATAAGTATGTACAGCGATAATTTATTTTAAATCTTGTGAACTTGTTATTAAAAAGGAGGAACTTTACAAAAACCCTTTTATGGTACAAAAGTTAAAATCGTCGTTTAATTGTGGTCTTTAGTTTATAGTTCATAGTTCGTTCGTTAAAATGCAAGCAGCATAACGTAATGTCCTTAAAAGGCGACGAGATATGCATCAAGATGACTAACAGTCTCACGGGCGCGTTATCTCTTTTTATTATCCTACAGGAACCAGTAGCGAGGTCGACGACCTTCGAAAGTCACGTTTCATAACAGAATCCCTGCCGCAATAAAGAATAGAAAAACCTCTCATCTGTCATCTCACAGCCTGTAGTCACCCCGCGTCTATGATACTTATGTTTCATAACTTAAGGCTTACTGTCAAAAAAGAAAAGGAGGCTGGTTATTGAGGGCTTTTATTACACTCGGCCGCTACGTTCGTCCTTTGTGTCGTACAGCGCCAGCCGACGTATTCTGACTGTAAATGTGTAAACGAATATACTTAATAGTTTATTTAGATATAGCCCATTCTTGTTATCCATTACTGTGCTCAATTTGTTCTCTTTGTTGCAGGTTGGTCCTTCATGTCTCACTATTACAATGCGGCTCGACTTTTATTAATGTCGTGAGTACTTTACCTTTACTATTGAAATATATTAACTATTGAAATATAAGCTAAGGATAACTTCAAATTGTAGATAATATCAATTCTTGTAAATGATAACCACTTAGTCATATTTATAGGCAATGATCTAAGTCTCTATATCTGTGTTCAGGCGATATGTCTATGTTTGTTATATTTAGGTCTCAGGACTTAGGCTTACTATTGTACATTTACAAATTTCATTATGAGAAAATAACATTCTCATTGGAAAAATATTCACATAGATTAATATAAGAGTAACCTCTTGGTAGAGTTTTAAATCTTTGTCAATATTTTCAAAGACAAGTCACGTCGATTGCAGAAAGGCAGGGACATTAATAAAGATTTAAAAACTTTTTTGGTATCAAGAAAAGAAGTATAAAAATATGATCTTTCAAAACGACGATTGTTGTGACAGTTTGGACGGACGCTTTAATTATTTATTGAACCAACCACAGAAATACATGTACGAGTATTATAAAATTGGTATTTTATAATACTTGTATATTGGTATATAAGGTCTTAAGTTGATACTCATAATTCAATTTATAGATAATTACGCACGCAAAACAAGTAGCACGCAAAAAAGTAGTTGGATAACATATTTTACGGTGAAACATAAGTTTAAGACCCATTGTTTAAAATAGAAACTTTACAAATACAGATTGCTTTAATTTTACTTATGTTCAAATGCGCATATATCAAGTGTTTAAGTAGATGCATAATTTTACTTATAAGTAGATGCACAGATACAGTAATACAATATGACCTCCAGCTTGAACAGTCATCGTCGTAAATAGCGTACGAAGCGGGCAGAATCTGCTGATTCTCTTGTTACGGAGCATCGCCGAGCCGACAAAGCGCGCGTCGACGCGGACAGTCAAATGAGCCGAGGCAATCGGTGCGGCGTCTACGCATTGTACTTGTGATTTGTAAAGCTTGCGTGTACGTAAGCTTACTATGATAAGTAATACACTCTTAATTTATATATCGGTCCAACAATAAGATCTTACAAAACGACGATTATTTTGAAATTACGCATTAGACTCTTAATTTTATTTATTTAATAAACCACCCTCAGGAATACATGTGCGAGTATTAAAAGCTTACTAAGATAAATATTACACTTGGATTGAATAATGACAACACAAAAACGCTAATTTTACAGGAGATTGAGGTAAAATGGAATAATGCGTTTTGTTTTTAATAAACTTTTTAATAATTAAAGTTATATTTGTGCTGTTACAACACCGAGTGTAAAATTCTAAGCCTTTTTTTACAACTTGAAAATTTGAAATATATGAATTTTCAATTTTGTGGTTGTTTATGCAATGCAGCAATATATAAAAACATAATAATATGACTTATCATCGCAGAGTCTACTAGATTATGATCATGATTAATTAAACTAATTTCGTTTTGTAATGTGGACATCCAATATGAAAGGATTGTTTGATATTCCACCATTAAAGGAATTAAATAAGATTTAAATGTTTGTATTCTTTTTATATCTGCTCATATAAAGTTGCATCAGCTAGTTGATACGAATGATTCATTTAAATTTAATCTTAGTTTAACTAAACTAAACATATTATGCTTACTGGTATATCACGTTAAAAGTAAAAACTTACAATTACCTTATATTTATGTCGAAAAATTGGTGCGCGTGTATATTCACCGGCGACGCTGCGGGCGTCTAGATAAAAATCTCTAAATGCACTTTTCATTACGTTTTGGCGTGTTTTGTACTAATGAATGGTGATGTATGAATAATATAGGGTTGTTAAAAAACTTTCTTGTATTCAATAAGTACAATATGCTAAAATTGTTAGGTATCACTAAATAGTATTAAACAATGTCGCTCCTCGCTCTCCGTCCCTATGTACCTATGCTTAGATCTTTAAAACTACGCTACGGATTTTAATGGTTTTTTTAACAGATAGAGTAATTCAAGAGGAAGGTTCTTATGTATAATACATGTATAATATGATGAAGAAACATCGATAATTTTAGATTTTTGATTTTTAGGCGGAAGGAAGTTCGCTGGGTCAACTAGTATCGTGATAAATGAAATATAATTTAAACGATACTTAATACAATGTTCTTTTAAAACATCCGAAGTATAACTTTATACAAACTATGCGAGCGATATTAAACACTAAACTGCATATAAATATTAATGCGTGCAACTTGCATTGGTTTGCAGCGCCATATGGCTCGGCATCGCATGTTTGTACATCACTCGTTTGAGTACACTATACACTTGGTCACATCGGTACTATATTAGCCGATCGGTTTAAAAAGTTCATTCAATCCCAATAGAGGCGGTCGTCTAATCGATAATCGAATTAGGTCGGGTTGCGCATATTTGTGTAGACCTTATCTTCTCTATAAAAAGCAGGTAGTTCCATTCTGAGAAGTGTAAGGCCACTCGAGGGCGCGCCCCAGCATTTTTCAACTTTTAATGGCCCATTTGGACAACGTACGCTTTTTAACTTTTTGCGCAAATATTCCTCTTAAGTGTCCGAAGTCTTTTTGCATGCCACATGTGTTGTGTTTTAAGAGTCCGCCAAAAGACGGGCGCTTGGAGTATACATTACTCACTTTGTGAAAAGATTTTGCTTTTAACTACCTTTTTATGGAATGAAATTTCGAGTCGAGGACGAAGAAAAGTCTTAAGTGGTTTAACATTTACAATTAAGTAATAAAGAATCCCATGTTAACCACGAATTGATTGATCAACTGACAAATCAATTAGAACTTATTACTAAACAAAAGAAGAGTTAATTGTGATACATAATTAAGCGCGATAGACACATGTGACATACTAATTTAATCTTGAACAAGTACCAGAAGTGAGTGTAGTTAATATTGGAATGGGTGGTTGTAAAGCGTCACTCATGTTTACTCGTAGTTTATTTATTTTAACGTCAGTAAGTTATAGCGTAGTAACTATACAAATGTCTATAGGTGTTACGTATTCATACTGTAGTTCTAATAGCATTGCCAGACACTCGTCCTTAAACGTGTATCGAGCTCTACATAATTATTATCTGTGATTACAAAATAATGGATATTTACAAGTTCTCATGCATTTATACATGATTTTAAAATGTAAAGAACTCGTCTATACTATAATAAATCTGTAAGAGGTCGCTGTCTGTACATGGAATAAATTTAGGTGAAAATCATTTCTAGAGGTCTTTAATACGATATAGAACCCAAAATAATGGTTTTTAGAAATCTTGTCTGTTTGTCTGTTTGTCTGTTTGTCTGTGTGTTTGAAAACGCTAATCTCAGAAACGGCTTATCCAATTTGAAAATAATTTTCACTGCTGTATTGTGGGAAACTTCACTTAACATTTAGTGTTTATTTTATGTAAATCGGTTTATAAATAAAAAAGTTATGTCAATTTTAAACTACGCAGTATTTATTCTGTGTTCGATAAGTGTTAATAAGTTAAGTAACTGCATAGTTGAATTGGTTGAAACTAAACATGTTATGGTCTGTAAAATGTATTCCTTTGTTATGTATTTTTATTGGTTATGTGTGTACCTATGTTGTTTGATACTATACACATCTATATCTCTATATCTATATATACTTAATATAAAAACGAAAGGATGCTCTCTCACTCATCTATTGAATAAACATCGTAGAGCCTAAACTGCTAAAGATACGAATATGATTTTTACTAGGGGTTCTTTTTATGACGTCAATTATGAATGAATTTTCTATCCCCCCCCCCCCCAATTTAACCCAAATAGGAGATGTAAGTTTGTATGAAAGTCAGTCAATTTTGAGGCCACCTCAATAAAATTTAGTATTTCGCTTTGATTTTTATGTTAAAACATAGTTTTAAACCGACTTTCAAAAAGGAGAAGGTTATCAATTCGTCTGTATTTTTTTTTATTTTTTATATTTGTTACTGGATTTCTCCAAACTGGGTGAACGGATTTGGATGATTTTTTTTTTCATTTGCAATGTAGTGCGTGTCATGGGGTCCTATTTATTTTTAGTTCACTTTTGACAGTGGCATCCATAAGAAAAGTGCATAAGTCTGATATTTGCATTAACGAAGTGCGCGATAAATAGATGAATAACTCAATTTCCCGCCAACCGATTTTGATGATTTTTCTTTTATTTGAAAGAATGTACTTCAAGGGTAGGTACTCTGATGAGTATGATACGTAGCTTCGTAATTTAACGAAATTAGCGATACTCGGCCTAACCTAAGCTGTAGGAGTCCAATTGGGTAGAATGAGATTACTAAGCAGATATTTCCTAAAAAAATTGACCTTCAACTCTTCAATCCTGATGATGCAAGGGTACTGCTAGCCTGAACCGTAGAAGTAAGTCAATTTGTTTTTATGGATATTTAATAAGATTGTTAAATAAATTCATGGGACAAAAATTTGATCTTCAACTCCTCAACCCTGATGATGCAGGGTTACTTCAAGCCTAAGCCATAGGAGATGGCCATTTGGTGCTTTCGGTATGTAATATGATTACTAAGCAAAGACACAAAATGAAAATTTCGACCTTCAACTCCTCACCCCTGATGATGCAGGATACTGCTAGCCTAAACTATACGAGATGGCCATTTGGTGCTTTCAGGTATTTAATATAATTACTAAGCAAAGACACATGATGAAAATTTTGACCTTTAATTCCTCAACCCTGATGATGCAGGGGTACTTCAAGCCTAAGCCATAGAAGTTAGCTAATTAGTGCTTTCGGGTATGTAATATAATTACTAAGCAAAGACACAAGATGAAAATTTTGATCTTCAACTCCTCAAGCCTGATGATGCAGGGTACTGCAAGCCTAACCTATAGGAGTTGGCCATTAAATGCTTTCGGGTATGTAATACAATTACTAAGCAAAGACACATGATGACAATTTCGACCTTAAGCTCCTCAGCCCTGATGATGCAGGGTACTGCAATACTAAGTAATAAGAATACTAAGCAAAGACACGGGATATTTTTTTTACCTTCAACTCCTCCTGATGATGCGGCATAGTGCAAGCCTAAATTATAAAAGGTAGTCACATAATGCGGACGGTTCTTTTTAGTATATATTATAAGTTTCATGACAGCTCATTAAACTAAAATGTGATTAATAAATTAAACTTCAATTCATCAACCCTGATAATCTAAGTACACAACCTACTTATGCCGTATGAGTTTGGTACTTATTGATTACAATACATTACAACCCGTTCCTGAGAGAACATTATGATGGAAAGTATCACTTTGAATACATAAATCCTGAAAATGCAGGAGTATTGTCATGTTATTGTTAAGAGTTGGATTTAGCTGTAGCTTTTTAAACAGGATGGGTTAGGTTAGGTTGGAACATAAAAGAAAACATAAAAAATAAGCGAGCAGGGTGCGGCAGCCCCCTGCGAGCGGGTGCGCCCTGTTCGTATGAATTGTAAAAGTGTTTTGATTATGTCTTCTGCTTTGCAAAGAACAACGCGGGATTTATGCACACAAATAGCCCGATGCACCTCTTAAAAGATCTTATCTTTGGTCACATGAAACAAAATATGATCCTAGAATATATGTCGGTGTTCAGTGATATTCCAATTTTCTAATGATTTACGTCAAGTAGATAATAGTGCTTTGTTATCCGGAAAAGTTAAAATCAATCTTTATATCGATACGTCTTCGTTTAAATGTGGAGGAGTTGGTTGAAAAAGTATATCCCGATATTGTTAATACAACCAATAACACTATAAATTGGTTTCAAAAGACGGCTATATACCCACCCACCAATGAACGTGTCGATAAAATAAATGATTTTTTTTTTTCAAAATTTAAAGCAGCGTTACAGAACTACTATTCGGTAGACACAGTCATTGAGATGGAGGAAGCAGTACATTATCCAACATAATTTTTGAATTCCTTAATGCCTCCCGGAACTCCTGAACACAAATTAATATTAAAAGTAGGTTTACTTATAATCTTACTTAGAAATTTGAATCCGCCAAAATTACTACAAATAGTATTTTCCAATTCGGAAAAGTTCAAATCAATCTTTATAATCGATACGTTTTGGTTCAAATGTGGAGGAGTTGATTGAAAAAAAGTATCCTGATATTGTGAATTAGACCACTAAGAATGTAAATTGGTTCAAAAGAGCGGTTTACAATATTAGAATTCGTCTAATTTAAAAAAAATACATAACAATACGTTCCTACCCACAAATACACACTTTAAATTCGTTTTTTCACTCTGTGTTTGCCCAGGTAATCCACTAATAGTAGTAATTACTACTTTTTATCATAGAATTCCCACGGTGTCGAGATTTGCACGGGAAAAACTTTGTGACACGTTGATTTGCACGCGGGCAAAGCCGCGGGCACAGCTAGTATATTAATATAAAAATCTTTTTTACTTAACAGAATGATTTTAGCTGATTCACTATTTTTTAGGTATCATTTATGACGATTTAAATAAACGTAATGGGCTTAGAAAAGATCAGTAATTTCTAAAACTCCTATCACATACTTGAATCTAAAAAGCGAATATACTTAAGTTAGATCTAGATAAATGAATAAACTATGTCTAATATGTTTCTTTGCTCATAGGAACCTCAACGTAGTGTCACTCTTACGACAGTTACTAATACACTTCGGGTCAATTCAGCATACAAAACATGTGTGGCCTTTCCGGTTTATATTTTGAACTCATTTATTACTCTACGCTCTGTTCCTTTGACACGTATTTTTTTCTTTTCTTCGAAGCTAACATGGGAACCGAAACAATGCCGCAAGCGGTTTCTATTGATCTCTACACATTCTTAGGACGTATGAACCGACAGTTGATACGTCAAACATAGCTGGTTAGTCCTTTACATCTCTTTATTAAAGTACCACAGTTATAATAAATCTTTATATTTATAAGGAAGGTCTGTTCATAGTTATAAATTCTTGAATGTGGTATATTTTTCGGTTTAAAAAATTAATACAAAAGTATATAATATTTTCAAAGTAATACCTATTTATATTTCTGCATGCATCTTATGGGAGCCTCGTGTTGCATAAAAAATAAACATAAATTTTAAATATTTAATGCTAGGTTCTGTATAATATATGTATGTCGGCGCGACATCGCGTATTTATGATAAACACGTCGCCGAAAATAATTATTTTAGTTAGTTTAAAGATCGAAAATAGTTTATTGAATTAGCAATATTTAATGATTTTTAGAATTGTAATTTAGTTTACCCTCCATAAATTTGTTATTGTCACCCCACAAAACATTGTTATAAAAAGGCGACCGCCTGCCGGTAGAAAAGATTCTTGTTTAACCGTCGAAGCGATCGGACCTCCTCAATTGTGAATAAATCGAAGAAGATTATTCCTGTGTTTTACTTCAATACTTCAAGAAAGGAAAATAATGAAGAACTCCTCGAGTATCCTGACGTCACATATCAAGCTTCCCACTTCGTTATATACAGTTTTTTAATATTTTACAAATAATTAAAAGGATTAATTCTGTACTTATTCTACATATGAGCTTATGATTAGGTTGCCCGTCAGTCTCATCGTTAGGTCTTACTATAAATATATATATATATATATATATATATGTCAACTTACCAGGAATAATACTTTTATATCAGGATACAAATAAAACCAGACAATTCTGGCTCAGCTCTGAGTAAGCATGTAAATCGTAATTTTCCGTTTTTTGGACCATCGTTACTAGGTGCAAAATGCCATATACCTTACATCACCGTGAGTCAGCTGAGCTCAGTGCATGCCGCCCAGCCGTGAACCGTGCCTGCGACAAGGATTGTAGGAACCCGAGATGGCCGCTAATGGAAAGCTCGACTGTCCACAGCGCGTGACCTACAAACTCATCCGCGATGTTTTGTAATGTTTACAAATTTGATATTTGTGGTATATCCATTGTATCAGAATGAATGTGCAATGTACCTTACATCACTGTGAATCAGCTGAGCTCAGTGCATGCCGCCCAGCCGTGAACCGTGCCTGCGACAAGGATTGTAGGAACCCGAGATGGCCGCTAATGGAAAGCTCGACTGTCCACAGCGCGTGACCTACAAACTCATCCGCGATGTTTTGTAATGTTTACAAATTTGATATTTGTGGTATATCCATTGTATCAGAATGAATGTGCAATGTACCTTACATCCTTACATCACTGTGAATCAGCTGAGCTCAGTGCATGCCGCCCAGCCGTGAACCGTGCCTGCGACAAGGATTGTAGGAACCCGAGACGGCCGCTAATGGAAAGCTCGACTGTCCACAGCGCGTGACCTACAAACTCATCCGCGATGTTTTGTAATGTTTACAAATTTGATATTTGTGGTATATCCATTGTATCAGAATGAATGTGCAATGTACCTTACATCTCTGTGAATCAGCTGAGCTCAGTGCATGACGCCCAGCCGTGAACCGTGCCTGCGGCGAGGACTTTGGGAGCAACCTGAGACGGCCGCTAAAGGGAAAGGTCGGCTGCCCACAGCGCGCGACCTACATCCGTGTTTTCGCATGTTTACATGTTTGCGATATCCATTGTATGAGAATGAAATGTACATGTTGCAATGTTTTATGTATATATTGGCAAAAGTAGTAAGACAAATCACAGTATTACCATTTTTTTTTAAATAAAGAAACTTTCCAGATATTATGATCGAATTCACGATAGCATGGCTGTAAATGTCATGATAGATATCAATATTTATAAAAAAAGTCATTAAAATAGTTTTTTCATTTGTTACATTCAGTAGGTACAATTTCTTTAAAAGTGTGTCAAGAATTTCAATGATTTTACTTTGAAATTCTTCTTTGAAAGGTAAAGGTAAAGTGAACATGAGGTTCTATCTGAAGTCAATCAGAGATGAGTTGCTCCTCCCGAGGACCAAGATGGTCGCCTTATATACCTAAAAGTGTGCCGGCAACCACACCCTTCCATGGAAACGCAAAAACTGCTTCACGCTAGAAATAGGTGTGGCGGTGGTACTTCCCCGGGCGAACTACACTGGCTCTACCACCTGTTTAACCTGTACCTAGACGAATATGGTGGTGTGATAAAACTTTTGTGGTTTGATGTAGCTTTGTTGAGGGCTGCTGTATTCTGGATTGAAGGATGTCGCAAAGAATACATTCTAACTGCATTGCAACTGTTGCAATCTCAACTTAGAATCAAATTTTACCTGAGGTTGATTTCAGATGTCCATGAGCAGCAGACTTACGATCAGATGGATTGCAGGCTCCTTTGCTACCTTAATAGAATAGTATTTAATATAAACATAAAAGGGATTTATATATCTAAAGAAATTCCCAGATATACTCTTCCTAGCGCTAACTTAAGCTGCAATTATACTAAAAATACGAGAGTTTTTTTATTAAGAGGATTCAACTCAAAGCTTCAGCGTGCAGTTTTCATTTGCTCTTTGTACTCAGTACGTGTTGAGTTTACTGTACAGTTATGTTTAGCTACGATTCTCAGTTACACTTCAGTGAGCCTAAGCCGTATTTGTAACGTAAACTTGAAAAGGAAATCTGAATACTTCGTTGAATATATTATGGAATGTGCAGCTATACTAATGTCAGCAGTATCTGTTACATTTTTGCATTATTACATGTAATCTATACTAAGCGTACATGTCTGACTTATGAACCAAAGTATTAAAGTACCAAGCTTAAATAAGCTAAGCATTCTTAATATTACTTGGATGTACTTTTAATAAATCTGACAGTTACATTTATATCAACAATGTAGATGTTGCCATGTTATTTGCTTGTCTGCGTCCTTTTTTTTTGTAATATCAACTTGTAAATATAGTAAAAGGATTTAATATTAAGAGGAATCAACCATACGTCATAATGAGCGGTCTTCTTTACCAGTCAGTGGTTTTGGCGATAAAATTAAATGGCTTTGCTCTTAATATATTTGTTGATATAGGTACTTATATGCATTTCTTATCAAACGATAAACGGATCAAGGTCATTTAATGACGCTTAATCATTCGTTCTAGTTTCTAATCACTTGTATATTAAATAGTAGCATTTGATGTTACATAATCAACGTATAAGATTTGTATAGTCAAGTAGGTAAATAACCAGTGCTTATTGATTGATGAGGAACATAATTTTCTGTGTCTTCTACATAGTACTATACTTTTAATCCTATTTATTGGCGTAGCTCGGACCAAGTAGACGTGGGCAAACTCCTATCAGCGAGGCCCCTTTGCATGATTTTATTGGATGGGGCCCTTGAAAATGCCTCCGCCACCTCCCCCAGAGACGCCTTGCGAGGCCCCTTGAGTGCGAGGCCGAGGCGATGGTCCACTGCGCCCACGCCTCGCGGCGCCACTGATCCTATTATAATACTTATTATTACTTATACTCTTAACCCTTCTCAAATCGGAAACGATAATAAATATTTAACAACATTTAAGTATAATTCAATCATTATTTACCGTTTCCGATTCTCTAATAATAGTATACATCAACCGCATAAGAACATGGGTACCTACATATAGCACTGAGAATACCGAGAAACGTTTAACGTTTCGTTAACCACAAAATTAATTTCAAAAATACTTCGTCGCTATTACGCCTAGACTGGAACTAATGGCGTAGTCGTTTTGCAGTCGGTACCGAAATAAACTCAGCGAAGTGTTTACATTGCACATGGTAGTGCGTTCGCCGTATGGGACAATAAAACAGAAAATCTATGTTATGTATGACGTCTCCATTCATGTGCTAGCATTGAGTTTCTCAAAGTAGAGTACGCATGCCCCTTTCGGTCGTTATTGTTTAATTACTGGGCACGGGTCTCCTGTCTGCGTGAAAGGGGTTTAGGTCATAGGTCACCGCGCAGGCCTGCGGATTAGTTTGTTAGACTTTGCACACTTTTAAAAAACTATTATGCATTTACTTGCTTATTCTTAACGTTAAAACGTGTGACAATTTATGTCTAATACACACATAATGATTTTTTAAATGACATTGACTAAATCGATTATTTTTGTTAACTTGTCTGTTTTGAGTATATGCCATTATTTTACAATAAAATATTTTTAATAGTGCTGACATGCAATTTTATTGTAATTTATATAATTATTAATTTATTTTGATGATTTAATTTGATTATTGTATCCATTGTTAAATTTTAAAAATTATATTAATTTAATTTAATACTAAATTCTATATTATTACATGTGACATATTTACATGCCCTTTGGGTTAGGATAGGAGCACAGAACTAATGTATTTTACATATGTATTCTACCTTATCCTGAAATAAATAAATGAATTGAATTGAATTGAATGAATAATTTGAAATGTCAGATCTGGTATTCAAACCACTGACCATCAAATATAGAGGCAGAGTTTTGACCGCTGTTCTCTTCTTATCCGCTTTGACATTCTTTAGTGTAACTCGTAAAGGGCATCAAAATGACACGCGGCTGCTTATCTAAAGAATCAAACCACATATCGCATCAACTGATTAAACGATTTATTTTATTCCTTAGCTAGTCAAACATATTTTGTAATCAGAATCTAAAGGTTTTCGCTTTAAAGTTGAAAATGTTATAGTGATACCACTATAACATTTTTTCAAACTTACAGTGAACCTGTAAGTTTGAGAAACACTGTGCTATCGGATATGACGCAAAACGGGTGTTGCAAGTTTGTGTTCGACTATTTCGACACTTCCTTCAGTAATTGTACTCCCTTCAGTTACTCCATAAAGATTTGTTGGTAAAAACACGACTGAACGATTATAAACGACTTTGACTTGAAATGCTTTAATGGTTTGTGTATTTTGTTCTTTCAGTGAACATTATTAGTTTTATTCACCCCTTTCTGACATACAGCTGCAGAATATTTTAAACGTGCCATGCCAGATATTACCTAGATTAGATGAGGAACCGAGAGATTTTTTACGAGTTTCATATTAAGTATAAGTATAAACATTAAACTTTTATCTGTTTTTTACACACAGTGGCTTTGTAGATAGGTACCTACCTATTTCATGCAAATGAAAATGCCTACTCTTACGAGTATAACTAATAGTATCTGAGATTCTACGTACGTTTTGCCTATTTAAAGTGTTGAGACTGTCTTGTTTAATTTAACTGTCTTCTAAGTTAATAATAAGCCCAACGGAATGTTTAGTAAAGAACAGGCTACAGATATCTCAGTGTAAATAATACTATGAATAGTACCAGGAAGACGATTTCTTGCTGACCTGTGTTATCTCAATATAAACAAGGATTAATTGTATGTAACTAAATAATTGTGACATACCTACTGCTTTATCTACATAAGTAACTGTTATAACGTAGTGGTTAGATATTTGGATATTTAATCTCGAAGTTCAAGGTTTCATACCCGACTATGTATGTTTTTTTTTAAATACAAGTAATTAGAAAGTCCTTGTATTCGGAAAACGGTAAAGTTAAACATCGTTACAAAATCTATTTCTTGAGATCTAAAAGAAATCTTAAAGGTAGAGTCTATCAATACGCACCTGAACAGCGAGGTAGACAGTGATCTTACCCCATTAACTTTGAGATGAGTCCTCTTTAACGAGTTAACGATAAATAATACTGTGTTGGCTCACATTTATACGTGATTTTTGAACTTCGTTGCAATCGTATCTCTTGTGTAATATGTCATTATTAAGGAGGTATTGTATTCGATTGAACATCTGTGCAAATAAAATATTAGGATTGCGCGATGCATGCGATCCCCTGTCAATATCGCTGATTGGAAACAAGCCGCCTACCGCTGTTTTATTGCTTTTATTTATTTGCGCGTTTTGCCCTCCACTATATCTTTCTCTACGTGACCCAATGTACACGTCGGCTTTACTTGCTATTCGAAAGAGCGAACGTACCTCCGTAAATTTATTTAGAACGAAACTACGTTTGCCTACGAATCTACGATTTGGGTGAAAAGTCTTTCCCATTTATATTAGCACCACTTATAATTGGATGCTTTTACAGTTTTGCTTCGTAATTAATGTTGACTCGGTGGTTTAACCAAATATTGCTTTTTGTTTTCGACGTCAATAAAAATTGCATATTTTTTTTTCCTGTTAATAAAATATGAATTAAACGACGATGGGGCATTAAAGAATACTACTACTGGCCTACTTCTATTTTTTCGGTGACTTTCGATTTATTTCAAAAACCGCTTTTTCATGTCATACTAATTTAATTATAGGAGACCTTTTTTGGCCATCCAAGGCTACATTTAGAGCACCCCCAGGGAAACTAAAATTCTGGATACGCCAACGGTGTTGCTAAAAAGCAGTCGAAAAATTTGGTGCCTTCTTTAGTATCGGTGGCGGTAGTACAAAAAATCACCTATTAGGTGTAGAAATTAAATACGCCGCTTGTTATCATAGTTGGCAAGTGCGGGGCGCTAAGCGATGTCGTTATGAAACGGTTTCGGCGACTGGCATTATCTTCGTCGGGACGGAGCGTGACCGCTCATCTCATTAGCGCAATGCCGTCAGTCGAGTTCTTGAGCTTCAAATAAGAATTATATAATGGCCTTCCCAGGACTTTCATAATTTATGCAAACGTTACTTTTCTAAATGAGGAGTGTCATTATCGATAATTATCTTGTTATTAGTTTATATAATTTGCATCGATGTTATTGCGAGGTAGTTTGTTTGTGATTAACTATTTACAAACTGCACAGAACTTTGTAGCCACGTCATAATAGTATTTTATAGAAACATAGTAGTTTTTTTATAAGATTTAAGTAGCAAACGAGCATGCATTTCCCCTGATCAAAAGTAGCCACTGCTGCCCCTGACATCTGTAAACGTCTTCATATTAAACAAACATGCAATCTGCAACAAATCACATTTGCGTTGCTGCTCCCGGGGACAAAGACGATCGCCCCATATAAAAGTGAGTTGGCAACCAAATCCTTCCATCGAAACGCAAGAATGGCGGTATTAGGTCGGTCTTCTACCACATTGTAAATACCTTGCATTTATTGTTCGTTATGTTGCAGAGTTGCAATTACAGTATAAAACTATAATACTATTTAGGCATATTTAGGCATAAGCACTTTAATTATTTAATACACGCAGGTGTTGTCCGTATATTAATTGCTGTAAATTTGTTTATTAAAGCTAAATGTATGGTTATGGAACGTTTCGGCGTTCTGGTCGACAGGGGTTGTTATCGGCACTGGGCAGCGCGCGATCACTCATCTCGTTAGTGTTGCCGCATGTCGTACCCCTGGCTAGGGCTGTTAGTTTCTATATTCTCGTTAATAAATAGTGTTGTATTTTAATTAACAATTACACATAATATAATAATAATGTAACAAAACAACAATCGAAAACAAAATTTTAAAACAATACAAATCTTATCGCTAATCAACGATTTCTTCCAGACAACCTAACCTAAATAGTTTGGTGCTCGTATATAATTATGAATAAAATTATTGTTGGCGTTTGGTACTTCTGCTTATGTAACTTCTAAATGATTTTACCGTTTGAATCCGATATGTGACGAAGCGTACCGATCGATATTTAAAAGATAATTATTAAACTCGTAACTTTATAAGAGGAAGAATGTCGACTGTTAGACCAGCTCGTAACCAAGAATCATAATTAAGAAGCAGTTTATATTCATTAATTTCCAATAGCTAAATATGTCAATGAAAGAATAACACGTCGTAGTTACAGTGTGGTATATACTGGGCGGTATATATTTTTTAAGAAAGGTTGCCAACCCTGTATTTGACCGTACGCCGCCCGCGTTCCGCCCGCCCTCCGCCGCTTTGTCGTTTTTAACCCAATTATCTCACGTCGTAGCCATTTATATGAAATTTTAGGGTAGACTTATTTAAATGAATCAACAACATAAATAGTTACAAAGCAGTTAGCAAAATAATTTAAAAGTATTTAAAAGCTTACACGATCAAAAGTTTACCTATTCTAAAATATTTTTTTTCCAAAATTGATATTGGTAATGCGTATTGATTGCATGACAAGCCGTAAGCATTATGACTCTACTTTTTTTTTAAATTGACCTTTGAAGGACAACACAATGTATTGTGTAATAAAACCAATAAGATTGTAATGAGAATTTTAATATTATTTGCGAAAAAAAAAACTATACATTTTAATGGAAAAGTTAAACAAAATGTCTGCAAGTGAACGAAAAGCGTTTATCACGCTTACGCGTTACAAAAGTTGGGTATAAAGGCATGTACATACGAGTTTCAAACACTCAAGTTAAAGTGCTGTAAGCTCCGTGGAACAAGTTTTAGTACTTCATGACATTAAGCTTTCAAGCTCGAGGCTAGCAACTGTGCATCCTTGTTCTCTGAAAAGGTGAACATATAGCGAATTTCCTTTTCTTGCATTTTCTTGAGAATTGTTCCGTTTAAAGTAGGTTACTCTACTGACTGGTAGTTTTAATCTCGGCCACAAAGCAGGCTAAGGGCTGAAAACAACAGCAAGGTAAAAGAGCTCTAAAGCTATCATTTAACCTGTTTTACATACGATGCCTACTTTCTTTCGGTTTCTATTTAAACTATTTCTATTAAAGTTTTATCAAAAAAAATCGTTTCTACACATTTAGCATCGTATCAAGATTCCCAAATTGTGTGTCCTAGATAAAAGCAAGTGAACATTCACCGAGATTCATGACATTTTAATTAATCGTTAAAATAACTGATCATAATTATTCTGCTCTGTATATCCAGTAAAGGAAACGTCATACAAGTGCGAGTTAATACGATCATCGCAGCATCGGACAAAAAAGTTGTTAATAATTTAGCCGTAGCACATGTCAATCCAGATCAGCGGACTTCAAAATGTCTTTTTTTATGGACATGTCACAAATCAAAAGACATGACAACAAGATCCAGTATCAGTGATCTCATAGTGTCAAATCATATATCTGAAATGGGAACACATGCTTTGATAATCGATACGGATAAAAACACACCAACGGACAATGACCTATTAAAAGTTAAATGCTTGTGATTTATATATAACTACTTGAACATTCTAGGAAAATCTTCAAGTACTTACATGTAAATCACAAGCATTAATGACCTAATAGTTTGACTTTAGGCTCATCAATTTTCTATGTTTGAATCCCAAATACCTGGTTTTTTCAAATTGTGTGTGTACCTATATATTTTAAACACTCTCGCTCTGAAAGAAGACCCGTTTCAATCTGTGTCTCACTAGTATTTTGTCAATGAAATTACAAACAAAATCCTCATTATTTCTTGTCGTTAAGTAGTTTAAATTGTATCTTGTAAAATGTCATTTATAAATAAGAAATGTCTGAATAAAAAAGTCAATTTTAATATGGCTGCTTTTATTTTAAAAAACGTGTATTTTCATGATAATAATCAGTTTATGCAATTAATTTTATTCGCACCGTTATCTATCTTTTGCAGCCAACCCGTCTACATATAAATTTCTTTCTATCTGAAATCAGGTTTGTATCTTTTCATCAATGTTTACTTAGAAGGATCCTCAAGGACCAGAGGCGTAAAAATAATCCAAGTCTCGGGATTACGGTGTCTCCAGGCGCTTCAAGATCTTATTATATCTTTGATATTGGTGAAAGAAAAGGACTCTTTGCTACCAACTTTAGGTTCTATTTTGCTGATGTTGTCTAGATAAAATCGATTAGAGTTTGTTCAAAAGGCGGATTTGTATCGGAGGTAGGGATGTTCAAGATACGATGTTTCGGATCGGATGTGAACAAGGATATTAAAAAATATTATACTTGTTGCAGATACCTACCGATATTAAATTAATAATTGTAAATGTATTAATATTGCAAACGTAAAGAAAATATAACGCGTGCGGCTACTGCGCCAACTCAGCGTTTTATCTGAACTCCTTGACCGAAATTATTCGAAACTTTTTATGTCGTATTCGCTTACGGTTCCAGATTTTTATTTTGGATCCGTTACTTTGGATTACGGTTACCTTGTTCCATAACATCCCTAATCTGTGTAATCTCGCTCGGAGGCTGCGTATCGCGAGTGGGTCTCGTCTTTTTGTGTCACGCTTTGCGTCATAAAAAGTGTTGCGACTACTATTAAGTTCTTAAAAGAAACTTGTAGCGTCAGAAGCTTGATGTTACTTTGAGGCGTATGAGTTATGAGGCGCCGTAAGGGAGCTAAAAATGTTAGTGGAATTTCAGATTCTAAATTTATGATCTACCTGGTATATTTATTAAGAACAAAAGCAAACCTTAACACTGCATTACAAAATAAGAAATAAATGTCTTCAAAATTTGTGAAATATGATTGAGTAATAGTATTTGTCCTATCATATTTTTATTTGTTGTGTGTTGTTATAAAAATCATAGGTCAATAGGATCTGAGATCGAGTTACCACAAAAACGCAATCACAAGTTAAAGTAACTAATGATTATTTACATGACCCATATATTTGCGGTGCGTTGTTTGTGGTTTTTAAAATAACCATAACATGAAAACGACCTATTTATTTTTTGGCCTGGAAAATGGGAACCAGTTTTTCGATTCCGAAAAGTTGCAATCTGCTTTACCAGCTTGGCCTATATTCCTTAATAAAAAAGGAATGGGAACAGAATAAACATTGCAGCAAACAAAAAGCAAAGATACTGTTACAAAAGAAATCACGCTACGATTGTCTCGTTTTATTTTATGTTCACTTTGTAAATACATGTTTGTTTACGTGTCCGTATCGAATTTACTTGTCTCTTCTTGAGTAGAGCCAATAATGTATCCATTTAAGACCTGCTACCATTCACCTGATTCTGCCTACTTAAATGTATACTGCATCATTTGTGAATGATGGAGTATAAACATTAACGAATGCTGATTTGCCATTAATTGGGGTCATACCACCCTCATCACCAGATCAAACTATTATACTTCCAAGCTATCTGCAGGCCACGGGTCTCTAGGAGGTAGGGGATCTAGAAAGCCCGAGCCCCGATTAAATTATTAAAAAATGTACTCAAACTTTGCCACCCTTTCCCCCAAACCAAAATCCTGAAGCGGCCAGTTCTTAGTCTTCATGTATCCTTTAGAACATTTTTTTAACATTTCTTAAGCATATATAGCATTCTTCGTAATGTTTACTTTCGACGTTGAAACATGTAATAACAAATTTGTAATTTGCACATCACTTCGAAAAATCACGAATCTGAGAATCAGATATCAATCCCGGACCCCGGCCTGATGCCAAATCGCATACTAGCCTATCACTGTTTAACGAATCACATCACAGCATATAAAGTCCGCTGTGAGGCTGTCGCGGCGAGCGCAGTCGGCGCCGGCGCAGGCGCCGCGTATCTTAGTATTCTGCGTATCGCATGTTGTTAGGCTATTCCTCTTGACATCAGGGCTGGCACGCGTGCATTAATAAGGTGCCGGATGCTGTGACCTAATTAAACGATCAATGTTTCTTATATGACTTGATGTAGCATTGGGAATTTAATTTGGTATTCATGATTCGTAAGCAGGAATACGTACTTACATTAATCTCAATTCCAATAAGATTCTTTTGTTGCTTTTGTTTATATTTTGACACCAATCATATACCACTTTTCTCCTTTCTATTTTCGGACTCACACTGTCGTTTTTCCGGTTTTGAAATTCGTTAAGGAGTTCTGTTACATAGCTTACATTTTTTTTACCGTGTCCGCGCTGGAATCCCTATAATATTCTTTTAATTCCTAAAAAACCGGTTCGGTCGTTTTAAAGATTAGCTGAGTTGAAGAATAGGCAAAGTATAATTATTAAAAATCGTATTTTATATACAAAAGATTATTTAGTATAGAATGTCACCAAAATAAATAATAATGAATAAACTGAAAATTACTCAAATCACAATTAGGTAATGGTCCCCAAAATTCTGGTAACAATCTGCAATTGCATTCTCCTTCTTAGGAAAGTGGGTAATTACAAGCAAGCGGAACCGATTAAAATGTCATAGCTATAAATCAAGGTTAATTATGGAAGGCATCCGTAATTAATCAGCTTGATCGCTCAGCCCTGCGGTCCATCGCGACGAACGACGCATGCGCAAGGTCGTCGGGTGCGTTTCTATCTCCGACGGCGCCTGCTGACCATCTCAAATGCAATCAAATAAGATCCTTCGTTAATGTGTATTGAACATCAATTCCTTTAATGGCTCGTCTCCATCTTACTCGTATTTGAGTGCAATCGCAATAAATCAGCGTGTCAACGCCGCTTTCGACTTTGTCCTATTTTAGTGCGTACAATAGATAGTGCCGCACGCATCAATGGTCCTATCTGGTGCGTCAGTCGCGTTGAATTTATTTTAGATGCAGCGACAAATGTAAATTTAGATTGCGATTTCCAACACAGTTATATTGTCTGCCGGCGCCCGTTTCCTGATTATAGTCTGGTTTCGTGTGACAACATTGTAGTAAAGCGAAGTTAAGAAACATTTGACTTCAGCAAAAAATTGTATCGTATTGTTGTTAACCTCTTTGTTAATATCAGAAAAAATAGAACCATAGTTATGTTCCTAAATATAATAATATTCTAGCTATGTAGGTACTTAAGTTGTATTAAACTATTTCTGCATCCTACTGGCATTTACATTTATGGATACGATCACATAAGCCCATGGACAACTGAAAGCAACATCATAGAGCAGAGCTTATGAGTTAGTCAAGGTCATAAATTACCTTTGCGCCAAATTTCAACGAACAAGTACAACAAGTATGATCTATGTGAAAGAGTGACAAATACATATACATTCTTACAAACGCATTTATAATATTAATAAGAAACAAAGTACGAGGTACAGTTTTGTTTGTCAGAGATCATATAGTTGCTAGTAATCTTGTAGCATGGATAATCCTGATCGCTGTACACTAATACCCGGCAAACTTGTTACATAGTCGAGAATTTCTAGCAGGTCGCCAACAATTTGCCATCAAAGTTCCACAATCCATCAAAGTTGCGACCTACAATGTTGGCGAGTATTTCGGCCGCATTCTAGATCGTGCACTATGCGTTCTGACTGACGTGTTGCATTGTTTAGGTCAACGTCATTCCTCCATCGATTGCCGATAACGAGTGTCCAAAGCGCTCATTACCAAGCCGTATACATTCCTGCATGATTTGAGCCGTGTTGCTTGTTTTTGGATATTATCTACGCATATCATTACAATAATTATTCTATTGTGTCTGTGCATTGGACACTGATCCATATAGAGTCTGCTTACCCTTTGTACTTCTAATACTTTGCAAAAAATTAAAAATGCTTGGTTTTCTTTCAATTTTTAATAATTTATTATAGAAAAACATATAGATACACTCAGAAATATTGAAAAAATGTAAAGCCGCTAAGAAAAGTGATTTAAAGCTATTTGGAATGTTTTATTTTAGACGCCAGTTCCCGTGCTGGATATACTTTTTCCCCTATACTTGCAATTGTCTAGGGTTAATAACAGTGTAATTTTTCAAAGAAATTGTGTTTCACCTAAATGGAAACTTTGGTTTTCATCGAATAATTTTACTCATATGCAATAATTATGTATCTACGTATGCGTAAGAGTGTGTTGTTGGTATAAATATTTAGATATGGATATTCTTATCTATTTTATCAGTCTTTTGAAGTTACGAAGCAATCGATCATTGATAACAGCAAGCGTTGATTGCATGTTCACAACATCAATACTAATATTAAAAATAATATAATATGCAAAAATATGCCGTACTTTAGGTAGAAGTTCGGGTACCGATGCTACCTCTGTATTCAAAGCACAAAAGTTTCTACCACTGCTTGTCTTTTGTATGTTAACCGTTAGTAGTATGAAGGCGGCAGTAAAAATGGTTTGATAGGGAGATACCAGCATCACATTGCGTGAAGCAGTTCTAAAGTTTCACGTGAAAGGTGATGCCGGCTTACTAATTTAGGAGCCGATAATCTTAGTTGATCATCGCCTCTTAAAGTGTAACAACAGATCACTGATATATTTCAGGTCATAAACTATTTGTGAGCTACGTTTAATCTAAATACAATTAGTAGTTTTTGCATGAAAGACTATATAATAAAAACTCTCCCGCCCCTATAAACTTTTACCTTTGTAATATTAGTTTGATTATTACGCCAATGTAGACACTTTCGATGTAAAATTGTACGTATTTGTACGTAACACGCATGCATGTAGTGGTATCGATTGCTGATAAAGCGGCAAGTGTTCGGCGTATCTCATTACGGGGCGTGAAATAGGTACGTTCCGACATGTTTTGTTCTCTAAGCAGATAATTGTTATGTTGATTCGTCAGTTACGATGCCTGTGATTTGCATACTCGTAATAGCATCTAACAAATGTGTTAGGAATAATTGACCGTCTGGAAAATAATGGAAGGACTATAAATGGACCGTCTAGAAAATAACGGAAGCATTTTATGCTTCGTTTTATCGTTATTTTACTTATTATTAACCGACTTCTTTAAATATATGTTTCATTTTTTCCTTAGTGTCTGATTATTATGTTTATGTGACTTCTTAATATTTTATTTACAGTAGTTATACTTATGTCAATATGGATAAATTAAATGAACGCATACCTATAGGTACCCCACACACAATATACATATACACGCGTTTAAAAATATAGTCACTGCACCGGTAACAAGCAGAGATGGTTTCGGACCGATTTCCGGCCCGGAAAATAAGTATTTATGATAAATTTTGACTGTTTTGGATTAAGATTGTGTTAGGACATCTGAATATGAAATAATTATAGATTATTCTCTATTATTTCTATTAAACGAGGAAGTAACGATAAAAAATCTACCGTAGTACCGTAGTAGAATACCGTTTACACGTAGTTAAAGTTAAACAATCAGTATAAATGTTGGAACAATGGATATATTTCTATAGCTTAGCGCATAAGCGAATTGCTTACGTAACTTGATCCCAGCTGACACAATTTACGTTGTCACTAAAAATTGGATATGGGGGATTGTGGCTCTATTGTGTGGTGAATTTTAATATGCATTCAGTTTTAAACCATTTCATTGAAATTTATCTATAGACCTTTTTAATACCTGCTTAGTTATTTATGCAATAATATAACAATACCTTTCGGGCCTAATTCTTTTTTCTGATCATTTATTTACCTACATTTAAAATTTTGTGGATGAAAAAACTAAACGAGGTATATTGGTATCATTATACACACAACACAAATTGAAATTATGTAGAAGTAGCGTGTCTTAAATAGTATCACTATTGTTCTTCCTATGTCGATCGCGGCGACTAAGAGATGGAAACCAGGAAATGACAGCAGTGTTTTTCTATGTAACATGAACATTCACTACGGTTATCAACATACTCAAAAATCAAAACCTTCATTAGGCCTTTTAGCCTTCATTTAGCCTTTGTCCAGCAATGGACTTAAAAAGACTAATGGACAGACAAATGTGTAGAAGTAGCGAACGAGTACGCAGACTAGCTAAATTATAGGTGGCGAATTTGTATATATCAACCCTAAATAATATGCACTATTAAGCCAAGTTATGTCAGTATTTTTGTTATTTAAAAACATTTATATTCGCTGAAGGTGTATGATAAATTTATATCTGTATATTCTTAGAAAATCAATATAAAATTTACACCATAATGTTCGTTACACACTGAATTTTATTTGCCCTTGGTAATAAATTTAATTACCTCCGAACATTTGTGCACACAGAAGTCATAAATGACCGTTCTGCTAAGTTTACGGTCACTGTAGGTTATAAATCAATCATCGTTATTATTAGGATGTTACTTATTTTGAGGTTAAAGTAAGGTACGTTAACCTTAACTTATGAGTAATTACTAGTTATTTTTTTTTATATACTGTTTGAACTTTATAAATATTATACCAATTTGTAGTTCAATTATAAATCAATTTTATGGGTATTATACTATTATAGTCTTTTTTCTTTAGTATCAATTTCTTATCACTAAAGTGGTGGTTATCAGAAACAACGATTCTCTTACCACTGTACTATATATTACAGAAGAAAAAGTCTCTTATCTTTACAATTGATTTCTCATTACTCGAGTAGCAGTCATCCAGAACAACCATTCTGTGAGCTTCCCAATCAAAAGAAAGCTTGAGGAGGAACGCTCGTATTAGAAAACTATTACACGACATTTCACTATTTCTACATTATTCTTTCCCTTCCACGCAGTCGTAAACTATAAGGTTTTCTAGGTTGTCTGACCAAAGTACTTGAGAACCCTTCGCATGCGTATGGTAGAGACAAGTGCGGAACTTGAGTTCGCCTAGGATAGACTCAGTCGTCTGGCAAGCTATCCATGGTACTTACATTTTGCGAAAATATCACGTCTCAAATGTGTCTATATTTTTTCTTATGCACGATTTTAGTTACCAACTTACTATACTTGCAAAATCGTGAAACCGTTAATTATTCAGATATAATGGTTTAATAATAATAATATCTTTATTTCAATCAATTTTGGATCATATATACATGCTTAATATATTAAATTAAAAATAAAATTAAAATTAAATACAAATCAATTAAATTAACAGTCATTTAAAAATAAATTAAAATTAAACTGCAGTACCTAAATAGTAATTCAACCGGTACGCAAAAAAAATTTTTAAATGCCACTAAGAATGCAAAACGTACTGGCGCCATTTTGATTCAATCAGCGTGCATTAATGGCAGTTGAACAATTCGAGTGACGTAGCGTATCGCCCAACCCTACCACGTCATAGTCACGCTTATGGCATAGAATAGCTTATGGGATAGAATAGTTTATGGCGTTGGCACCTAAACTTTTTAATTTGTAGTCCTTGTTTAGTTTTTCCAAGGTAACAGGTGTGGCTTTTTGACGTGATGATGATATTAGTTGTTATTATTTCCTTCCTATATTCCATATTCCATTGCATTTAACTGTACTCTAAAATGCTAGTTCTATACTAAAATTGTGGTGTATAAATTGTATGTAGGCTGTAGATATTATGTTGATTTGTTAAATAACAAGAATCTTGGCATTTATGTTCTCATTCAAAATATAAAGTGACATGACTGAAAACCCATAATGTTAACCACGTCTTCTAAAAAAATATTATCCGGAAGATAACTTAAAATTAAAAAAAAAAAAAAAATGTTGCTCACGGAAATACATAGAGTAGCAATAACAAAGTCAGTCAAGCCAGTATGTTCGGTCAGCAAACCAAACTTTGGGAGCCACTGGATTACGGCATATCTGTCATCGTTGGGTGCGTGACCTGACTAGACGCTGGGGGATTATCTCGGCTGCCACTGACACTGAATGAACGCCGACCCTCGACAAGTGCGCATGAGGGAATATTGTTATTACGTACACGTTTATTGCATTATTTTTTACATTACACGTGACATAATAGCTTATTTGTCCATTTTTCAACACTCGTCTACGCAAATTATAATGCATACTTTTAAACTATGCTTATGTCCTGGTTCACAGGACCGTCCAAAATAGGTCGTACAAATCAATAATGTTACATTGTTTAACTCGTTTGTACCAGTTAAACTCGCTAACTGGGAGGTCGTTTTATGTGTTTACGGTTACCTAGTGGTATCTCTCTCGTAATATACTGAGCTCAAAGCATTGAAAGTATGTTTACGGCCAAGTTTATATCGTAACCGATGCATCCGTAGACTATTATCGGATATGCTCGTGGGATTATTAAATCGAGTTTTTTCTCTTTCTCGGAAATTGCACGACCCCTTGCGTTCTCGTTTCATCCCCGAGCGAGGCTTAAAAGAGGGACGATCGAGTGCCGACCGCAAAGTGATTTTTAAACTCCATTTACAACTGAAGTGAAAGATTAGCTACGTTCCTATGTCAGCTATATTCAATGAACCGGGAAAGCTTCATGGCTCTGTGCATAGCTAATGGAATTGTATTGAAGTGAAACTTCTTTATCGGGGTTGGAAAAAAAAATAGTATAACATTTTTTCGTTACGCGCCATCTTTTTCTGTTACGTGCCATTATCCGTTACGTTACGTTATCCCTACCACGCGTGATATAAGATAGATTATTAGATAAAGTTTAATAAAAGCCTTTTATTAAACTTTATCTAATTTAACTTTATTTAACCAATTTCTGTAAAGTTGCATATAGTAAATATTTTTTTGAAAAATAACGTCATAAAGAAGTTTCACTTCTTACGAGTGTACGCTAGTACACGCACACACTTTTTTTTACAATAAAGGATTGTCTTGAAACGTAGAGTACTTTGATAAAACTTGAGGTGTGAAAGGTATTTGAAGTAACATCAAGACTTCAAAAAAATAATTTTAAAGAATTTATAAACTTTGTACTGCAGTCAGTATGTTGTTGTCCTATGATGTTCATCCCCGGAGAGGCGACTCTCCACTACCTTTATTCTTTAATTTCTACTGAAAACAATATTGTTTCTAATACATTTTTATTTAATTTTTTACGTTTTATATTTTGCAAATAAATATTCAAGTTGATTTAGCGTTTAACGATACATATTTAATAAGCAGATATTTATTTTTTATACTGGAATTTATAAGTATACAAGCTGACCCAGCTAACTTAGTTCCGCCTAAAAGTCAAAAAACTTAAAATATCTGTGTTTCTCCACTATGTTATATTTAAAAACCTTCCTCTTGAATCACTCTATCTATTAAAAAACTGCACTTAGATCCGGAGAGTAGTTTTAAAGATCTAAGTATACATAGGGACAGACAGCAAAGCGACTTTGTTTTATACTATGTAGTGATGTCCATTAACCAGCATGAAGGTTAAAGAGATGAATGAATGTTAACCGAATGACGATTTAATGACGCTTATTTTAGCAACCGCTGGTCAAGTGACTTGTGATTAATCGCGTACTCCGGTATTGTTTGCGGTGATTATCGTAAATTTTCCGTCAAATGTCAGAAACAGATGAGTCATAATGCCCTTCGAATTTTGGAGTGACGTTCCGTTTAACCACAGGCTTAACTATTGCGATATCGGGGAGGATCCTCATTATGATTTTGGTCGCTCAGTATTTCAAATCTATCAAAATACTCGTTTTCTTATTTTTATACTAAATTCGTATAATAAGCACGTACACGAATTAGTTAATTGGACGAAATTCAGGAATGATAATAAGTATTTCTGAGAATTGTTCCCCCGATAGTATTTTGTTCAAATGTATTTTTTCTAATTATAACAATTAAATTAATATTTATGAATATGTATGTACTTGCAAATAAAATTTAATGTGTTTATCGAATGATATTAAAAAGAGCGACTACACGTTGAAACGATTAAATGTTTGAAAATAAAACTACAGTACTGTTGTGATAATTAGGAAATTGGTTTGTAGGTACCTATACGATCCATATAATATACCGGAAGATACCGCAAGATACTGGAGCTAACTTTTATAACCAATGTAAAAAACAATATGGCAATAAAAATATATACAAAGAAAAAAGACACATCTACTGAGTTTCTTGCCGGATCTTCTCAGTTGAGGTTGTGTACCGATCTGGTGGTAGTGTAAAAAAAAATTATGTACAATTTGTAAGTGCCTCCGTAGTCCTATGCAAAATAAAGACATTTCATTTCATCCTGGGCAAGAAATTTGAACAAGATCGAATACAGGCGATGCCGTGGGTAAAAGCCAATGTTTGACTATAAATAGGTACTTATTCCACTAACAACTGAAATGTTTCAACAGCAAATTATTATCAAATAGAGTAATTTATGTCATTTTACCTTTGACAAATACATTAAAGTTGTGTGGCAACGCAATACATTGTGGGGATTGGTCGTTAGTAACGTACCTGAGCGTAATTGCTTCAGGTCAGTGGGTTTGGATTTTCCAGTATCGAGGGCTTCCAGTTTATGCCCTCGTGAGGGCTATTTATCAAACATGCTCCGTTTAAAACCATGCCTATTTTAATACCCGTTACCGGATTGCGTTGTACGTTTTATTTAAAGCGAGGATAACGGTATTTGGATTGAAGGTTTTCAGTTTAGTTATTCATTTTACATGAAAAAGAAAATGTAATTGGCCAAGTGAGATTCAAACTCGTATATTGAGGGTTCTAAATTCCGATTCCACTTTTTAATGTTACTATTTGTTCTTATTTATACCATCTCACTTATAATAATTGCTCAATAGATATCTTTCTAGTATGGGCATCCCTATATTAAACTGTTTTTATTTTAATTTGAATGGATGTGTGGAATATTGCCTCGAATGAGTCGCCCGCATTCAGTTTAACCGAATTCGTTAATCAATATAGTTTGTATACATTACATTGGTCACCAAACTCGTCGCCCGCTTTTTTCAGCCAGTTCTTCATGTTCCCCGATAAGCAAGCTAGTTCGTGCCGAATAAGGCTATGCATAACAAGTTTACATTAGCTCCATCAATGCAAACACATTCGAATATGGCCACCGAATTGCTGTTTACATTGATCGGTGACCGAAGTCGTTTGTAGCCGAATACGACCAAAATGACCTAATACAAACGCCAGTAGATGCACAGTCCAATAAATTCCATTTGAAACTTCCTAAAATTCCCAATAAAGTTGCATCCACGAGGCCAACTGAGTTATTGTACGAGTAGTTCGCTAGATTTTATGGTAGATATTGAACAGTCGCTCCGAGGAACTATCTAATTTTACAGCTCAATAGGAAGCTGGGACCATTGTAACGGCTTCAATATCTTGCTGAACATAGTCAATAATAATTTCAACGAACTTTTCTAATGTAGATAGCTAAGTTACGTTGTCTGTTTGTCACTTTCACAACTAAACTGTTTAATCATAAATTAGTAATACTTATATAAAACAAATAAAATAAAGATAATCAATTATCATCCATACATCCATCCATCAGCCTTTGAAAATCCACTGCTGGACAGTCCAAGAGTCGTCGAGTCAATTTTGGTGGAATGTAATTTGGTGATACAAGTTTTAGAAAATATATAATATATTCAGGTTTTGGTCTACAGCACGGCGGATCACCAATAGTCCACGGGCCGTCAATGGCACCAGAAAAAGTCTGTGAGTTTTAAACTACTATTTAAATGACTACTCAGGCTTGTAATTTTTAAAATCTTGTCTTTTATAAAATTTAATACCACTTTGGAAAAGACCTCAATCGATATTTCTGAATACACTGCCAAATAATTGATGGCCCATGGAAAATTAAAGAATGTATCAAATACGATGTAAAAGTTATGTACCCGGGCCTAGAGATGTATTGATTGACATAAATATTTTTTTTGGGAACGAAGAACGCTAATCTGTCACTACGCTAACAATGGCACACTACACTACAGTAACGCATCAATCAGTTAACAAAATGAAGTCATGATTAAATGTAAAGGATCCTACGATTAAACTTAGCGGTTACATTTTCGTCGGAACACGCAAGTATCATTAGTCGGTACAACCAAATTGATTGTTTCTATTTCAACCACTATTAACGAGTCATGCGATGGTTTACTAAGATATAATTTATCTGTGATATCGCCGCTTGTGTTCATTACTCAATTTCAGAATTGATTACTGTTTTAATCGAAGAATGATAGATTCCGAAATAATAAGCATGTGATTCAAAGTTTGAACAATAATGTTGTTTATCGAAACGTTTTTAATGTCCATCAAAATGTTGTCAACGCTTACTCATTAACATATACGTAACCTAATATAAAAAAACTGATATTAGGTAAATGTATTCAATGGAAAGAAAAATTATAAAAAAATACTAAAATTGCGTTCGTCACCGCGTGCAGGACCATATAAAAGAAACCTCTATTTCAATATAGGTATTAGTAAAGGTAGCATTCACGTTACAACGGTCGCACGGACTGTCGAACGAATTGTCGCAACGACAGTTCAAGTTAAATAATTCAAAGGACCTGCGACATGACATTGGTCGTACAGTCCGCTTTAGGATCAAGCTATTCACGATCGAACTTGTCGCATACGATCGTGGGTCGTGCAACAGTCCGTGGGACCGTCGTAACGTGAATGCCTACCATAAGCTGAATTATTATACTTGTTTTTTAATCAACTTCCAAAAAGGAGGAGGTTCTCATTTCGTCTTTATTTTTCCTATACAACTAATTATATTTGAGCGGCCGGGTTTTTTTTATCGAAGATAAAATTATATCAGTCATGTCGTAATACCGCAATAAGTAACTTCAGATGCCAAGAGTCTATGATTTATCAACTAAGTATGTAGGTAAGTAGCCATAAACTAACACGGTGGAACAAAGACAAGTAATACCTATGATAGACACACAGAAGCGACAGCAAGACAGGCTATTCATCAATATGTCACTGCGTCTTACTTGTTTTGCTTATGCCAAATCGGCTAACCATTTACGTTATCTTTCCGATTGATCATAGTAACAGACTGATTTCCCAGACACACCTTAGTGCCTATTCACATGCACTTACCACAACTACGCACCATAACGGCTAATGCATTGGTAAGTGTATTTTGTTTATGGAAACGCAGTTTTATTTATAGGGACTAAATTTTGCTGGATATCCGGAGTAATTCATGGAAATTCGGCCAGATCCGGCTGGGTTGAAAATGAGGCCGGATTGCAATCCCTAGTTACGACTGCTTCCTGACGTTCTTTGGTTGTGGCACATGTAATTACATAACTCATAATAATAAATAATATTACCGTACGCAATAGAGATACTTCCGAATTCACTAACATATAGTATACATAATTGGACACTACTATTATTAGGTAATCTACGTATCTGTTAAGCTCATAATAATACGAGTTTTTAATTGTCGTGAGCAATTTTTAGGGGTCGACCAGCACAGACCCCTTGAAATACATAGTAGGTAACGTGCCTACGATAGACTTAAGATTAGAAAGACATAGCTGTGATTGATGACATATGTCCACGTCCCGTGGTCACATGCTCGAATTATCAGATGACCTGCAGATACAGTTGCTACTTCTATGTTATTATCAAAACTTGTTTCAAAGTTTCTTTGGGCAGCTGTTACTCGTATTTTATATAAGAAGAACAGTTTTTCTGCCTATCCGACGTCGCCTTGTAAATAGCTTTAAAGAGGTATCTATCAATAGTTTCGACTATGGTAACTAAAGTAGACACATCATATGAATGGCTTTAGTTATGACATAATAAATGCATGAATTGGAAAATATTTTAGTCAATAATAGCAAAACTCGAAAATAACGCTAATATACGATAATATAATCGCATTTCTTTTACCTTTATGGATTTAATTTGTCGAAATATTTTTACAAGTTCATTTTGTTTTAAATCATGAAAAACAATCGCTTATTAATTGATCGAACCAAGAAATACATCAGAAAGTTAACATAATCCGTGTTCCTATTAGTAATTACTTTGCCATTCTCTGGGGGATATTTTTCTTGTATTCACGCGACAGAACAAAGAACATAAACGTAAAGTTATGATGCTTATGAGCATAATGATGTCATTGTACTGCAGGTTGTGTAGTTTTATAACTATGCAATGGGCATTCTAACTGCTAATGTCAGCTACATAATCTCGCATTAGCATTCCGCGTACGACTCCGCTGGTCACATGCGGCAACTTAAGTCCAAATCCCTTAAACTGCTCAAACTCTAACTTTTGTATTTGGAACAAGTAACTTCATTAAAAGTCATGACCGAGCAACAAATGTAATTGGGCCCACCTTTTTGTTTGCCCCGGATTGGGAGTGCTAATTACGAGCCACGCGTTGCACAAGGGACGAAGAACAAAGGAACCAAATAGAATATGTGGGCTTAGACGTATGGCTATTGTAATGTACGAGGGCGACTGAGACCACGTCGAGACGTATTATAGCGTTTGATGTCTATTTTATGTGCGACTGCCTATTTTTTATTTATTTATTTATTTATATATTTATTGCACCTTTAAAAAGTTACAATAGGGCAAACTTAATGCCTGATGGCATTCTCTGCCAGTCAACCCTGGGTGGCTGGAAAATTTGCGGCAGGTGTTTTAAACACAAAGAATAAAGATATTTGATATGTTATAAATACATCATATACATATTATATCATTAAATATATATTATACATACATATAATAAACAAAAAACAATACATATTATATAAAAATTAAATAAAAGATGTTTATGAAACAATGACGGTGTTCAGATAATGCTCTCGGACAAGCTTTTTAAAGATGAACTTACTGGGTGCTTTCCTAATGTGAGCGGGCAGGGCGTTCCAAAGCAATACCGCCTGAACAGTGAACGAGAAATGGAAAAAACCGCTAGTATGCGGTGGAATAGTTGCTCTTAAGTTATTAGACGACCGAAGCATTTTGTCATGGGTTAGGAACCGATACTGGAAGTTATCCTTTAAATAAGAAGGAGTATTGGTATCATTTAAGATAGAATAAAGGAGAAGGAGAATCCTAGAATTACGCCTCTGGCGAATAGTAAGCCATTTTAGTTGACTACGAAACTGAGAGACATGATCATATTTTCGAAGTCCAAATATGAATCGGATAGAATTATTGAGAAGGCGCTCTAGTTTATTGAGAAGTGCTTCGGTCAGATCCGGGTAACACACATCTGCATAGTCTATAATAGGCAGAATAAGGGCATTAACAAGCATCAGTTTGGTCTTGACAGGAAGGAAGTGTTTTAAACGGTACAATGAGCGCAAAGTGACGTTGACCTTACGAGATATTTCAGTAACGTGCACATTCCAACTTAAGGAGCTATCAATATAAAGGCCAAGGTTCCTCACCGACTCCGAAAACGGAATTTCCCTAGAGTTATACAAAATTGCTGGTAGTGAATTACGGTCTATCCTAGCCAACAACCTTGAACTGCCGATAATGATTGCTTGGCATTTAGCCGGATTCACAGTTACTCCATAACGCAAAGACCACTTGTGAAGAGAATCTAAATTAGCATTTAATGTATTCATTGCGCTATGGAGGTTATTAGCGTCAGCTTGAGCGTAAAGTTGTAAGTCATCGGCATACAGATGATACGAACAGTTGAAAACAGGAGTGAGAGAATCAATAAAAAGAGAAAATAATAACGGAGAGAGAATACCGCCTTGCGGAACACCAGCTTCCAAATCAGCCCAATCCGAGGAAGTGTCTCCTATACGGACAGACTGCTGGCGCCCGCGAAGATAGGAAGAAAACCATTCCAAGGCAGAGGGAGAGAAGTTTAAGTGGGTTAGGATGGCAAGAAGAATATCGTGGTCGACTGTGTTAAAAGCATTTGAAAAATCTACAAGCACCATCACCGTATTTTTTACAGTATTGTTGGGCCACAGTGGGGGAGCAAATGGTATAGTAATGAGTCGTAGATCTATAGTTGCGAGTTGACGGAGGCACGGTTTTAAAAATGAGGGTGGCGCAGAATTTATCCCTGTCAAGAGACAGTGCGTCGCCGGGGGAAATGCGAGAAGATTCGCCCTATTGTAAGTTGTGACGGCCTTGCAATTATTCAACCAGTACTTTTGTGTTGTATGTATTTTAACCGTTTATTAATACTGCGTTGCATCTGTCCTGCATCCATACTGCAACGTTAGAAACGTTTTCCACTACTACTAAAGAAAAAAAAAGCTGACTTGTCGGATCGCAAAAATACATCTGTGTAATCATATTTTAACTTTATCAGTCGGAAACATTTGGAATAAATCGGCTGTGATACACAGACAAAGACACGAGTGATTTAACAGGGTTTCCGTTGTGTCATTAAAACGTATGGAACTCTAGAAATGAAAGTTCACAGAAACATAAAAATATAATAAAAATAATTGAACTTCAATGGGATATAACATAAAATATAATAACCTAGCCAAGGTGGCATACGTAGGTACTGTCTTGAATCTGAGCAGGCACGTCCGTCTCTGAGGGCCATTAACTCGTCTGCAGACGGCGGTCGCGGAACTTTGTCTGCGAAGTTCACTACACTTGCAGAAGATATTCTGAAGGTATTAATCTATTATTAACACCCTATAAATCGATGCCGCACTCCAAGATTTACGAGTAGTTTATATAAAACGTCTTTATAAAATAATCTTAATGTTACCGTCATGTTGTTTCATTAGGTTGTGGAATAAGCTTCCTCCTGAGGTAGTCCCGGAACGCTCTGACATGGGGTTCTTCAAGAAAGGCGCTAAAAAAGCTCTTCTTCAAAGCTGGCGATGCATTGGCGATTCCTTTGGTGTGGCGAATGTCCTTAGGGCGATGGTGCCTACTTTCCATCAGGTAGCCGTAGGGTACTTAGCATTAGCAAGCGAGCTACATTTGATGGTAAGTGGTTTATGCTGTCCATGGACATACCCACCCTATATTGGAGACTTATCCGACCACAAATGTGGTGCTACTTCTGAGGACTAAGACGTTCGCTTTCTCGTATTGTATAAATTTGCCAGCACCCCCATATACTACGAAACGCAAGAATTGGTGCAAGCTAGAAATAATTCATGGCGGAACCTCACTTCACTTTTAAGACCTTCTCTTGTCATCGAATTGTAAATGGTAATTTATAATTATGTTCCTTTAGAAAGGAAGGATCATTTCGCCCTACAATAGCAATACCTACTCACCGGTATGAAAACAGGCAGGCATCTTTTCTTATTGACTTAGGCAATTATAAGACTTTAAACTCCTTTGTCGTCAATATCACGAGTAGCTTATAATTTACTAAGTTGGTTAACTTTTGTGACGCATCTCACCCCAGACGACGATCGGTCCTCATCAATAATGTATGTATTCCTCGGTCCTCTCAAATTTTATCAACGCCATTTTAAGTTCCTAGCAAACACTGCGAACACTCGGGTGGGTCGTCATCTAATGCATAATACAGTACAGTCTGTCTGCCGTTCTAAAGTCAAATTTATGAGCGTCTTTACTGCTATTTTCCATATACTTTAATGCCAATAAGCTTATCTACGATTACTACGCGCGAATGTTGCAATTTTATGCAAGAACTGAGTTCTTCTTCTCAGTTGATATTAGCAGTTGATATTGTTGAAGTGCTAACTAGCTTAAATTAGTTTCAAGTTCGCTATATTTCAGTCCAATTCTCTTCGTAACCTGTTCGTTCGTTATTAAGAATAACACAATTATATTTTGGGTTTATACATGTTCACGTTTTAATAGATTTACCATTGAAGAGAAAAAGATTTATCTTTCATTGTTTGTGTTACTCAAATGTGATTGGTACATTAAGGAAAAAAACAGAAATATTTGAATCACATACCTAAACAATCGACGTTTATAGCGCTTAAAAGAGATTTATTTTAGGCAACGCAAATTAAAATACGGATTCACTTTAGACTTCGACAGTAAATGTACAGTTGATAATAAATTGTTATATACAAAGCATTTTCATACAAATTATATATAAAGTGAGAAATTAGACGGATAAACAAATAGCAGCAATATTAAAGGAATACTTTCGAGTATATACTTTTTAGTGTACTTATTGATGAATAGAACTTTAATAATTCAAAGCTTAATATTATTTTATTGTAAAAACAGTACAACTTTTTAAAACCTCATTGAAATTTAACATAGTCGGTACCAAGGCTTCGCTCAAACCGAGCCTGGTTAACTTTTAGTCAAGTTGAAAGTTTTTCCTAGATTAAATACAAGCGGTGCAGTAATGCGCTTTGAGAGCAAATAAAGCAAAGCCGGGTGCGGTTCCGAGCGAGTTTTAATCAGAGACAGTGCTCTCGACAGTCGGAGGGAGCGCAGTTGTGCTCAACGAAATTGTTTCAAGTGTCGATGTCGAGTCGAGCGCTTCGTTCAACCCGCTTCTCGCTTGGCTGTTACATGGCAGAATGCAGTGTATGACATTTCTCTATATCGACGCACATGGCATATTTAATCTCTTTGACATTTAATCTCATTTTGTTTATAATGTTACAAGTATTCAGATGATCCTTTTGTGAGTCGTGGATTATGTTATACATCCAGGATATAGGTTACTTACCTACTTTATAATAATACCTAATGGGTACTCACAATAAGCGGTTTTTAAACCTTAATTGCCAATAATTAGAACCAGTTACATAAATCGCGGTCAGGTAGTCAATATGAATACCCCTTAGGTATTAAAAATTATCAAGTCCGCGATAACATGAGTCTAAATTCATATATCTACTTTATCCTCGTGCTTCTTATTTTAGTGCAAACCTCCACATTTCTCCTTATATATAAATAAGTACATAAAAATGAATTAAACTGACATTATAACTAAACTACGCTACAAAACCAACTTGATAGAATAAGTTTCAACACTTGGTAAAAGTGAACGTTTCTGCGAATACTAATTCCCATGTGGGTTGTTGCATATGCAACGCATAGACTATTTATTTTATTTTCTATTTTTGCTAGCCAACGTAGAGCACATTTGTTGCGTTATTTTGAATAGAATTAAACGTGCAACGCTTATAGAACTATTTGTTACTAATTCCAAACACGACGAGTAGCAGCGGTTCAAGTATGTAGTAAGTATGGCAGACGGTAGATGAACAAAGGTAACATTTGGGTGGGTGCCAAATCAGTCGCAGTCGGTCCAAGCTACAAGTGTCAGGCAGATTGGAGTTTGGCATGTCTCCCTTGCCATCGGAATAATTTATTAACGGAAATGAGGGCATGGAATAAAACGTTAATTAATTTCTGAAGTGATCAAATTATAGATCAGACGTGATGAGTTAAAAATTTAAGAAAAGAGCTGCTCTATATTCTCAAAATGAAATAAGATGGAATGTACAATTGTGTTTGAACTATTTACCAAAAATGACATACAAATACGGATGCAATCGTAAATAAATATAGCTACAGACATTAAAAACGTTCTTTTCAGGATAACTATTAAAAAAAAAACAATTTTATCCGGAATCTGTGATATCGTTGTCGAAAAATCCCAAAGTGTTTTTGGAAACATAAAACCGTTAAAGGAGGTAAAGACAATTATTCACCCGCATACATCCAGTCTGCAATTGAAATTGCATCACTCTACCCCATCGCACCCTTACCCTCGCGGTTCCAGTTGGAACGTCTTTTCAATTTGTCCCCTCCGAGTCCTACATTAGTGTATAATATATGCTTAGCGCTCCTGCAACTTTAAATAAATTCTCTCCATGAATACATTTAAGGGCCCTGATTTGCATATATTTTAAATTCTTCCACTTAATATACGATAGTGCAAAGCACAGAAATCACTAAACTGTTATATTTTATACTCAACGGATATTGATAAGATAGTGTATGTTGTTTTTTTATTATGAAAAGTGCATTTTTTTTATCTATACTATACTAAGTAATAGCATAGATTTGTTACGCGGGTTTATTCGCATACTTCTGCATTCAAGTTTATGTCTTTATATTAACGGGGAAAACAGTTGCCTTATGTTATTTTCAGTTAGGTAGTACATTTTAGAGTAACACAAAGAATAAGAAAACAAAGAGGCAGTTACCAATTCGCACTTGGCCAGCGCGGTGGACTATGGCCTAAAACTCTCTCATTCTGAGAGAAGACCCGTACCCAGTAGTGGGATAATAAGGAGTTGACGAGAAAAACGATATTAACGACTTTATATCTTACAATGAAGTGGGCTGCATATTCGTTTGCTACTTCTATATTACGAATAACATTCTAGATACGATGTAACGCGTAATACAGTATCACAGTAATATTTACTCGCATTCGACCCCAAGGCGTCGTGTTTCACTGCGAGTTACGATGGGAACATAAACACTATCCAGTCACAATCCACACCTACGACATGTGATATGAGTTTTTCTCACGAATATTACGAGTCACTTTTACGCGTCAATGCAATGGTGTTTGTACTTTTGTAATAGATTTCTGGTAATATTATTCGGTCACTGATCAAAATTCGTCAATTTTTGTTCATTCTACATTTTTTATTGATCCACACTGACTCAAGTTTGTTAATAGCTATCAAATAAAATTCAGTTGACAATCAGATGAGAAAAATCCTTTTCTTTAAATAAATATTACATCTGGGTATAAGAATATACCTATAAAGATAGATTTTAATGTTGAATACGTAAACTAAACTAAACATGAAAGGTAAACTAATAAACATTTTGACAAAATTTCATAAGGGTTCTAGAGATAGACTATTTATTCAATAAATTGTTTCATAAAATTTTGTAATTATATTGCGTTAATTGCAATAATGCGTACGTGCTCCTCTCTATTATGCCAGCTATTAGTATATAATTTTAGCAAAATAGGCAATTCTGTTTAACATAATAATTACGTCCCGCTTTTGTCATTAAGCTGTGCTATTTCTGTAAGGATATGGGAATTAAGTTCTAACAGCCTACATGGTTTAATTTTTAAGGAAACTCCGCACCTTTATAATTACAGTACTAAAAATCAAACTGGCTTATGTACAAAAAAAACCTTATGTTCTCACTTTCATAATGTGCAACATTCGTCGATTAAATTCGTTGAAAAAAGAAGTGTTACTATCTTAATGATGGAATTGAAGGTAAAAAGGTTAACGTAAAACGTCCCTTCAAATATTTTTCTCTCGAATGTCTGGTATTTGTGAACCACTTTCTGATCGCCGCCTAGTCATTTTCTAATTTAATCCAAGAAAATTTGGACGCTTGGACAAAATTTCAAAAATGTGTTATACAATATGTTATTATGTAAATAAAGTTATTTGTAGAAAATACTTGAATTTTGACACGTAACAGTTCGATTTTATCTATTTCCACAGATTCCACACACCTATCGAATAGATTTTATCGTCAGAGGATGCTTTTATCGGGATGGGTCGTTGACTGCTATGGTAACGAGACGAATGAATATTTTAAACGTGTACAGTAGGGGGTAACTTGATATGTACACCTAATCAAAATGTGCGGCTAAATTATCGATAATGTTATTGCGTTCAGACGGTGTCACATTACTTCAAGTTTATTTACATTTAGAACTATTAACGGGAATTACAATTATAAAAAATAACTATTTTGTATTGTTTAAATAGATTAAATAGATACAAACTTTTAAAAGATTTGTAATAATTTTTGCACGTTTAATTACGTGTTTATTATTATTTATTCAAGGAAAGCTGTAGGAACGACAGTTAAGGATATTTAATATTCATAGTAGAAAAACATGTTTAATTATTTAAGAATATGATGAATGTAATAAAACCACAGAGTTTACAAAGTGACAAGGTCGAACGCCCTTCTGGCGCCACGTATGTGGTTTTGTATTTAAATGTTGTGGCTAGTTCCAATGGTGAATGATGATTACTCACTTACTACGGAATAAACACGTAAACAAAATAAATGCAAAATAATAAGAAGTTACAAGTATATTTTCCTCCATTCTCACATCTTATAACCGCATTAGTGCTGGATCCCTATTACAAAGATGGCAGTAAGTGGTCTTCGCATTCCTCGGTGGCACTTGAGTCTTATACAAAGATATTATTTCCATTTAGCGGTAGCGAGCTCCAAGTATTATCTAAAACGATCATCTCTGAGAGTGGATTCCGACAAGTCGACACTGTGTTTTTTGCACACTTAAATTCAGAGCACCCTGTTATAAAGATTACGAAAGTTGCACTCATCCGAACATTTCTGTCTTGGATTAAAGAGGAGTTGTTACTACGAAGCCACAATGTATCTCAATAATTGCAAGGTTTTGTACAAAAAAAATACAATTTATATAACGTTTTGAATTTTTGTATACAATATTTATGTTGTACTTACTCTTATTAGAATCTGTTTTCGTTACTTATGTCATTATTCCAATAATGTTGTATGCCGTGTTAACAAGGAAAAATCATTTGTACTAGAAACATTTGAATATACTTATTAAAAAGAACTATTAATTAATAGACAACTGGTCAAAAATATAAATACTGAAGGTATCTTTTATTCAACTAGCTGTGCCTTGCGGTTTCATTTCCGTTTACAAAATCTAAAATAATTCACCTGATAGATTTTTTTTAATAAAAATTAAAAGTTAGCTATAATATGTCTGGGGTCTGCGATTCCATGCATGTAGGTTTAAAAGTCTTTTCTAGCATGTATGATTTACAGACGTGCAGATTCATTTTTATTATATGTGTGGATGATACACAGTCGAACTCTTAATGTTGTGAGCTTTAAAACAATTATGACATTTAAGTTCAACTTCTTGTTCCATTATTCGAATCTTTCCAAAAAGATCTGGCAACCCAGTTTACGTCGCTCATTATGCCTCGCTTCGCAATGGTTTAAATAAGTTTTGAGTGTTTTATCTCCGGCTCCTGCAATTCATGTTCGCATTAAATATTTCAGATACAATTCAGAGAGTGGGTTCCTCTCGACTGTTTGTTAACCTAGATATGACAATGTAACACAAAATTTAATTATAAACACCGTTGACATAAAGTGTTTAAAAATGTAACCTCGGGTTTTACTTTATTATCCTGTTTTGTATCTTCGTTCTATGAATCAGGATTCAGAACGAATTTATACTACAGCAATTCCATAGAACACTACTATAGTATTTTTATCTATATATTACCGTTTTGAGCTCCACTGCTGGACATCGGCTGATGGGGTTTTGTACCAAAAATCTTGGCACGCCTATTGGAGATAGCAGTGGGTCATGTTCAACAGGAAGATACCGCTGCCTACCTAATAGATTTCGTCCCTTAGTCGCTCCTACGACATACTTCATATATCTAGCTAAGTGCGCATTAGAAACGAATCATCCTTAACGAGGTGGTAGAACCGCTGTAGTTCGACCGGGGAAGTACCACCGCCACACCTATTTCTAGTGTGAAGCATCTCTTGCGTTTCATTGGAAGGGTGTGGTTGCCGGCACACTTTAACATGAGGCGACCATCATAGTCCTCCGGAGCAGCAACGCATCTGTGATTGACTTCAGATTGAACCCATGTTGTATATGAAGTTTATGTTATCTATGAAGTGACCACATACCATCATGTGGACTGCATACTCGTTTGCTATTACAGTAAGATAAAAAAAAACATTAATGATGGAGGAAAATTCGCAAGCATCTAAACATTTAGGTACCTACGCCTAACAATTCTTTAATAAACTAAGTTATCAAATAAGTATAAAATCGACCACTTACTTGCCTGGTAAAATGTTCTATGATCTTAAGTAGGTACTCTAAACAGTCATTTTATAGTTAGTGATCGGTGCCCAGTAGTGGGAGAGTAATGAGGTGACGTTAATATTTAGTTATATATTTATGAGTCAGTTATATTCGTATAACATGTTTAATTGTTTATTCTATTCAAAACACTGATGAAGTAATGCGGTTGGTTCATTCATGGCGCCGGCCGCATCGTCTCTACAACGGGAGCGACATAGCACGGTATTATTAAAACTGTATCGTGGTTACTATTTTAAATCGTCGACTCGTTTCCTAGTATATTATTCTGTTTATGTGTCTGCTCTTATTGTTGGATGTGCATTAAATTTACTTAAAATATTAGCATATGAATGTTACTTTATTAGCATATGATTTATAAGGTACTTTACAGAGTCTTATCATATACTATTTTTATTATTATAAGCCTTCATTCAGACACATTAATGTATTGTTACTCATATAACATCCTTTTATTCCACTTCTGCGTATCTGTTTGCCAGGTGGCAAAGATCTCCTCCAAACTTCTCCATTCTGGCATTTGTATGGCAATTCTACCCCACGTTATTCCCGCGACTCGTCTGATGTCGTTGTCCCACCTTCGTTGTGGTCTACTTCTCTTTTGTGGCGTGTTGGGATATAGAGAGTTTGTTTTCTATATTTTTTGTTAAAGCCCATGTTTCGCTCCCATATGCCAATATTGGCAGGACGCATGTATTGAATAGCTTGCTTTTTGTTGAGATGTGTAGGTTCTTGTCTTTAAATATTTCTTTCTAAAATAAATATAATATACTATTAAAAAACAGTTTTCTCAGAATTTTGCTATTTCAAATAGCAATTTGACTACGAGTAGGATGCTAGGTATAGGTAAATTTTCAGAGATAAGATTCATTTTAACTTACCGACTTCACCTTTGGATTTTGGGTTGAATGTGTAAATAGTAATTATATATTATAATTACTTAGTCTTACACTATAAAGTCTCTGTGTGGTGCACATAAATCTAAATTCATCCTATGTGTAGGCCTCATTGCCTAACCAGGACTCGAATACGAAATATTTTGCGTGGATTTGTACGGTAATGTTTAGATTACTGTATGTTATATAGTTTTTCATTTGCAATATACATGTACAAATTTATTATGCAACGTAATCGAAAATAACATTCGATTTTATATTACTTTCATATAAAATCGCTTTAAATATGTATTGTTCTTAATTGGGTAGAAAAACCTACACGAGGATTTCAACCCATAATGCAGTCTGTTTTACCAGTACTAATAGGCTGGCTTTGAGCTCGGTTTGTTAAACGAACTTCGGCGTTGTTAAATAGGTGAAAACATTGATGAACAGATAATAATTATTCACTCTAGTGTAAGATGGTGGTGGGCCTCACGTGGGCAGTCAAACGATTAATCAGTGTTAAATCAAGCTTTCTTTGTACATACGAGATTTTTTATTGTAGATGTCACAAACGAGCTTGTACTTGTATGCTTCGTTTAATTGTTACCCTTATTATACACGTCATACCATGTTTAGATTTTTTTAAACTTCTATAACTTAAATGCACTAAAAACATTTTAGACCAATATTATCGCGGAATTGGCATATTTTAATACTTAACGGGTACTCACAATTTCATTCTTTTAGATTTTTTTAAATTCTTTTCGAATTCTTTTTGCCGATATTTCGACAGTTGCGTGGAGTTGAACTGGGTCGAAATATCGGCAAAAGGAGTTCGCAAAGAATTCAAATCCGCATATCGTGAGTACCCGTTAAGTATAAAAAATTGTCGTGATATTGAGATTAATAAGAGATAAAAATATTACAAAGAAATTTAATTAAAACAACGCCTCTACGGATTAACTATGTAACCCTAAAATGTATCAAGACAGTAATTAACACACACAAATGTTAGCAATTAAAAATATGCCAGCTAGTGCGCATGCGCGCCATGCCGCGTACTACGAGGGCGACCTTCGTAGGTCGCCGCCCCTCCATTCACCCCCTGCATCCCTCATTGATTTTCGACCCACATGACATACTATTCGAGCGCGAAAACTGACCAAACGCATGACTGGACGACATTTGTCGCACGTGTGCGGTTTTGTCCCTCGGATGTAATTAAATGTCAGTTCGTAGTCCACATTTGTAATTTAATACGTGTGGCAGTTCTGTAGCTATGTGTAGCTAAATCAGTATGTAGCTAAATCCAAAGTGTTATACGATGTTACAGATAAACTTCTATAGATAGATATAATTCTCAGACATCCAAAAACTATTTCTGGACTTTGTAATTGTCTTATTATTATATTTAAGATACCCTAAATCCAAACTAAAATTTCTACGTATACATGGAATTTGAAAAATTAGACAGAACGCCATACAAAAGTTGGCCATGTCCCCTTAAATCGTAGTCCAGTATTTTCCACAACAAACATTTGTGGCACAGCCGTGTAGCAGTTCTAATCTTTAATGTTAATGAACGTAGCTAAACCACCCAAACTGTTATACGAAAAGATATAACAGGGCTCTCTTTGACTGAACTGTAAGGCAAGATACTGGAGCTAACTTTCATTACCATGTAAAAAAACATGATTGTAATAATATTAAAAAAATGAATTTAAATAAGAAAAAAGACAAACCCGCTGAGTTTCTTACCGGATCTTCTCAGTTGAGGTCGTATTCCGATCCGGTGGTAGTGTAAGAAAAAAATGTAATTGACAATTTGTAAGTGCCCCCGCAGGCCTATACAGAATAAAGACATTTTATTTCATTTCATATAAAAAGGTTGAAAGGTGATGAAAGTCTGTGGTTTGACTCCGGTGGCCAGTGCCGAATAAGCCATATTGCAAGAGTAGCAATTGCTACGGGCTCCGCGACTAGAGGGGCCCGCGGCCCAACACCTACCTGCTATTGATATTTTATTATCTTTCCTATCCCAAACATCTTAAACTGAAAGAAGATATAGAAAGTGTCATATCTAAATTTTCCCAGATTACATCCAGAAAAGTTTACTAGTAACAGTTTTGTTTTATCAGAATTTGCTACAGACCCGTGCTCGTTTGCGATTTTTTTTTACAAAAGATAAAATAATTAAACTAAAACATTCTGCCTTTCCTTTAATTTTCTTCTTGTCGAAACTAAAATTAATTTTATAATGAATATTTTAAAAGGTTTTTAAGAAAAAAACTGACTAAATTAATTACTTTTTCTCGAGCTATCGTGTCTCATAGTAAAAAAAAATAATTTCTGTGATTTTATTTCTATTCGTACATTTTTTCCGGCTCTATTATCTTAAATCAATTTTTACCAGTGACAGAATTAATCTCCATTAAATTATCTATAAAATAGTGTGTGGATTGAGGAGATTACGTGGATTACCAATCGTGCAATTAATTAAATAGGCTAAACATTTTTTTCGGTAGTAGAGCACTATCTAAGGCTTCGTTTTATGAGTCGTGCAATATTATCGTTGTGATATTTAAACATTCCTCCACCTGTATCTCATTTTTACGTCTATATTCTTTGCCACAGTCACGTGCCATCCCAATATTTACGATAATTGTATATTGTTTTACGTTAACAATAAATGAGTATTACGAGAACTTCCTACCTACATATTGTTATAGTAATCATTTACGTCGGCTGTGACGTAAAGTTCCTTTTAAATAAACAATGATTTAGTAGAATTGTTATCCATATGAATTTAAAATTATTTCAACCTATATTATATTTTGTCAATCATCTTGCCCTAAAGAGGTTTTTAATAAATGCAAGTAGCAAACGACTATGAAATTCACCTGGTAGTAAGTGGCCATTGCCACGAATGACACCTATAAACTAGTTTGCACATAACAGGGGTTCAATTTTATGTATATGAAGTAAATCACTGACGCGTTGCTACTCTCGAGGACTAGGATGGTCGCCTGCCTCATTACGTATTATATCACAAAAAAGGAGTGTTTAATCTGTCTGATAAAAAAATAAAAGTTAGTAATGACTTTGCTTCAATTATAAACTAATACAAATACAAGTTGATAGAAATGTGAGAGTTGACGACAATAACCGTCGCTGACGGTCACCATCTGTCTCCACTTGTTATCAGTCACGGTGGTCCATGGTCGTCGATTCTTGCCGTCACATTGTCGATCGTGTGTTACCTCACTTATCCAGCATCTATATGTACCTATATTAACATGTAAAGAAAACATCGATGTTACAAATATTTTTGTTTTGAACCAAGTTCAGGGCTTTAGACATTTATTTGCGGGAAATTGTTATGTTATTTTAGTCGATTGCATCTCTCATAACCACAACCACCTCACATTTGTATGCTTAATCATTTGTTATTGCGGTTTTCTAGTTATAAAATCTACCAAGAAATTATTTATTTTTCCTACAATAAATAATACCTATTCATAATTTATTTTTAACATACTCATTATTAACAATAAATTGTCAAAAATATTCATTACTTATATAGTAGGTACCTATTATCTCAGCTTTCTCTCAAGCTTAAAAAAAATATATGTAGGTATATTTAAATAGTTGCCCTGAATTTTGAATTATGACTAAGGAAGTCTGCTTAATAGAACTACAATTTTCATAAGACCTAAAAGGAAAAACAACATAAATTAATTATAAGGGTCAAAGCACCAAAGAAATGTTCGATAAATTATTCCATGAATAAAAGGATTGACGGAAGAGGATTCATTATGTCGAATCATTTACCTTTGTTTACCAATTAGGGCCGTTTTATGTTCCGTATACTTGTACTGAAATTTGAAGTCGTAATTAAATAGCGCAGACTAATAATTACGATACAGTTACTTAAAAATTGTTCGAAAAAGACAACGTGCGTCAGAAAAAAAAAGATGAAACTAATATATTGAATTACTTTTAAGCTATACATTTTTAGCTTTATTTATGAATAAAATATTGAAGATTTAATTATGGGTTGCACCGAAAACTTTAATTTAAAGTGACAAGATAAATGGTGATAAGGCGAGACACAAAAAGTTCAGAATGAACACGTAGGATGACCGTTTCTAACGGGTCTACGACAAACTTCGAGAGTAATAGATTGTTCGTGAATTGTGTGCCAGTGTTATTTATTATTTGGTGATGAAAAACACAGACGCTTACTTTAAATTTCTGCAACAAAATGAAAACAAATTATTAAAAAGGAAATTTGTATCCAGAGTATAAACGCGCGGTTTAAGTTTTCAATACTTTATAAGGTTTTTGTACATATAAAAATATAATAGGTCTTATTGAAGATAGGTGTAATGTTGGAATTATTTTTACTCAAATATTTTTTTTATCTGAGAATAAGCTTTATGTTATTTTGACAGGAATTTTTTTAAGTATATTGATGGATATGGAATTCGGAACATTACTCAGGCCCGTTGCTGAACCAAACTTTGTGGCAAACAAACCTTTGAAAAAGTCATTCATTAGCGTTGCTTTGTTATCTTAGCAGTAAGAGGCAGTCAATGACCTCACCGTCTCAGTGCGATTGGAGCCAAAGCGCAGTGCGTAATGCGAAGCTCGCGCGATTCTGCGAATGTTTTGCGCCATGATTCACTATCCGCCTCGCAGCATCCTTGTCATACTTTCAGATCAGCGTGCTTATAAGAAACCAAGTGGTACACAACCTTATGTTTATTTCTAGCCAGTTCCTGTATGGCCAGTTTCTATAAATAGAGTTTTTTAACTCCATCTAAGTGCGTGTGTACATAGAGTCCAAGCTGACCATTCTTTTGTCTGTCAAACTGCATGAAGTTAAGCTTTTCTTAAAAGGATTTTCGTACAACACAGCTGGCAGAGTTGGAATGTTCCCTAAAGAATATTTTATGCAGTTCGTAAACGTGAAATGCTCTCGTCTGACTTTTTGTACATTTTCCTGCCTTGTGTCAGTTGCCCAGGGCACGTATGGGTCAAAGGTACAAAGCTTTAAACATTTCGAGTATAAACCCGTGTAACCAAATTTCGTCGTCATGTACAGTAGTGTGTAAATACCATAGTGTTACGTGACAAAGGATACGTTATCCCGTTTATTGCCAGAATATTTCAATCTTTACACGCCTCTGACGTAGGCAGGCCTGCGTAGATATTGACTCATCTTCGAGCGGGTCTAATAATTCCCATTTCATTTAGTACCTTCATATATTTAACTTGTTTTGATGCTTACAAGAGCAGTACTGTTTTGTCCTTTGTGTTGTGAACGCGTTATTCTCGTGCGCAGTTAATTGTTTCGTGATTAAATCGCATAAGTATAGGTTGTGATAATGTGTAACTGTAAGGCGTTTAAAGACAGAAATGTGAGGAAGGTTTCGGAGAGAGGGGTACGTAGATAAATAAAAATATGTAGTAAAAAAAATAATTGATATTTTGCAATTATGGATATTCAGTGGAAAATATGATAAAGTTCTGACATCTTAATTTTTTTTAACAGTTAACTAATTTATAAAATCGAATGATAATGATAATCTAATATAATTTCAATATTATTTCTAAATCCACACAATAATTTTACACTACATTAAAAATGGTAGGTTTAATAAAGCTTAGTTAAAGTTGCATGTATACTTAACTGTTATTACTGTATTACTGTTAAATGTTTTACATAAATTAATTCAGCAAGAATTTTGCTACCGAAATTAAAGTGAGAGATCCGTTTATTTGTTTATATATTTCGAAGTGAACTCATTAATTGAGAGGACATATAATTTTATTGTTTCTGGCGAGCCGATCGTTCGCAAAATGATAAACGGTTGCATAAACGGTTGCGTGTATCGGAAACGGGCATGGCCTGCCCCAACGCGCGCCCACTGTTGCACAATGCAATCCGTCATTATCGCCAGCGCAACGCCCGATTTAGGACGAGCGGTTCCGCTGCAGCTGCAGTCTCGCTCCTTTATTCCACTTTGATACCTTCAGCTTATTTAATAGAGTTTTTTGTAAGCGGCTTTATATAATTTCGGGGTAAATTAAAAAAAAATAGTATTCTTCTGGAACTCCTCGTAAATACCTCTATAGTTACAAAATCTCATATCTTTGATACGTTACGCATCTGTAAGTTTCCATATTAGTTATTTATTGCAAATCAATTTTGAATTTTTTGGGATTGAAAATAGTATCTATTTACCAAATTAGTCTAGTGAGTCTGGCAAAGTGTAGAGATGAAATACCATAAGTTATTAATAACAAAAAACGTTTATTACTTATTACGTATAACGTTTCTTATGTTATTTACCTATCGGTAGTTACAGTTATCATCGATAGCTTATTTGGGATTAAAAAATCTCCTTCGTATTCGGTTAAACTGCAATATGAACCTACTTACCTAAACCTTATGTCGTAACATGACAAATTACTTAAATCCTTCGGAAAATGCAAGTCATATAGCATGCTCTTGTGGGGAATGTCCTTGTATTGACAAATAAGGTTTAGCAAAGTCACCCAGGTGTACATGTCTAGTGGCACTAATACATAATCTGGTTTTTACGTTAGATTAAACAAACCAAGCTACTCCCTAGTCGTGACGCGACGAAACAGAATACTTCAATGTTTATCCGTGACAATAATAACCATGTAAAACTCATTAATAAGGTGTCACATGAATGCTCAATAAAGTACAAGTTATTTTAAGAGGAATATGGTAATTTCTCTATCACGGCATAAATAATTGTTACCATTCATTTTACAAAAATAGTTAACCATTATTTAGATATACGATAAAAGGAGTTAGACACTTCGCAAAAAAAGTACTTACATCTATATATTCCGAATGCACCAATGTAATATGGTATCAAAACTTCCGCCATTAGAGTTGTTTAAAAATAGAAACGGTTTGTACCACACGTGCGACAAATTATTATGTGGGTGCAAAGGTGTCGGATGTTAATAAGGCACATTCAATATAGGTGGGCCTGGATCGAAGTTCCCCTCAATTTAGTGCATTTTATGTTTGTAACTCGATCTCATACATAATTCATATGTGACAGCTGGTTACATCTGATTGATATTGAATTTCATACGCTATTACACCTTGACCAACCCCTATCATTTAAAAGGTATGTATACGAGAAATTAAATGAATGAAATATATACCTAATAATATTGGTAAAGTTCTATTTTCAAAATTTAAACTTATTTTTTTTACTTTAATATTTATAAGTGGCCAGTTCTAAAAACTTTCAGTTTGGCCCTCGTGTCTAATTTTATTATTAGGTAGGTGTTAAGTCTGGTAAGAGATTATGGTATGGTAAATACTAATGCCATTATGTAACTTTATGCTTAGCTACTAATTATAAATAATTCACGTCAGTTATATCTTCTATTACCTTGCAACCATAGCTGACATTTACACCACATGAGTACAGCTAAAAAATACTGTAATCTTTTCTACCACTTGGACGACCCGCGTGGCGCAGCGGTTACCATACCGGTCTGAAGCGCAATGGGTTCCGGGTTCGATTCCCGGCCAGACAAGTAACTGAATGATGAGTTTAGATTCATGTTCTGGGTCTGGGTGTTTGTGTATTCATCTTGTATGTGTCCATGGTACTCACGATGCAGAAGAAAATCCTAGTGTGGGGGGCTATGAGTGTAGAAAGCGTGTTTTTGACCACTTTTAAGTGCCCATATATTCAGGTGGTTTAATAGGTACCATAAAATGTAAACATGCCTGGCATTTAATCATTCACAAGCGTGTTGTCAATTTTATATTTTTCATCAATTTTAATGACTTTCTTCTCGTCTGATCAGTTACAGTTGATAGTGAATGTAGAGATTATTTATTAAAAATCGAAATTGTGAGAACGGTTAATTCAGGTTAATGTAGAGACCACAGCCGAGTAGAGAGGATACTTTTAGTTTTCCTGTTATTTGTTAAAAAAGATTTATAGCGCCGCCTCGATATGAGACATGAGTAGGACGGTATGATTGCTGCGATGAGGTTACATTTTGAGGTATTCGGAATGGGTCTTTTTTGCTTTCCAATCTTAAATTTTGAAATGTGATTTATCTTTTTACTTGCTGTCTACGTATTTTTACGAACTTTTATAAGTACCGAAAAATATCTCCTCAATAGTTAACATTCTCGAATACATTCGAATACGATAAGGAAAGATTGCATACCTACTTTCTTAACTCACATATAATAAATTTTAAGCTTTCATTATCGGTAAATGTCGTTATACTCCTACCAATACTCTTCTGATTTATTGAATAGTACCATTTTATTAGAATAGGTGTAAACATTTTTAGTACAATTCTTAACCGTTTAAAGCGGTGTTCTTATTAGGGTTTCTTACCCAAAGAGTGAAAACAGGACACTATTACTAAGAGTCCGTTGCCTGTCTGTCCGTCGGGCATCAGGCTGTATCTCATTAACCGTGATAGCTAGCCAGATGAAATTATCCCAGATGATGTACATATTTCTGTTGCCGCTATATACAACAAATACTAATAGAATACAATTATAAAGGGAGGCTCACATTGATTAATTTAATTTAATTTGTAACTTACCTTAGTTCTCAAGTCCAACTCGCTCTTTGCCGGTTATTATAGTATTTAATTAGCCACATTTTGTTACAGTGTATGGCGCGAGCATTGTACGACAATATAGCGGAGTCACCAGACGAGCTGGCCTTTCGACGGGGCGATCTTCTCACCGTCCTGGAGCAGAATACGGGCGGCAGTGAGGGCTGGTGGCTCTGCTCACTGAGGGGGCGACAGGTAATCAAATGTTTCCTATATTAAGCAGCAAGCGATCATACAGTTCTCTTGATTATGCAAACTGCCATCCATTTATGATAGATCCCATAGTCCCCACTGGATCAATCATAAATGCTTAGCTACCTCTATGAATTGAATTGAACTCTAAATGTGCTGTTATTCGGTGGACGTCGCGTGATGGCGTTGGGGTCTTTGGATTTGAACCATAATTGACCACTTTAAATGAACTTATTACCTATTTAAGGTAGTCACTTCATGATTCGATATTAATATAGGTGCTTACTTTTTTTCCGTCCATACATATTTACGTCCTTATAACGGCCTTGTGTAATGATTTCAGAGAGGAAAATGGGAAAACAAAATTTACATTTTACGAGATATTCCTTTCAGCTCACTTTTTATGGCTCGTATTTACCTATTGTTTGTTGGTTGTATTGGTTTTTAAATTACCTCAATATAGTCGATTCTCCATAAAATGAATAAAAGTGAAGTATTACTAATTCTTTAAAATTAGCCTTTTGTAAACAAGGATAAATTTCAAGAACAAGACCTTGTTTCGGTCGAAGCCACGATTGTGAGGTCACCGGCCGTTTTTGCGGTGAACATAATGACGTTACGTCGCCGCTCGTTTTGTAGCAGACAATCTTCAAGGTGGTAGAACCAGTGTAGTTCGACCGGGGAAGTACCACCGCCACACCTATTTCTAGCGTGAAGCATTTCTTGCGTTTCGATAGAAGGGTGTGGTTGCCGGCACACTTTCACATGAGGCGACCATCATAGTCCTCGGGAGTAGCAACGCATCTGTGATTGACTTCAGATGGAATCCATGTTCTGTATGAAGTTGATTACAGATGTTCATGGGTGGCAGTGACCACTTACCACCAGGTGGACTGCATGCTCGTTTGCCACTTCAGTCAAATAAAAAAAAAAAAAAAAAAAAAAAAGACAGGTTGAGATTAACGAGAATTTAATGTCATACGTCGGTTGGTTTCAGGGAATATGTCCGGGGAACAGATTAAGGATCGTGGCTGGAGTGTTCGATGGGAGCACCGCGCTTCAGCGGCGGCGTACAAGGACGCCCGCGCCAGTGGCTCATCAGCCACTCCCGGCGCAACAATCACCGGCATTCACAAAAGTAAGTTGCTTTCTTTATTACATTATTTTGATAAAGAAATGTTAATCCTGTATCAGAAACACCGACTGTCAAAATTAGCTTCGATACTACATGCTGTAATTTTTATTGATTAATTTATTTGCCTATTTATGATGATAAGATATAAGATAATTATGCATTGCTCGGCCTAGGTATGTCGCAGACATTCGTTTTATTAGTTTTGCTATTACAAATTCCTACTAATAAAGACAGCGTGCATAATTATATTTACGATTTAATTTACCTATGCGAATGCACATCTACTTAAAATGTAAATTGACCAATGTCCAAACTTGCCTCTTGCTTAGCGTATAATTATAAAATGCCTTGATATTTTAGGTTTTAACTGAATGTTTATGTTGTTCCAGATCGAAGAGTGTTCGCATTATGACGTGCCGCGAGCGCCGATGCCAGTGAACCGCCTCGGCACATACGACTCCCCGCGGCCGACGGCGGACTGGTACGACGCGCCGCGAGCGCCTCGGCCTGCCAGTGCGGACTCCGCGTGCAGCGGCACGGGCTCCCTTACCTCGGCCACGTCGAGTGCGTCGGCCAACTCGGGCAGTTCGGCCAATTCGGGCGCGTCAGCGTCGAGCACGTATGACGTTCCACGGTCCCGCGCGCTGCCCTTACCGTGTGACGCCGCCTTAGAAGCTTTAGAACGATTACAGGTGAGCTACTTGCAACGGCCGTTAATCTAATATGCCTCCTCGATACATATTTCTCTTTTAATAACGATTTAACCAGAACTTAAATATTCAGTATAAAGTTTAATACTCCTTAAGTTCAAACTTAAATAATTTCAAGGACAACAGATCTGATCGATCAGTATTACAGGTTATCAATGCGGTACATTTTATCAATCGATAAGTAATCTAATTAAGCCACGTTGACCATGTACCTGGTAATTTTATTGTGTCTCAGTGATTGATGACGTTGAGATAATCGTCTGTATCTCCTGCAAGCTTAAGTAACAGGCATGATAAGTCTATCAGGTGATAGAAGCAGTGTATTGGTACCTACCACCGCACCTATTTCTAGCGTGAAGCATTTCTTGCGTTTCAATGGGAGATTGTGGTTGCCGGCATATTATTATATGAGGCTCGATTCCCGGCCAGACAGATTTCAGAAGAATTAATCCATCATTCAGAAATCTGTCTGATAAATTCAGGGTAGTGTCTTATAAGTCTATATGTGTACCCACGACACAGGAGAAAATCCTAGTGTGGGTGTGGTTACGCGTTATTATTTATAATTTGTTTCTTTAATCTTATAACAATGGCATACAGGAGGAGGCATCAGCAGCGGTATCTCGGCTGCTGTCGTACGTGCGGCCGGGCTGGCGGCGGCGCGGCGCGCTGCGGCCGCGCGTGCTCGACGTGCGCGTGGCGGGCGCGCGCCTCCGCGCCGCGCTGCACGACCTCGCCGTGTTCGCGGACGCCACGCTGGCTAACGCGCACGATGCGCAAGATAAAGGTATTGTACATATTTACGTTGAAGGATGAGGAGTTGTACCCCAAATATTTTATCTGCGCCACCACGTCCTCTGTGTTTATCAAACCAGATCCAACTTGTGTGTGTTGTTCCACTTGATCTGAGAACGATTTAAACGTGCTTTTTGTCTTTTAAGTTTCATTTTACTTACGTACATATGTCCGCTTGAGAACCTTTCCACTCAAACGATTCTTAGTCCCAGTAGACAATCTAATTAGGAGCGGAGAAGATGTGCATATAATATATGTATGGAGTGACTAGTACAGCTTTTTGCACTGTTACGAAATTTATTTTACAGCTTATACTTATACAGTTGACGTTCAAAGACAGTTTGTAAGCAAGATCTTAAATTGTGGGAAGAACCCACGAGGAAAGTTGGTGTTATCGGCTAGCTAATGTTCTTACAGTAAATTTATATAAGGTATGTAAGAATACTAGGGAAATATCCAAATTAAACAAATGTTACACAATTAAATATTTATTACAACTGTGAAGTCAATGACACAATTTATTTAATTTATACAATAAGATCATTGATATTCCCTAATACCAGCGGAAGAACATGAGACTAAATACAACAACGGACTCAGGGCCGCTTGTGAGGATCCGCGAGGTGAGCACATAAAATCCCTTAAACTCAAGCACTAGGGCATAAAGTTATAATGACTGCGCTTACAGATAAACAGTCTAAGTCACACACGGTTTAATAATAATCGAAATACCAACAATAACAACAAGGTTATATAATTTACCTTTGTAATGATAAAGTAACAATAAAGGATGGCTATTTTACTTTTGTAAATACAAAGTACCAAATAATTTACTTTTATAACCAGTGGTAGTAATATTTACTTTTGTAACGGAGCAGAGACCCTTGGCATCGGAGAACATGGATAACCATGTGGCCGCAACCTCACGGAAGACCTACGGGTAGAATAGACAGGGAATCCTATCCTACGTGTCTGTGGTTACCTCGGAGACTGGGGCAGACGCCCGCGACGGCTGTCCTGGTGTGACGCTTCGTCGGCACGCGAAGGCACACTGTCCAGCCTCGCCAACGGCTACAGCCACCGGAGGACGGACGTCGAGGACACCACGTGGCACGTGGTCTGGACTGGACTGCAACCTCTAGGTTCAGGCTAGCGCACACGCAATAGACCTGAAACCCATATCCCCGCAAATTAGGATGACACTCCTAACAAGTAGAATAACAAATAAGGGCTCTAATATGAACGAATTGGACACTCACGTGGCATTGAAGACTTCGACGGGTATTAACTGCTGCCGGGCGTCAGGGAAATCACAATCCCTATAACATTTTGTGGTCACACAATCCCAGGAACCACCTTTTACTTCACTGGGTCACCACATGGCCATGACCCGTACACAGGGCTACCGAACTTCCATGGCCTTCGACTTGACTGCTCGACCGCCAAAACGAAAAGAACTCCAATAACGACCACAGGGACTAAAGACACTCTGACACAGATAAAACAATAACCTCAGCTAATTGATGTTAGACCTTGGAGTACTAAATTTATATTTTATTATTTATTAATTTTATTTCTTATATTCTATGCAATTATTTATTTTTAATATTAAATTATTTTATTAATATTATATTTTGTTAATTACTAGTTAATATTGTACTATTAAAATATTTATTGTCTCTGTTTACACATTAGCGCCACTGTGTCAGAGGAACTAATTGGTTATCGATCTACGGTAATTAAGTTACCGTGACCCAACAGATGGCGCTGAGACATATTATTGACACCAACACAAGGGGTCAAATTTGCTACGTTACAAGTTCTATAAAATGTTTTTGTTTTTTAACATCGGATTTGAATTTAAACCACTCTAATTTTGTCTCAGGTATCGCAGTAAAGCTACGGCCGCTGGTGAAGGCACTAAAAGACGCGGAGCGCATCACACACGAAGCGACAAGCGCGCTAGACGCAGGCGACTGGGCGCCGGAGCGGCTGGAACGCGACCGCGAGCCCACGGACGGCACGCAAGACGCTTTAGACCAGCTCATCGCGTGTGCACGCTCCCTTACAGAAGACGTGAGACGAGCTGCGTCGTTTATACATGGCAACGCATCTTTACTGTTCAGGTTAGTTGGGTGATGTTTCAAAACAATCAATATTTCACTAACCCTAATTTAAAAATATGAAAGAAGTAAAGCACTTGGATCCTTGAAAAATTTGTATAGTATTCGTCATCGTTGAAATATTTTTAAAATAATAATTAAATATGCTATAATTGATAAATTTATATTAAAATTATGGAATCATTTTACTATTCCTGTAACAAGAGTTTAAGTTCCAATGGCTCTGTTGATCGAATATCGGGGTTTGATTATTTGATACGGATTTTCTATTAAAGATTTCTGTTAGAAAGAGGCCTCTGTCCGTGACATGTACTTATACCTACCTAACTTAGAGTTATGACATCCTTATGTGCGGCTTGAATGCTAATAGGATTACTTATTTATTTAGTAGTTGGTTAACTAGATTTTAATGGTTACCGAGGGCTTAAATGATAGAATTTACCGATATGAACTGTGCTAAACTCTAATTTTGCGCAGGTTAGCAATAATCATAATCACGTGCACACAATCTAAATTCACATAATTTGCAGGCGGTCAGCAACAGTCCCAGAGCACGAATGGACAGAGGAGTACGACTACGTGCGGCTGGAGTCGCGCTCGGCGGTCGGGCGGCGGAACGCGGAGTTCCGCGCCGCACTGCCCGAGAAACTACGCGCTTCCTTCGACGCGCTCGTACGGGACGCGGATCACGCTGGCGAGGTACGTGTAGAAAGTGTATTTGTGTATGTGGAGTGTTGGTCCTTCGAGCCGAATTTCAATTACTTTTAAGAGAAGCTGTCGTCTTATGATAATTTCCTTATGAAGTGTTGGATCTTCTGTTTTTTTTCACTGACGTACTAAATACACGTTACAAAACGTAAATTTCTTAGTGTAAACAAAGAGTTAGTCCTCAAAAATACGCCCTTATCACTAATATTATAAGTAATTAAACTTTTTATTGCTCAATATCATGCAGTAAATTCGAATTAGATGCAAATACTATACTTGCCCTAACAAGCAAGTTCTTTACAATACGTAAACCGTAAAATACCATAGCCACTAACTTTTAATCTGACACATTTTTGCTCTAAACGATATGCTCGGTAGCTCAAATGCTAGATACTAGAATTGCTAGATATACCCGATATTCAACTTCAATCCAAATTCTTATAAGTACATAACCAAAAACAAAGTTACTACTTCATGTTTATTGTCACAGGTGAGCGCTGTCGCAGCATCAACCCGATTGCCATCAGACGACAGACAACTCGCAGCGTTCTACGCGGCTCAAACAGCGACATACGGGGCGCACCTCGCAACGGCTGTGGAAGCCTTCCTGAGGACCATCGAGATGGGCCAGCCTCCCGACGTCTTCCTCGCTCACGGCAAGTTCGTCGTGTTGAGCGCGCATCGAATAGTCCATGTTGGAGATACAGTGCACAGGTATTAACTTAATAAAATTAACTTTACTTAATATAAAAACAGATATGTAGCCTAGTATTAGAAAAAAAATACGTAAGAAACAAAGTTAATAGATTGGCTTGACTGATCGACTTGGTCAAGTACGTAATATAGTAATGAAAAAAATCTAAGTAGAAAGTTATTTGATTACATAAATAAACATTATGCCAGCGATATTTGTCTCAACATAAGTCCTATTCAATTAAGTTTTTAGCAAAAAGTATGCTTCCTTCTTAAATTAAACGTTTACTAGCTACAGATTTACTTAGTCTATGTCATCTCAACTAGTATTTTATGACACCATACAAAATAAAAATATAATTTAAAGTTAATAACATTATTATTCTTTTTTACAGGAGCGCACAACACGCGGGTTTGAAAGCGAAAGCGTTGCGGTGTTCGGACGCTCTGTCGGACGCGCTCGCGACCACGGTGGCGAAGACGAAAGCCGCAGCGCAACAGTTCCCGTGCGCAAGCGCAGTCGCTGAGATGGCGGAGTCTGCGAGAACGCTCGCAGCACGGGCGCACGAATTAAGACGGGCTTTGGTAAGGATATTTTGGTGCTTCCAGACGATTTATTTCAGCTTGGGTTCCTCACTCAGGGGGTTAAAACGAAATTATTACTAAGACTCTGCTCTCCGTCTGCCTGTCTGTATTTCATGGACCGTTTCAGACAGTTCAAATCACACAGATAACGTATTTCTGTTGCCGCTATAACAACAAATACTGCCTAAATTAAATATTTAAGGGGGGGGGGGGGGTTCGGCTGCCATACAACAAGCGTGTTTTTTTGTCGATTTTTATAGATCGACTTATCTCCGATTTGCACTAGGCCGGTTTTACTTAACATTTTTATTTGATTAACATTTGATTTGAACACTAAATATATGATGTCTTAACCGCAAATTAACTCGTTCATGTCATGGTAGTAGCAAATAAGTATGTCTCAGAACAGGATGCTTAGTTGTTTTACCGGATGACTAAGTTGTAATGACTCATCTAAGTATGTCAGTCTTAACACACTAATGTTTTAAAGAAAAAATGTTTAACGGTAAAACCGAACCAATGCAATGTTTAAAATATTTTTCTAATCGGTTGAGATCGGTTTAGTCTTAAAAGCAGTTTTATTACTTACTAGTAGACCCGACGAACTTCGTTCCGCCTAAAAGTTGAAAATTTGAGATTATCAGTGTTCCTTCACTATATTATGCATGTATTGTGCATAAAAACCTTCCTTTCGAATCACTCTATCTATTAAAAAAACTGCATTAAAATCCGTAGCGTAGTTTTAAAGGGACAGACATCGCGAAGGGACTTTGTTTTATACTATGTAGTGATATTTTATGTACACTACTAATAATAAGACGAGTATAAATATTGACTGTATTGCTTAATTACAGGTGAGAGCTGCCGAGCCACCGCCGGAACCGCTAACGCCTGCAACGACCGTACCACCCTCAGCCACCACCACGCCACTGACACCACTAACACCCATCGCCTCTCACAACTCCGCTACACAATCGATGGCCGCGCTGCAAATATAAACTGTTGCTTTAAGCACTATGAATTGAATTGAATGACATGTGTTTATACAGCAATGTCAGGTGAAGAAGCTTAATAAGCTTTTTACGTTTTTGTGGCATTGTTTGTCGATAGAAAACAAAGCTCGATATCAGGAAGACAATAATGAAAGTTATCGAACTACTGTCACACCGCCTCCTGAAAATAGGCGTTGCTGACGCTGTAATTATTTATGTACTTAATCATAACAGTGTTAGTGTGATTGATTTATGAGAATGCCATTATAGAGACGAAATGTGAGTAACCGTTCGCAACGAATGGTGACCAAGATATTGAGACTTGTCTTCGTCGCTTAGACGAAGCGCAACATTACCAAAGAAAACTGGGAAAGGACACACTTACATCGACGTATACTGCCAATAAAACGGTTCAAACACAGTTTCTATTAAATTTAGAATTTATAATGATACAATGAAACAAAGGCTGCCTTTATTTGATTTACGGATGGGGTTCGCCGCGACGTGCGATTTTTAAATTGCTGGATGCTCATTTACCGTAGTGAGTTGAGTTGTCCGTCCAGTTTTATACAATTTTGCAACAGTATCATAATTATTCGTAGTTTGTGTACGTGTGTTAATGTATTTATGACACGGAATGTCGGTTTGTTAATGAAGGCAATGGTAAGATAGTACAAAATGTGCTCGCCACTTGAAACCGGTTAGAGCCGTTGTGAGATATACCTACTTTTAACCACCCACCAGTACTTTCTGCGTATTTTGTATTGGTTCTGCGATTTCTAACTGTTACCTAACGCCTATAGCAAAATTTGTGGCATGATGTATTATTAAATATAAATAATTATAGACTGCGTATTGCGGTTTAACCGATAAGTGAGATAATTATACAAATAATTTCAATGTTCCTTGCACTAATTTACGTGATTCGAACTAGAGTATTACGCTCAGATTACTACAAATAGGAAAATTTAGACATGAATTGATTACGACTGATTCCAAGGTATAGTTAGTATGCTCAATTACTATAGCTACTAATGCTAAATTGTGTTGACGCAGTTTTAATAAATGTGGCTTGTTATTACTAAACACTAATTTAATTCCAATAGATGTATGTAATACAAGTACCACGGACATTTCGCTTGAAAAACATTACATTTTGTCAAAACCTAATTAAGTAGAAACGACATGATTTATTTTATTAAACACCATTGGATTTCCGACTCAATCCGAGTCCAAATATAATGAAGATATTTATAAGAGGCGTTTCAACGGGCCTCTAAGGTAGTAACGTAGTCGATCTCAGACAAGACTTCTAATCTTATCTGAGGATGATCTAAGATGTATATGGGCGTCAGTGCCCACTTTCCATCAAGTGAATTCCATCATGCTTATTTGCTACATGACAAAAAAATCATATAATTTTAACTTATAGAGGAGGATACAAATTTTGTAGTCCCAGAATCATAACAAATTTAAACTAAAAAGCGTTCTGTATTTCAAGCGAAAGTTTTTAAATGTAAATGTCAAGATTTGTACTTTATAAATATAAATAGTAGTAGGTATTAATATATCAATGTAAAAAGCATGTTGTATATTAGCAATGTGTAATATATTTCCTAGATGTCGTAGTTTAGTTAGGCATAGAGAAATTGTACAAATGCATATTAAATGTAATAATTTTATTAATGAATTATAATTTAATCAATTGTAAAACGCAATCAAGTAAATATACAAATTTTCGTATTTATCCTCATGTGTTTCAATTTTCCGTTTGTTAAAATAAGAACCTTAAGTTTTTTGAAAAGTAAAACGCAATACACTGTATTTATTCTAATACTAATTGACCCGACGAACTTCATTCCGCCTTAAAATCATAAATCTAAAATTATCAGTGTTCCTCCACTATATTATGCATGTATTTTACATACAAACCTGCCTCTTGAATCACTCTATTAAAAAAAACTGCATTAAAATCCAAAGCGTAGTTTAAAAGATAATATATGATATATATGATATATATGGCGTACATAGAGACAGACAGCGGAAAGCGACCCTTTTTTATACTACGTAGTGATGAATGGAGAAACTAAATTATCCAATCCAAAATCGGTTCAGATTTTGAGATTTCTAAAGAACTGAATTGATTTTGGACTTCCTGATTACATTTTGTGGATTTTAATACAGTTTTAAATAAACAGCAAAATGTAACTTAATGAGTAAGCAGTCTCATTCTACTCGTCCCTGTAGCCTCGGGGTCAGAATAGGGCTACGGTATCCCCTGCCTGTCATAAGGGGCTTCCGGGGTTGCAGGCGGCTAGAGTGGGAGCTCGAACCGTTCGGTCAGGCAATCCCGGGAAGGACGGCGGTATGTGTGGTCGCATACCATCATAAAGACTAGACGGAGCGGTGGGCCCAGCCGCTCATCTGGGAGGAGCCCGATGGGGCAGCGCGCTCGGAGGATTCCGGTTGAAGTCGTTTCGAGATCCCGGAGTCCTCCTTTTCAGCGCCGAGGACGGCCACCGGGGGGGTTTTAGTGCGGTAAAAATCCCACATAACCCTGCGTCGCTCCCACGGCGTCGGGTACCTTTGGAAGGTGTCCCCCTCGAAAAAAAAAGTCTCATTCTACTACTTTATAAATAACAGTAATTTACCATTGTACCTACCTTTATGGGTGCTATAATAAAAACAGTTGTTCACCTTACCCTTCATTTATAAACAACCTTGCCATAAAATTATCCCAATTACAACACCCACGTCATCTGCTTTCACAAACCGTCATATTTTCCGAATGCAATAAATTTCTTATTTTTAGACTTGTTTATGCATCATCTGGACTTTATAGGATAATAATTTTAATGGCTAAGTATCGGGTGGCAACTTATCGTAAATCTCTAATCTTAAAATATTTCTGGGCCTTTTAAATTTGACAGGAATTCATAAGGAGACTTCGAAAAAATGAAAAGATTAATGATGATAACACCTTTTATTGACGATTGAAAATGATTTATGGATTCATAAGTACTTTTTACCACCATATTACAATATTAATATCTAGAAAGTTAATATATTCAGTCTTATGAAAATTATCATATTTTAATTAAATAATAACATAAATATAATACTGGTCTGAAAATAACATCACCGATTAAATATATATAAGTAGTCGAAGAAATATTAAGAAGTTATTCATAAGTGAGATGGATGTACATATATAGAAAATATTACTAAAGAAACAGAGAAATAAATAATTTATTTATCATAATTATTCAGTCTACTTGTGTTGACTATAAGTTCCAGACTTTTGTATATGAAAAAATCAATTATTAAGATATTTGTAAATGTTAAAGTATATTTTTCGTCGTCTTGTTTAAAAGATTGTAAAAACAATACCATCAAGAATAATAAGTGGCAGATATTGTTGTAGTAAAGAAAATGCATTGACCTCTTTCTGAAGGAGTCAGGTAATAGAAGTATCCATATACAAACTATAGATGTTTTTCATTATTAGGTATACCAACAAGCCTAAGAGCTGCTTTCCATCGGGTGGCCCGTCTGCCTTATCGTTAGGTTTACGTATAAAAAAAAGAGCCGTCCCATCCGACCCTGTGGCAAGTAATTCATGTCCAATATATAAGGACTCGCCCGATAAGTAGTCTAATGATATGTTTTATAAGAGAAGAGCAGATTTATGTCCAGTTGTGGAATTTTACTAAAGATTTAGTGCTGATACTGATTCATGTATTCTTGCGCTCGTGCTTCTTCGAAGGTGTACTGCAGGCCTTCGTGTGTCGCGGGCAGTTTCATCTCTGCGGCGATCGCTACAAGCCTGGCCGCTCGGAGTCTTAGAGCTCTCTCTATCACCATTGACTCTCGCGCTGCGGACTCCGCCTTCATAGCTTCTTGTATTCTCTGCCTTTCTAGCTGTAAGAAGCATAGTTTTATTATAATGCTATACGTTCCAGACAGGTGGTAGAACCAGTTTAGTTAGACCGGGGAGGCATCACACCTAATTCTAGTGTGAAGCATTTCTTGCGTTTCGATAATAGTTGCCGGTACACCTATATATCAGGTGATTGTCCAACTAATCGGGAGTAGCAACGCACCTTTGATTGACTTCAGATACAATCTATGGTCTATATAAAGTTGCTTACAGATGTCCATGGGCGGCAGTGACCACTTACACTCAGGAGTGATTGCTCGTTTCAATCTTCAATCGAATAATAAAATAAGAGACAACAGTATTTCTGGTCAGATAAGATGTTAAGTTTACAACAGACTTACTTTCGCTGTCTCTAGCTGATAGTTCAAAAGCTCCAATTTTAATTTGGTCACTTCGTTGTTACTAAAATTGTAAGCGCCTATGAAGCTTGTGGATCCTGTAATTATAAATTAACAAAATTGTCAATACTTAAATCATTTTATACGCTTTGTGCGTCTGTTTTTCTTTATAGCGTATTTTTCCTATCAAATAATTGTAAGTAATGCATGAGCACAAATACCGATATACAACCATCTAGAATTCTAGACCCAGAACAATAATCTAAATTCATAATTCAGATACCTGTCTGATCAGACCTGAAACCCGCTGCTGAACTATACTAACTGCTCCGCTATCTGATTCGTCTATGGTTCGTTTGGCACGCTACATTTTATGGTGCGGTGCTCATGCAATACTTGTATGCCGCCATATGCATGCCAGTCGTGCAGAGGCTACAGAGAGTTAATACACATGTGTGGGTGGGATAAACATGCGAGACAGAAACTGCTTTTCGAAAGCAAATTAGCCAGGCTAGATAATCTTACCTGTGGACTACCGGCGGTCTGATTTGCTGGGAATAAAACAAATGTTATATATGCGAGGTGAGGTAAACGCACATGGTTCGACCGGGAAGGTACCATTGCCATTTTCATATGACCCGGCCGTTTTAGACCTCGAGAATAACAACGCATTTGTAATTGACTTCAGATAGAACCTCTGTGCTGTATTAAGTTGCTCATAGATGTCCATGGGCGGTAGTGGTTACTAACCATCACGTGGACCGCATGTTCGGTTTCTACCTCATTGTGATAGAAAAATCTTCAACTAGAGTTGTATGCAATATGTTTACAATCTGTGTATAATGTGATATGGGATACAAGTATCCGCACCTCTTATTAAATGACAAAAGTTCGTTCTATCACATTGTTTTTATTCATGGACGTTTTTAGTCTATACAAAGAATAAGTTACAATACGATTTCTAGAATTTTCATGTGTCTTTGGTTTCGAAACCGCGTAAGAAAATATACTGAATTATAAGTACAGAGGATTATTGAATTGCTATTCAGTCATGATTACGGTAACATCACGCGTCTGCCAATAACTATACATTTTTCAATACATTATCTTCAATACAAAGTATCCTATATTTTTTCTATTACTTCGAAGTATGTGTGTACAATGGTTCATGATAATCGGTTGAGTAGTTTTGGTGTAAAAGTGCAACAAACAAATTTACATTTATAATATTAGTAGGAATTTCCAACAAAGTAATTATAACACGAAGTTACGTTACACTTTTTAAAAAGTAACTGCAGGATACATTTTTATATTCAACTAGTTAACCCGGCGAACTTCGTTCTGCCTAAAAGTCAAAAATCTAAAATTATCAGCGTTCCTCCACTATATTATACATGTACATACATAAAAAACCTTCCTCTTGAATCACTCTATCTATTACAAAAACTGGGTTAAAATCCGTAGCGTGGTTTTAAAGATCTAAGCATACATAGGGACAGACAGCGAGAAGCGACCTTGTTTTATACTAGTAGTGATAATTACCTAATCCAGAATCACAACTGAGAACAGTGCTTAGTGGGTCCGGTGCTGGGTCCGGGAAGTTGGTCGCTGAATCCGGGAGTACGTCAGTGGGGCAGTCATCGTCGTCGACATCACAATTATTGTCTTCGCGATCATCGTCCGAATCGGCTTCGTATTCGAAATTAGGCTCTGCTTTTATTTCCTGTAATTAATATATTGTATATACTTATACTTATTTTTCAAGGTGGTAGAACCAGTGTAGGTCGAAAGGGGAAGTACCACCGCCACACCTATTTCTAGCGTGTAGCATTTCTTGCGTTTCGATAGAAGGGTGTGGTTGCCGGCACACTTTCACTTGAGGCGACCATCATAGTCCTCCGGAGTGGCAACGCATCTGTGATTGACTTCCGATGGAACCCATGTTCTTTATGAAGTTGATTACAGATGTCCATTGGCGGCAGTGACCATTTACCATCAGGTGGACTGCATGCTCGTTTGCTCCTTCAGTCAAATAAAAAAAAAATAAGCATAAACTTTAATTTTTTTTTTAAATTTTCATTCAGAAACTATGATGAAAAGTGTGACGGCAGGTGGTCCATGTGTGGGAGCCCAGTGGACCTCCCTTGGTCAATCAGTGAAGTACGAATATCCAAGTAGTCGTCAGCGTTTAACACTAGATCTACACGGGCATTTGGCTACGTCAAATTTTACAAATCGTGAATTGGCTTTCATAGCTATCGCTCTCGATGAAGATGAGAATTAAAGATGTTACAAAAACAAGCCGCGCGCGGTTCACTCGCGTCCTCTCGCGGTCCGTGCGTACGGCTTACGTCATAGGCGATACGGTGATGCTACGGAGTTCTAACTATCGCGCTATCTACTAATCGCGCGAAGCGAGTCGGGTGCCCGGTGGCTCTAATGAGCTGTGACCTGAAGTTCTTTGCTTTATCATGAAAGTTGCATCTAAACCCATTAGGCTGTTTCATAGCCAAGTTTCTTATATACACACATAATTAAAAAAAAATGGGTTTAAGATTATACAACCAATCCTAAAAGAAAAACGTACTTTGATATTAACTTTAATCTTACTTGTTCATGTTATTTGCACCAATCCACATTATTGCAGAGTGGTGTATTCGCCAAGCAAACGTGATAAAACTAGTATGATCCGACCGTGGAGGTATCACTGCAGAAGTTGCAGCACTTATTTTTAAACAGTGACCACTTGCCATCAGATGGATTGCATGCTCATTGCACTCACTGCTATTTCATCATATATCGCTCATCCAATGGAAGAATGATGTAATTAAGTTTCAGTTACTTTTCAGGAGAATGTTTTAAAAGTTTGACATTAAAAATATAATGTTATATCTCATCATTTAGATACATTTTTTTATTACTTAGGTACGTTTACCCTTTTATCAAGAATAATTTTAAATAATTTCGTAAGGAAAATATAAAAAATACCAATACTGACAAACGCGAACTTACGCCATTCGGCTTTTTGGTAATTATGTCGTTATTCTATTGGATGAGTGATATGTGTGTTTCTAGTGGTAAGAAAGATATTTGTGCCCAGCAGTGGGACTTTAAATGAGTTGCATGCATACCTTACTGTCTTCCTCAACTAGTTTTTCGTGTTTCTTGAAATATTTCTTAAAGTAACCACTTTTTGCACTCCTCTTCATATTATGAAATTTTGTACGCAGCACTCGTGTTGATCTTTTCTGTGGACTCTTTTTATTGAAAGCCTCTGTAATCTGTGAAATAAATAAAATGTTATATAGTTTTTTAGTGACATTGTCGCAATAATTACTCTCAGTGATTTGCGTTATGAAATTTGAAGATGCCCATTAAGGGACTGTTTTTAAAAACTTCAATCGAACAAAATTCACTTATGCTTTATGTATATATTATAAACTTATGTTATATTATGCGACTATCCTGACAGCGGAGAAGGCTGGAGCCTTCCACCCTGCTGCTTATAGCAGATAGGTTGTAGTGCACTAAAAATATTTAATGTAGTATGTATAACCTACCCTTAACCAAGCCCTATTTTTCAGTTGTATTGCTTTTCCTGTATTTTCCTTGGAAAATACCAGTCTCTTTTCTTCTTTTACACATTTTAGTAGGAGACTGCTTTCTTGTGGTGAAAAGTTAAGTGATCTGTTCCTGCAAATTACATCTTTATTAGTAATGGAATTATTGTTCCTACCTACTTACTTAATATAACTTCAGTTTTGCTTGCAACTTTATGTGTTTAGACCATCACTACATAGTATAAAACAAAGTCGCTTCCTGCTGTCTGTCCCTATGTATGCTTAGATCTCTAAAACTATGCTACGGAATTTAATGTAGTTATTATTGAATAGATAGAGTGATTCAAGAGGAAGGTTTTTATGTATAATACATTCATATAGTGGAGAGACAGTGATAATTTTAGATTTTTCTAATGAGATGTCGTACTTTTAGGTGGAACAAAGTTCGCCGGGTTACCTAGTATCAAACAAAATAAAAATTTCAGCCTGTATTTAACACCCTATGAGACATAAATTTCAAGATTTTTTCTAGTTCTTCCTTAGGTACACTTGATAAAACACCAAAGTGCAAAATTTAAAGACTATAGATTCAGTGGTTTTGGCTGAGCATAGGTGGCAGTCAGTAACTTACCTCTATAATACAATATGGTGGTAGATAATACAAATTATTCGTAATCTCACCTTACTTCATTATCATCTTCTGCAATGAAAAAATACATGGTGTTCATAAAAAATTGAAAATAGTTAATATCATTGATGAGAAAAATATAATAAAATTGAATTTCAGAAAAAAAAACATAAGCTAATTTGCAGAACTTACTTCTCCAAAAACTACATACCTGAGTCATCAGATTGTAGAGTTTTTTCCATTCCATTAGAGAGTTTATCTGGGTTGTCTTCTTTTTGGTCAAGTATGGCTGTAAGGTACAGTCAGCAGCATATAGTTAGTGGCGTTCAAAGTGTCCATATTGTTAGATACAATCAAAGTGTTCAATAATATCGGCACAACCTACGTGTTCTAATTGTTGACAACATCTTAAACTCCCAAATGTCAGGACGTTCATAAACTCATAATGTTAATACCACCCAAATTGTCACAAATGTTCCGGCGTCAGTGGTAACCTAGCAACGAGACTGTTTGTAAATATAGGTACATTTTATAATATTAAACTTTATGTTGCGAATATGTTGTAAGGATCACTTACTGTGCGAGCAATGATAATATTGACATATGTTTATCTCATTTAGGGTTTTAAAATTTAATGAAGATACTTTTCATCAGTTTAAAAATGAGAAAACCGTAGAGGTTACAGAAAAACTATTATATTTTAGCTAAAATATATTGTTTGTGAAATATACATCAGTCTTTATTTTTTTTTTAATATACATCCTTTGAAACCCTTTGAACATCCTTGCTAGTAACGATCGAATAACTTTAAGCTCGTATGTGAAAACGAATTTCTGAGGAACTTCTTTTTTGCACGTCAAATAATTGTGAACAATGTTGTTGTGGTGAATCAGCATCAGATAGTGTCAATGGCAAACGTTGATTTCCGGAGAGAACAGGAAGAAGACTCAATCGATTGAACTTGTTCTTTTTCAAGTGTGTTATGAACCCACTTAGGCCTTCTTTTTCTTGACGAGGGTAGGTTTGTAGAACTTGACGTGGTAAGTATTTCAGGTGCAATATATGTGTATGTTTCCATATACAGAACATTAACAACACTTGACGCAATTGAGCACGGATGAGATACTAACTCTGTCGATGGAATTATTAGAATGCAATATAATGGTGTATGCCATTATGCCCCGTGACATTTACGCATTTTGCCCCAATTACTATGTTAAAAGAAAATATGAAATAACGGTAAGACTAAAGCAGTGTTAAAATTGCCTATCAACTTCAAGGAAAACGTAAAATAAAGGAGAACATAATCATCAATTCAATACTATTTCTTGCTTGTTTCTGTAGTTATTAAGGATAAAAAATATTACATCAATTATGCATTTAAACTAAATTTGATTGTAAATCAACTGTCATGGTCCATTGAGTATTGTTTGAAAGCAGGTTCTGATGGGCTGCAGCAACATCTCGCAAAAGCGTTTCGTTTCCGGTATGTGTGCATGACCCGTCTTACTCGTCCGTCCTCTCGTCTTGTCTTATCATGCCTCTTGTTCCCCTAGACCGATTCTATGACTTTGACAGTCAATGACGTCATTGCAAGATATGAAAAGGATAGTTGTTAATATAAAAAAGAGAGAAGAGAAGAGTCATTGTTAGCATGTCCTATACCGTAAGTGATCAGGAACCTTATATCCACAACATAAGGTATAATATTATAAAATGTACCTATATTTACGAACAGTCTCGTTGCTAGGTTACCGCTGGTGTCGTAACAGATGCTGAAATTGTGACAATTTGAGTGGTTCATTATGAATTTATGAATGTTCTGTCATTTGGAAGTTTATGATGTTGCGAACAATTAGAACACGTAGGTTGTGCCGATATTATTGAACACTTTGATTGTATCTAACAATATGGACACTTTGAACGCCACTAACTATATGCTGCTGACTGTACAATGAAGTTGTGATGATTATAAATTGACTTGCAATAATAGAAAATAATTCATAAAAAATATAAACGTCCACTGTTGTAACTTTTTTAAATCAGGGTGAAATTATTAAAATTAAAAACTTTGACAACTTAACAATCATGTATACCTTTTGCTATTGGGTGCCCTAAAAGTCTACTTATGTTCATTATAGTAAAAAATATTTTATAATATCCAAATCAAGGTGGATCCAGTAGACTAATATATTGTACCTACAATATTTTTACCTATAGGAAGGAACATAGCAAAATAGTCATTGTTGAAAGAAAACATTTCAGATACAAGAGTTACAGGGTTAAGGTGATACTTAATTATAACATAGTATGTACCCAACAATAAAGCTGTAGCTGCAGAAAATTTAATATATGGGTTTTGGTATTTTTTAACTAAGGCTTGATTCAAAAAGCACTCTTGCAGATTGTATAATATAATAGCAACACAATACAAGGTGGTAGAACCAGTGTAGTTCAACCAGGGAAGTAAAGCCACACCTATTTCTAATGTGAAGCATGTCTTGCGTTTCGATAGAAGGGTGTGGTTGCTGGCTTCTGTGATACTTTCACATGAGGCAAGCATCATAGTCCTCGGGAGTAGCAACGCATCTGTGATTGACTTGAGATGGAATTCTTTCTGTATGTAATTGATTACAGATGTCCATGGGCGGCAGTGGCCAGTTACCATCAAATGTACTGCATGCTCGTTTGCTACTTTAGTCAGATAAAAAAAATACAATTTGATAATTATGGTCTGCTTATTATTGAAGATTTTTTAAACACTTTTACCTAGAAATACTACCTTGTTTTAATTCTTCCTCAATTTCTTGTGGCACGTCTATCATATTGGAGCTCATGTCAGCCTCACACATTAGCGCTAACACCTGATTAGTAAGGTCACTGAATTCATCATATTTCGCATCCAATAAATTTTTAGATATTTTCTTAGCATTCCGTTTCAGATTTTCCCATTTCGTTTTTAAGCACTCTGCCCCTCTCACGTGTCTGAAGCCTTGGCTGTTAAATATTTTCGCTATCTTTATCCACGCAACTTCCTTAGCCTGACTTACTGCGGCCGTTGTTGACTTATTCAAAATAATTATTTTGTATTTCTCAATGAGTTTCAATAGACACTTTTCCTCTTCTCTGCTAAAGCATGGACTTCTAAACCTGAATACAAAAGTGTCGATTTAGAATACATATGTGCCAAAATATGCAGTACCAAAGAATCGGAAAATATTATATTAGTTAAGAATAATAAATACTCACGAAACAACATGCTCCGGCTTACTTTCGTTACTATCTTCATCCATGACAAAATATTGTTATTTAAATATATGACGTTCAGGTAATAGTAATTAAAATATAAAATGAATGTTATATTTTTTCTTCCTCTTTATTTCTCCTTATTTTCGGCAAATTCTTTAACCGATAATGTCTAAACAAAAATTCTTAAGTGTATTTAAATGACAACTAAATGAAGCAAAAAAAGAATTCATATTTTTAAAATATTTCTGACAGTGTTTCAAGCATTGTTACCATATTGATTTTTTTCATTAGAATACAACTAAGTATTAACTTTGAACATAGTCGTATGTTTATTCACCCATGTAAACACAAACTTAATTATATTTTCATTTATGAATGAAAATATAACTAAGTTTGTGTATAACGTACGTATATACGTATTTATTGAAAGTATATTTCATTAAATACGTTTATTTACTATTCAGTATATTGATTCGTTTACCTTTGCCTGTTCAAATAATAGACAATTCATATATTTCGCAAATGACATTTAAAAATGACAGATTGGTAAAAAAATAGGTTATTTTTCAAATCTTGAAAACATTGGTTAGTTTTTATATTGATGAGCATAAAATATACGCTGTAACTATCAATAAATCTGAACTAAAACTGTTTTATTGTTATATTAAATCCCAACAATCGAATCCTAGTGTGATCGTAAGTTCTTTGTGTTAACAAGTTCAAAATGGCGGATATCGCCGATTTTGTAAAATAACGCAATATGTACTAATTATTGTTCCGAAAACTAAAACGCTTTTATTGACTGATATTCAGTTTAGTTAATAAGTAATACTTCTGGTAAATGCATTCCGCAATACTGTGTTCATATTGATAACCTTAGTGATTATGAAGGAAGTGATTTTAGCTATTATAACCTTCTTATGTAGCATATTTTTAGTTTTTATGTTTGCGTTGTTTTGTAAGTAGTCCATTTTGAATAGAATTTGGAACTGGTATTTGCGTTGCAATAATTGAGATGTAAATTATTTTCTTTTGTTGCAGGCTGGTACGTCGTATGGAAGTGTTGTCTTTCTAAATTCCGATTTGTTCGCGAGCTCCTAGGGGGTATGTCCGATACTCCTCCTGCATCGGAGACAAGACAGCCTAAGCCTAGGAAACTAAGAAGAGAATAACGCAGTCAAATATTCGCTTCTGCCGTATTTATATTTATTGATATATATTTATACATCCTGCTTTCAATTTAACATATCAAGATGAATATTCGTTGCGCTCGCCCGAGTGATCTGATGAATATGCAGCACTGCAACTTGCTGTGTTTGCCAGAAAACTATCAGATGAAATATTATTTCTACCATGGATTGTCATGGCCACAACTTAGCTATGTGGCCGAGGATGAAAAAGGACACATTGTTGGTAAGATAATATGATTTGATTCGGTATTGGTAGACTTGGATGAAGGTATACTATATTCATTCATCAGATCTGCTTGAAAGTAAATTAGATAAGATTGAAAAGATAAAAGAGATGTTTTTTGTTCATACTAACATAAAAATTCAAATATCTGATCCAAATTAAATAAACATTGCAAAAATATGTATGTTCAAAAATATATATGTTATGATTTTACACCAGTGCTAATGAGCATTACTGTGTGATGCAAAAATTAAAACATTAATGAATATCTAACAATAATCAAATATCTGTTAAAAACACATGCTGAGAGGTGCACACCTCTTACCACATCAGAACCTTTCAGTTTCATAACAATTTATTTAATTGCAGATAACAAGATTTTACAACTATTATTGTGGCTTAATATCATAATCATTTGACTTTTAGGCTATGTGTTAGCTAAAATGGAGGAAGATGGGGAAGATAATCGCCATGGACACATTACTTCACTTGCTGTCAAAAGGTCCCACCGTCGCCTTGGACTGGCACAGAAACTAATGAATCAGGCTTCCCTAGCCATGGTTGAATGTTTCCAGGTGATGTACACTCAAATGTAGTCATATGGTTGATGGTGATGATATAAATAATGCTCACTTTTACATGAGGCAACCATTATAGTCCTCGGCAGTAGTAATTGACTTCAGATAGAACCCTGTGTCTGTATAAAGTTGCTTACAGATGTTCATGGGGGTCAGTGACCACTTAGATGTATTGCATGCATGTTTGCTACTTTTTACTGTTATTTAACAAATAAGAAAAGTAATTGACATTTTTGCAATTTAAAAATCAGGTTCTATGAGCAGTGGTGTGTTTATTCTTTTTCCTATTGTCAATTACAATGGAATGATGGCTAAAACAGTAACTAAGAGTTAATGTTCAGAGACAATGTTAAGTTTAATGTTAATAATCTTCATTAACTTTATTTTCATTGTTCACAGGCTAAATATGTCTCTTTGCACGTAAGAAAAAGCAACCGAGCTGCATTGAATCTGTACACCAACTCTCTTGGATTCAAGATCTTAGAAATTGAACCTAAATACTATGCTGATGGTGAAGATGCCTACTCTATGATGAGAGACCTCAGTGCTTTTGCTGCTGAAAATAAATTAGATAGTCAGCTCCCTGAAAGTTTGGAAATTAAGTCTGAATCTGCTATTGTATCTCAGTGCTAAATATATAAATAAAGCATTTAGAAAGCAAATGATCTAATTTTATTTATCCTATATTAATATAAAAAACATACAATTTGTTTAGTAATCTAAGTAGTAGCTATCTATGTATCAGCCTTAAGGCTCTTCCGTTATAAAATTGATGAGTTACCTGTTTTTAGAAATAATGAATTAACTGATACTCAACTTACACATAGTCTAATGTAGGGAGATTTTGTAAATTTGCATAAAACTACAATAAACAGGGTACTGAACTGAAATACTAAACAATAGTAATTGATAAGTAGTTTAATTCATAAGAGTTCTTAACGACAAACATAAAACGACAGAATGTTTAATATATACAAAATAATAGCTATCTATTTTTAAGCCAATTTAACAACATGGCAGAACCACATTATTGACAGTTTCTTGAGATTATTGTTGAGACCAATTTCTCATATTAGTCACTTAAAATCTCTTGATTTGCAGATATAAGTAAATGCTGTCAATTCCCAAAGCAGCTTTTTTGAACCATTCCTGATTCAATGTTTCATATTTGTGGTATATGGGTGGAAAATAATGTTCATTCATAAACTTTTACTGTATATATGTTAGAAATGAAGCATTTTATTGTTCAGCTGTTTTACATGTATGTTAAATGCATCTACCTCTATGGATGTGGCATAAATCTAAGATTTTAAATTATTTTAGATGATAACTATAAATTCATAATAGCAAACAGCTAAGACTAGGTTTCTGGTTCATCTTCCTCCTCATACAAATGGTTCAATTTTAATTCCATCTTTGTATCTGTGTTCTCTTTTTTGACTATGAGCTTTTTCTTTTCTTTTTTTTGTGTCACTCCTACAACATACTCAGGCATTATCAACTTATCCCTTTTAAGGACTACTTCTTTGTCTATTACTGGCTTGGTTCTTATTGTTTTTGATGCTTGGAATATGGGCTTCTTGAATGTCGCTCCAGTCTCATCTGTGTCGACTTCTTGTTGCAATTTTTCCATGAGTGCAAGGGCTGTAGCAGAGTTTGTTGCGTCCGACATCTGATCTGGCGTGACATCCGCCAAGGAGTAATATGTCCAATTTTGCGGGTTCACTATAAAACCAGGTTTAGTTTTGGCACGTAAACAATCCCGGAGTTTTGCTTCTGGTCTTTTGAATATACTTTCCCTGCCTCTAAATTGTTTCATGCGTTGCTTAAGCTTTCTGTAGGTTTGTTTATCAATCACACCATAATCCTGAGGTTGCTCTTCTTTGGCATTGTTGGTCTTTGAAAAACCACATTGCTCCTCAGCATCCTTTAAATGATTGAAAAGGCTCTTTTGTCTTTCATGAAATGAAGACATATTTTCACTTCGTTTATATTCTGATATTATTAAGAATAATACAAAAAACAAATATTATTCTTTATAAATTCACGTTTTGTTTACGACATTACGTCGTGCCGTCGATTTGACTTTGACGTTTGAGTTGACAGATTGTATTTTTAAATAGGCGGGTATTTTTTCTTAAGCAAAGACAAATTATAGGATGATATATTATGGTGCTTAATAGACGAATTTAATACATTTTTTTATGTTATTTAATATAACTTTGGCGTGGACGTGGGTGGCACGCTCTCATATTTACCGCCCTCGCACCGCTGTTCACCGCGCGGCGGGAGTTTTGCGGCAGTCATCGTGGCTTGTAAAGTTTTAAAAATTATTGAGTGAAAACTAATCAAGATGAATCACTGTTTACTTTCATTTGAGAGTATATTGTCAGGAAAAAAAGTTGAATTAAAACGCCATTCACATTTTATGCCACCAAAGGTAAAGAAAAAAATGGGTTGGTAGCCAGATTTGACCGGCTACATCACAATTAAGTTGCTTAACATCAGATTCCTAGGATTGTTACTACATAGTGCTCGACATATTTCGCTGGACGACGGTAACTATGTCCTATATATATGAGCACCGACTTCAGAACTATGTCCTAAGTACTGAGTATGTTTTAAACTAAAATATATTTAAATTATTTTTTACTTTTTTGTGGCATGGAAGTCGGTGGATATTTTTTTGTTAAAATTTTTTTATTTCATGCTTTTTAGTGACGATATTCATCTATTTGTATTAAAATAAAATCGCTAAGTTTGCTTTGTGCATACACATATGCAAACATTAAATAAACATCAACTTAAATCGCAAATTGGGTTTGCAGTACCCTTGCATCATCAGACTTGAGAATTTGAGGGTCAAATTTTCCATCTAATATTTTTGCTCAGTAATCTTATAATATACACGTAAGCACCAGGTGGCCAACTTGTATGGCTTAGGCATGCAGTACCCTGCATCATCAGGGCTGAGGAGTTGAAGGTCAAAACTTTCATCTTGTGTCTTTGCTTAGTAATTTTAATACATACCCGTAAGCATCAAATAGCCAACTCCTATGGTTTAGGCTTGCAGTATCCTGCATCATCAGAATTGATGAGTTGAAGGTCAAAATTTTCATCGTTTGTCTTTGCCTTGTAATTTTATTACAATTATTAATTTGCTTAACAATCTCATTTTATATCCGTAAACATCAAATGACTAAATTTTATAGTTCAAGCTAGCAGTACCCCTACATCATCAGGATTGAAGAATAGAAGGTCAAATTTTTTATAGTAAATATCTGCTTAGTAATCGCATTCTATATTTTATCCAATTGGACTTCTGCAGCTTAGTTTCTGCTGACTATCGCAAAATTTCATTAATTTGCTCCAAAAAGTTAAAGATTTCCATTAAATTGTTATAGATCCTATGATCAAAACCTTATCAAACTCTTATCAGACTACCCCTGAAGTACATCCTTTCTAATAAAAAAAGAATCATCAAAATCGGTTGGCGTGACATTAAGTTATTCGTACATTTATCGCGCACATTGAAAATGCAAATTTAAGACTTATGCGTTTTTCTTATAGATGCCATTGTCAAAAGTGAACTAAAAAAAAATGGGACCCCATGACACGCACTACCTTTCAAATAAAAAAAAATCATCCAAATCGGTTCACCCAGTCCGGAGAAATGAGGTAACAAATATAAAAAAAAATAAAAAAAAAAACAGACGAATTGATAACCTCCTCCTTTTTGGAAGTCTGTTAAAAATACAACATAACAAAAAAGACAAACCCGTTGAGTTTCTTGCCGGATCTTCTAAGGTGAGGTCGTGTTCCGATCCAGTGGTAATATAAGGAAAAAAAATGTGGAACTGACACTTTGTAACTGTCCCCGTTCTCTAGAGCCATATGCATAAAAAGGTCGTTTAATTTGTTATCGTAATGCTCAATTGAAAGAAATAAACAAGTATTTTTTTTCCTGGAACCTTTTTTTTATCTGACTGAAGTAGCCAACGAGCATGCAGTCCACCTGATGGTATAAGTGACCACTGCCGTCCATAGACATCCGTAATCAACTTCATACAGAACATGGGTTCCATCTGAAGTCAATCACAGATGCGTTGCTACTCCTGAGGACTATGATGGTCGCCGCATGTGAAAGTGTGCCGGCAACCACACCCTTCTATCGAAACGCAAGAAATGCTTCACGCTAGAAATAGGTGTGGCGGTGGTACTTCCCCAGTCGAACTACACTGGTTCTACCACCTTGACACCTCCGTTTGCGTAAAGCTTAAGTAAGTAGTTGTTTTGATTATGCCACCCTATTTATTTTTTAATTATCAGATAAGAAATTACCAGTGTATCGCTTATAGGCTGAAAGGCCTTGGAAGTGCTTTTTAAATACGCGATATCGTTCTAGGTGCTATTGTCATTTCTTCAGTTAAAATGTTTTGGTTTTGGAAAGGATTTCTTCAAATTCTATCCCTTACTGCTTTGATCGCTTTTTTCGTACGAATACTACGAGGTTTCGAACTTACCAAGGTACCAAGCGTATGAAGAATTTAAGCATTGTATTTGACTCCTTACCTACTTTATGTAATGTAATTACAGCAATTCGGTTCTCTTTATCATCCCACTCCATTTTAGATCATAAAAGATTTTACAATATATTGGCGCGAAAATGAGAAAACACATTAACACAAGGAACAATTGAACAACGGTATAAAAACGGCATATTCCAAATTCAAATGTAATACTTTATTTATTTTTTATTGTTACAGTATTTAGGGCCGAACTATTAGGTATAATAATACATGAGGTACATTTTCATCCGTAGAGACAGTCTTTTTTTCGGCATTCAATTTTATCCTTTAAAGGGTAACAAATTGTAAAAAGGCGGTGCTACGAATTGTCACACACAAAAATATATTTGAAAGGCAAGTACCTACCTAAGTAACTCGATCAGAACACTTGCAATAAAGATCACTAATTAAAGAGATGATGCCAGTTATGATGATGACGCTATTAAACTTAGTCTCTCAACGATTAACTTTTATTTATATCGTGTTTACTGTTATAGGTAGATACGTAAGTATAAATTGTATGAAATATTTAATGCTATATGGTGCCATATAAATAATTGCAATAATTTTGCTTATTCATCGATAAATGAAGTAATCTCTAAGAAGAAAATAAAACGTCAACTTGAGAATTTAATACCAAGGTTTTTCCTAATCACATCGGTGATTTTACATTTTGTAAGAATTATGTCAGTAAATTAACAACGAAACATTAAAAGATATGAGAATATGGTTTTGTTTTGTAATGTTGTGGCCCATTGCGGTTAAAGCTAGTTAAACTAGGAGGAAGTCAATAATAAATGCTTGACATAAAGTTGCACAACAAATGACTAATACTTACGATTTTTACACTTATTTAGTAAACAATACTTGTAAATAGGCATTTAAGTTGTTATAAGTAGGTATATCGTTAACTTACTTTTGATTTACCAGAATAACAATAATAGAGCAATTATGTGGCCATTTACTTACCTATACATAATTAACTGTCAATATTTTCTTCTTCTTAATAACTTTAACTCTATCTCCGAAATTTGTAGCAAGATATTACGGGAATTTACAAGCAAATACTTGATGTTATAAGGGGCAACTAAGGTTATATTCATTTTAAAAATATAGAATAAATTTTGAAAAATAATCACGAATCTGCACGACCGTTGCCGTGTGCAGTAATCTTTTTAACGTGCCACTTGGTTAAAATTGTTCAAGGAATTAATAGTAGTTATACGAGTAGGTCTATCTATTTATTTATTGCACTTCTATATAAAAGGGCACTTGTACAATAGGGTAAACTTAATAATAAAATAAAATATCGTGGAATAAAATTAAAGAGAATAAAATTAATATTGTCTGCAAAGTGTACCTAAGCGTAGTCTCGCCGACTGAGCGAGGGTGCATCCGTGACCTTATTAACTGGACTAGTTAACTAGCTGCTCGCCACCCCACCTATGGTGATGCTTAATTGAGTGCAATGACCAGGAAAAATAATTTTTGGTATGAAAAACTTAGCTTATATACCTATAATTTTAATGCTATTTAAAGGTGTTCTGTGTATATCGCCAGACATTTTGAAAGGTAGTAGAATCCGGTGTAATTCGACTTTAGAAGCACCACTGCTACAGCTATTTCGTGTAATAATATAAAAAATAAAAATGTTTTATCATAGTTGATAAAGTTAACAATACGTTCCAACCTACATGTGTATCTATTTCAGTTCTATAAAGATTAATTCTGAATCAAAGCTACCGACTCGTACAAAATGCGTGTGCTTAATTCGCGTTAATCCGGAGATAAAGCATACTATACCTAAACAAATACGTTCGCTAACTGATATAAGCCACATTCTTGCATAATATTTTTTTGATTTAAAACAAAAAAAATGCTAGAATATTTTCTAGGGAAATAATACCTGTTCACATTAAAATACTCTGCGATATTTAAATTAGATAAACAATTCCAGAACGGCCTACCAGCTATTAAATGTTGGAAAGTCTGAAAAATATTTATAAAAAGAAATAAAACTACTAATTTAATAAGTCTGTCGCGTTCTACATGAAATAAAAGTACCTATACGTGATTTTACTGAATTTAATTTACCAAACTTATTACTCTTCGTCGTGAACCCATTACTTTCGCACAGCTGAGCTCGGGTCTCTCTCAGAATGAGAGAGTTTTAGGCCTTAATCTACAGCGCTGTATGTGCGAATTGATAGACTTTACTCACATTTGGAGGTGTAGTGTCTAAATGATGTTTCGTTTCACCGTAAATCTGTAACAATTAATTTTTAATAAGTACATAATTTAAGAAAATTTGGTGATGGGATTTGAAACTCGGACCTTCGATTGTGAGGCCAAGCATTAACCTAATGGTAATCACTGCTCATACAAGCTTATTACTTATATTCAAAGTATAGTTTTAATATTATATTAAATAGTTAACAATATAATGAAGATTAATAATATCTGAAGATGTTTTTGATTTTACTTTAAGCAATGTAAAAACAATAATGACCTTATGACTAATAATAAGCGGGTAAGATCAGGGCATAAAGATGCTTTACACAATTGCAGTGATCTGATTAGGAAACAAAATTAAACAGATAACCTAATCCACAGGAATATAGCAGATAACGGAAAGTTATCTAAGGCTAATTAAACTGAAATAGCTAATAGGCTTAATGTGATGTTTACTCGGGTAAACTTCATGTTAACTTATAATGACGTACTATTTATACTCTACAATAAACAAATTGTAGTAAAATGACCGCTTTAAGTAGCTGTGACCACAGAGAATAACTGCATGTCTGTATTTTTATAGTAAAACGTTACATTTTATAGTAAAGAATGCTGTTTACTTGTAGATATTCAAGTGTGATCTACGTATAATTAACCCCCACGTTGCAAGTCACTGCAGCTTAAGGGTAGCTATCCACACTGGTTGGCAGTGTACCCACTGAGAGAATTGCCAGGGCAAGGACGGGATCCTCAAGACACGTCGACTTTGCGCCACGCGGCAACGTGACCGTCTCGGCACAGATGACGACTAGACATCGTATTATGCCAAAATGCCAAAATATACATGGTAAATATGCACTATAAAAGGGCGAAATATGCACAAAAATGGTAAATATACCCAATATATGCATTATCAAAACACCATTTTTAGTTGTGAGACTAAAAACTGAAACTTTTTTTTGGTCGTCAACCTGCAACCAGTATACATTTGACGACCTTTTTTGGTCGTCATGCTTGAACTATGATAGGAATTAGCCAACTAAAAGAAGATATGCAATGACGCTATGAAACTGTCATTACATGCATTTGCATATGCAAATATGCAAAGGCATATAATCCGATGTCTAATGATGACAAAAGCAAAAAAACCTAGATAGGAAAGTCCTACCAGATATTGCTCACAAATGCATTACTACTTCTAAGGACTAAATTGGAACGCCTCGCATGATTATGTATTTAAGTAGGTATACCCTTACAACACTTCGAAGGTTGTGGTATAGACATTGTACTCATGATGCGGATGTTATACGGCGCTAATAAGCAAGTATTCTCAAATGCGGTAAGAAAGATTCAACTTATTTCATTTGCATAAAATATACCTATAGATTGAATAATAAACACGTCATGAATAAGGGAACTCTATTTTTAACAAACGCAATAACCCAATACAAGAGCTTATTGTGTAAAACAGTTAATTATTTTGATTTATGTATTGGAAACAATTTTAAGCACGTATCATATTGCATTATAGACCTACTTAGTTAACCGAGTAGTGAGAACGCTACCGTATCTGTTAGTGATGTAACGAATATTAGCACGTTTTTACATATTCGCAATTGCAGGGATTGTGCGAATGTTTTGCGAATATAGAACTGCAGATTGACGTGACGACAAAAAATGTCGCAAAATCAAAAATTCAAGTTGAACTGCAGTTTAACGACAAAAAAATAAGGTTGTCAAATTTTCATTTTAGGGTGGTACCATTTAAAGGTGGTAGCATATTGTAGTTCGACCGGGGAGGTACCACCGCCACACCTATCTAACGTGAAGCATTCCCTGCGTTTCGATGGAAGAGTGTGGTTGCCGGTACACTTTTACATGAGGCGACCATCCTAGTCCTCGGGAGTAATAACGCGTCTGTGATTGACTTTAGATAGAACCCATGTTCTATTTGAAGTGGCTTACAGGTGTCCATGGGCGGCAGTGACCACTTACCATCACGTTCATTATTACAAAAAAAAAAACATTCCCTGTACTACTTCTATAAGTAAAGCTGAATATTCGAATTCGCATTTCTGTAGGCGATATTCGCATTCGCATTCGCGAATGTTTAAATAGTAACATTCGTTACATCACTAGTATCTGTAGTGACTCACGCACATTTATAATAACAATAAAAGCATTGAACTCAACATTGTGGTTTCGAGGCTTTAATCTGAACGGTTATCAATGTTCTAATATTTACTCTGTATTTTAATAAACTCTATTATAATTTTCTGATCGAAATGACCGCCAAATACTTCCGTTAGGTTCGAAGGGACCGTCTACGACAGTCACGTACTAATATTGCTATGAAGTTATCTTAATTATTTATTTTTTGCGAATCAAATGGATTGGCTAAATGTTTTAAATAAAAAGGAACCGAGAATAAATTTTTAGTTCCTTTTTTTGTGCTGAAGCACACAAATAAAATTGTAGTGTCTACATATATTTTAGATAACTTTGATTTCATATATTCGCTTTACGCTTTCTACACTCATAGCCCCACACTAGGATTTTTTCCTGTGTCGTGGGTACCATGGACACACACAAGACGAATACACAAACACCCAGACCCAGAATATGAATCTAAACATAACATTCAGATACCTGTCTGGCCGGGAATCGAACCCGGGACCCGTTGCGCGTCAGACCGGTATAGTACCCGCTCCGCCACGCGGGTCGGTGGCATATAAGTACATGTGGCTGATAAACTAAAATCATATTATTTTTTTATGTTATATCCATCTGTTTAAACCGTATAGTATAGGCCAAAGTATAATTCATAAGGATTAATCATTAAAATGGCTGGATTATTTTGAAAGTCTATTCATAGCAAGATAGACGTAGGAGGTTGTTCATTTTTGAGGAAGAGTAAGGATATTGTACAACGATGATACATAGAACCATTTAACAAATAGTGCGTAGGTAGATTCATAAAGGTCAATGAAAAATGTGAAATGTGATGAAATATAGTAAGGAGACTCTACTTTAATCAGTTTTATAAATAATATACATGTGTTTTAGATGTAGCAGATTACTCTTAGTGTGCCTATTGTTATATTGATTTTGTATATATAGCGTTATAAACGTTTATCTGAAATCAATAGAAATTATTTTTTAAACATTTTGATCACAACTCTGTAATATACCTTTAATGATAGCAAATCCAAATACCTATATATGAGGTATGAATTGTCTTAAGTATCTTGTAGAGACGTTGTAAGGGTGACCCCGCAAAAGTAGGTTAATCTCTTCTTATCGCGTAAAAATACAAATAAGAATACTTATGAAATATGAATCTATGTACCTAGTCAATTCGTCTAGAGGGGTTGAGTCGTTAAAAGAGTAAATAAGGGAAGCTTTATGATTACGATTTCATGTCTAAGCAGTCGCTGAAAGCTCAGCGTTAGTCAATATGCCCTAGCTACTGTTCAGCGGCTACTTGTTTGTTATTGTTGTCGGAGTGGCGCAGCGCATGCGCGGTGGAGTCGGCCCGCGACCCGGCCGTTCCGATACCATTCAGAAGCGCAGGCTTGGCGCGCCTCGACGCCGCTCCCCGCGGAAAACACCTAATATTAGCTACATCAGCTCGGGAAAGCGCCGTGAGCGAGCGTACATCACGGCGCTCCACGTTTCACTTCGGGTTTTTCCGGGCGAGGCCGCAGGGCGGGCGGCGCGCGCCTCTGCACCCTGTCTCAATACCAGCTCCACGATACACACTGCTGCACGCTTCCAACTCGATAACGACTGAAACAAGATAATTTGATGACAGTGCATTATCTGCGAAACGTTTGACTAGTGCTGTGGTCGTGCCTTCTACCTGAATCGGTTTCTACTCTCCTGAAATGTGAAGTGCTCGATCGCATTGTACATACCAACAGGTAATTGATTATATTCGAATATACTACACACACTATATTTCTATGTTTTAGTTTAGTTGATCCTGTACATATCGTAAACGTTCATTTATTAGTTAAATAAATAGTCGAAGGCAATAATGGTACACCAAAAAAGTAAACAGAAATTTTGTAATGAATATTTAATCAAGCAGATGATTACACACACCTGTATTTACAGAAATTTGTTTTAGTATCTTATCGTCTCTGAATTAATATGTATGTTTCAATTCTTACGGCATAAATACTTTCCGTTTGTGCTTAGGTGTTATAGGATGAACTAATTTAACAAAATTAGGTATAAATGTTCTCGATTGTTTATTTAAAGTAGTACCTACTTCGAAGTCGCCGGAAGCTGTGTCGTGCGACATTAGCCTCAGCTGTTTGTGTTTTCAGAACTATGCAACTGAATGACATGTGTTCGCTGCATTCCTGAATTTTGCAAACAAAGAAACAATACCACTATCAGATATTAATTGCATGTATTATAAATTAGTTTTTTCTAAACATTAGGTATAGTATAAATATGTATACATAAAAAAGCGAAAAGATACTCATTTGTGACTAATTGTCGCAGAACATAAACTAGTAAGTTCAATACTAGACTAATTTTATTAAGAAATCCCACTAATGTAGGACTTTTTTTTATATTTCACCCTTGAAGATATGACAAGTCTGTTTTTTGTTTTTTGTTTTGTATATTCTGCGCATACAAAGTGGCTAACAATAGCTAGTTAGTTATAATTAAAGGGATTACAATTTTTTTAATGTCTGTTAGTGAAATACTTAGTCATAATGTACTTTTGGGTTTATGCATTTTGGCATATTGCCAACCACATTGTTTTGTATCACTATGGGTACTAGATACATTAAGTAAAATTATTCTAAGAAACAAAAAGGATTTGTCACTACTACGTTAATTTTCCAATATGATTATTACGGTTCATTCCCTGTGTTACTACCAATCTTACTACCAGTAGTAAGACGGGTAATTTTATTACCGTTGTTACTACTGCTTCTGCTAGTAGTGGCACGGGGAATAAAAAATTACCCTTCTTACTACTGGTAGTACGATTGGTAGTAACACGGGGAATGAACCATTATTATTTACTTTAGTATGAGTCGATTATTATAAACTATCAGTTAAGTGAATAAAGGCATGAATAATTTAATAACCTTTGAAGTTCGTGCGATACAGAACTTCAAATTATAAAAAAATATGTTTTATCGTGTTTTGAAAACGGACTGCAAGGCATAAAATAATTTCTTGTAGGCTCACACAGATTTCAAATACATAGATGTTAAACCGTTCAATTGATGTCTTCATTGAGTGATTTTTGCCTTTACAGCTAAATCTAAAGTATAGTGTAAGTAGGTACTTTCTATGAAGAAGGTATTTGTTTCTTAGGAAAATCAATAACACAGTAGTCTGTAAGCGGATGAAATTGTAGCTAATCTCATTTTATACAAATATGCTCATAAATGTAGGTAAGTCTATAAGAAGAAGAAGTATTTTGTCTTATGCGAATTGATTTGTGCCTAAAAATCGACTGTCTTAGTGATTTAAGACTGGATAAACATTGACTGTTTCGTTCAAAGTCGTCGTCAACATATTATTGTCTCACTGCTGGGCACGGGTCTTCTCTCAGAATGAGAGAGTTTAGGCCATAGTCCACCGCGCTGGTCAAGTGCGATTTTTTTTTATACAGTTGCTCCATGGGGGGTCCAAGGTTCGAATTCTAGGAAAAAGTGAGTTTTGTAAATCGATTATCACGGTGAATAAAAGCATCGCGAGGAAATACACGCGCATTAGAGTTTTTAAAGAAAAGTTTTTGAGAGTGTGTGAAGTCTTTTCGCCCTTGCGCAGTGGACTATAGTCTAATAAACATAAACTACTCCTGATCAGACAGAAAATCCTCGATCAGCAGTGGGATAGGAAATTTTTACGATTTAGATGGATTCAATATTATACTTCCGTTAGGAACATGAAATATTCATTAAAAAATCATTCAAGTAGATAATAAAAATAAAACTTACGTATTTCTAAAAATTGTAAAAAAATGGCTATAAGTAACGTTAGAAAATTTTAGAATCTTGCCTGTCTAATTGACCGTCTGTATGAAATGAAATAGGATACATATTAAATATATGTATAGTCTGTATCTTAAGGTAAGATCTATATATTAATACGTGAAGCAAAAACTTGTGATCCGTATTTAGGATACTTGCCGCAGACAGAGGATTTGAAATTACGCACGGTTATAGTTAAAGTAGAGACGGATTACGGAATGCTAATATTTTTTCAAATAATGCATAAACCATACATAAAGTCAACTAAAAACGCATTACACACACTAAATTGCATTTGACACAAACACATACATTTTATACGAAATAGAACATTCAATGAAATCTTACTATGAAAACACATAACGTCAAAAAAGTCCGATGTCTTTGTCAAAATACCCGCTATTGGTTTTTAAATGCAGACTTGTTAATTAAACCTGATTATACATTTAACGGGTCCGTTCAAAATAACTTATATGGAAAGTATTATAATTTATTTGAATTTGAGAAATATTTGTGCTGCTTTGGACAATGTGAAGTTTAGTTTTTAATTTAAATTACGGTCGAATTTCGACCGTGGCGACGGGTGACTAGTATAGTTTAATTCATTAAAATCAAAAATATGAGTCCTTAAATACATTTCAAAGCGGGCGGCACAATCAGTACGTATAATATAATTTAGTATGAAGTGTGTATTCAGTTTGCGAACACAACATTTTAACTATTAGTTAACGATACGTGTACATCTAGTTTTATGGGCACATGTTATTTTTTTGAGTAGAAAATATATTTACTTTATTTTATCTATATGTAATTATTCGAATGGTATCAAATTAATTTAATTAGAGCGACATGAAACAATGATTATTTATTTATTGTTAATCTATAATTCTTGGTAATGTACAAATAATGATATAGGAAAAACTACACTTATATCCTGTAGGTATATTACATGTATCGAAACAAATATATATAATCCCTATTATATATATTTGTGTACTACTACTGGTAACTTACGAGTAGGTACTATCTGCAGGTATAAAAATTGTAGGTAAAATAAACCTTACCTTTGGGTTATTCTTTTATCATTAGGTACTTTTCAGAATTTTATTCTTACAAGCAACACTATTCGATAACCCAAGAATACATGTTGTTTTCAAACCAAAATAAACTAAGTATTGGAATTTGTTTAAGACTAAAAAGTTTTAGCTTTTAACTAAATAGATTTTAACAAAATGTCTTCATTCTTAATATTTTCGAATATACATATATATTTTTTTTATCTGCTTGAAGTAGCAAACGAGCATGCAGTCCACCTGACGGTAAGCGGTCACTGCCACCCATGGACATCTGTACGGAAATTCAAATAGAACATGGGTTCTATCTGAAGACAATTACAGGTGCGCTGCCACCCTCGAGGACCAGGATGGTCACCTCATATGAAAGTGTGCCAGCAACCACGCCCTTCTATCGAAACGCTAGAAATGCTTCACGCTAGAAATAGGTGTGGCGGTGGTACTTCCCCGGTCGAACTACACTGGTTCTACCACCTTTGCATATCCTTCCGTGCTACGTTAAAAATCACTCTGTATATATAAATTGTTTTTAATAACATTTTATCGTGTTTGTACTCGACTGATAACCATTTAAACTTTAAATCGTTTGTTGACCATGATCAGTGCCTAAAAATATAGAGCAAAATATAGTTTGATAAAATAAAAAACTACCTATAACTAATTTCATATCAACAATGCAACTTAGGTACTTAATTACTTAATACAAATTCTTACACCTTGTTCAGTCACTAATGAATATTAAACATTATTCAAGTTATTTCCATATAAGTAGGATCAGTCATCTTATGACGCTGATTTAGGTATACGAGTACATTCCGACGTAACAAATTACCTATTGCAATGACGAAGCGTCTACCTAAGTTGACAAATCCAGGCCAATTTAGAGGTTAAAGCTTTGAATATTTCCACTATGGAAAAGTTTATTACAAATCCTCCGTATTCCTTAGAATGGTTTCCATAGGATATTGGGAAGTAATGAATATGAATAAATAGGATCAAATCCCGATATATTAATATGAGTAGCGTCCGATTATTCAGTTATTCCGTAGTATGCGCTGCCGAGTGAATGTTGTATCGCTAAACAACTGTGAGTATATTTCTTAGTTACATTTTCATATAATAATTAAGTACGATTTTATATTATTACGATTTATTTCGTGAACGTTTAAGTGCAGACTACTAAGTCTGCTTCTCTTAATTTATGATAACTATTTTTTACCTTAGAGAACATTCAAGTACGTATTACGTAAAGCAATTTTTTAGGAATTTAGACCCCCCCTCCCAGGTAACATTTTGCTGCACCCTTTTCTCCCTCTCTGAATTTTGGCAGTAAGTCGTTGTGGCCGTATTTTACTTAAATAAAAACAAACAAATAATGCGTTGTTCAAACCCCAATTCTTCCTCTCCTGTAACGTATCGGAACATTTGGCAAGACCAGGGAGATCCCGAAATTGGGTTACGTACCTAATACTTGAACGCTTCCTTATGGCTAAGGGTCCTTTAAAGAAAGTCTTTACTGTCGGGTTGTCATTTGCAATATTAGAGGCCAATGCTACCAGATCGCAGGGTTTTAAGAAAATCCTTCAGTTCAGTATTTTTAAATGGTCAGGTTTAATTGTTTTCATAATAATAAATGTGTTTACATTTTTTATTCGAGATAACGTGTTGGTATTTAATATAGGTATCAATATTTTCTGTTTAATTATTAAATCTGCAGTAGAACCCTCTATGTTTTTTTATAATAATGAAGTAGAAAACGAGCATGCAGTCCATCTGATGGTAAGTGGTCACTGCCGCCCATGTACATCTGTAAGCAACTTCATATAGAACACTTCATATATAACTTCAAAAGTCAATCACAGATGTGTTGCTACTCCTGAGGACTAGGATGGTCGCCTCATAGAAAGTGTGCCGGCAACCACACCCTTCCACCTAAACGCAAGGAAAGCTTCACGCTAGAAATAGGTGTGGTGGTGGTACTTTTCCGGTCGAACTACACTCGTTGTACCACCTTTATGTATTTACGTAGGATTCCGTACTTACTTTTGCCACACTTATTCCCGTTTAATATAAATGTTGAGCGCTGGGGCATTTTAATTCGAAGGATGTGGTAAAGGATAAGTACTTATCTAAGGCGTTTCAACTTAATCTCCAATGGTAGCGATACATCTGTAGGCAACCTAAGGTGAGGATCTAATCTTATCTGATCTTGAATACACAATATTTCCATTGGTGACAAAGGCCATTTACGATTAGAGGGCCGCATGTTCGTTTGTTACCTCTTTATTTTAAAAAATCGGTCGAGTCGTACGCATGCACGAAGGGTTCCGCACCATCTATAAAAAATAGCATTAAATACAAGTTTGTCGTATGGGAACTCTCCTTAAACGTTTATTTTATTCTGTTTTTATTATTTATTGTTATAGCCACAACAGAAATACATCTTTGAACATTTCAACTGTCACGGTTTATGAGATACGGCCTGGTGATAGACAAACAGACGGACATACGGACAGCGGAGTCTTAGTAATAGGGTTCTCCTTTTAATTTATCTGGGTACGGAACACTAAAAATGAAGGAATACCGTCTTAGCTTAGCGTATTGGCGTTGAAAATGATACGGGAATTTACTCTAATATACCTCTTTTTATGAAGTTTAGCATACCTGTCCTAAAATTTCCAGATAATGGATGCCAATCGTGATTTCGTTGCAGCCGAATCACTGAAAATTAAATTACCCTTAAATATTATTTATTAAATTACTAAACAAATAAGTACTGTATATTCTGGTACAAAATACCTCTGTGTGTGACGTCGAATCTATCCGAGAAATGTGTGGTATCAGTGAGGACCAACAGAAACGTGGTCTCATAGTGTAGGCCTCGTTAGAAACCTGACTCTCTCATTCTGCTATGGAGAGCGCTATTCGCATACAGAATTTTAAGAAACAATATTCGCAACGATGGAATTCGTACACAAAGTAAGCTTACCGACATAACTCTCAAAATTAGCAATCTTAAGTGCGGCCGGCTACAATGATAGGTATTTGCGTGCATAACTTAAAAATCAAATATTTATTATCTTGCACCTTCTATCAAAATCTATATAATTAAAGTGTATTGAATGTAAGTTTTTAGAATTTCGTAACCAAAGGATAAAAACGGCGTGTGTCTTCTGTACCTAGTAACTTGAAATTTTCCTTGTTTGTGTATAATTATGGTCGCTATAACAACAGTTACTAAAAATAAAGTTTTAAATAAAAGGGGTTCCTAAAGCAGGAAATCGGTATTCTTCAGCATTTTTGGACTATCTGTTAAACCGTAATAGTGTCTCTATTTTTTTATATTATACGTATTTCTATAGCTCTTATGATAATAAATACTAAAATAATTAGTAATAAAAAATGTGGTGCGGATCCCTCTGTATACGAGATCGACTCGCACTTGGCCAATTATTATTATAAATGACCGTATTATGTACAAATGGTTATTTTTTTACCTTTCTTAATTTATTGGTGTCTGATTCATTTTTTAAGTACACGGTCGATATTGAGACCCAATATAACATGCGTTTTTGGAGCAGACCCAATGGTATGAGTAATACTTAACATTTAAATGTAGAAGGTCAAAATATTAGGTACTATGCAATTCCTATTTTCGTCCGAATGATCGACAAGACTGCAGATATAATCCTCTCAACATTATGAATTTTATGTAGTTTAAGTTCATTAACCTTCTTAAAAAGGGTGATTTTGTTAAACATAAGAAAATGGGTATATTTGAGAAAATTACCATTCTAATGATTTTCACTTGCGTTCTAAATGACCTATCGCGCTGAAACATGCATAAATTCGATAAATTCACGCTGTAACATGAAAACGTATACATATTACGACATTTTTATATGATTTTTATATGATTGACTTCAGCTAGAACCCATGTTCTGTATGAAGTTGATTACAGATGTCGATGAGCTGCAGTGACCACTTACCACCAGGTGGACTGCATGCTCGTTTGCTACTTCGGCCAGATAAAAAAATATATCGATTGCGAGTTTCCTATATTTCATTGGAACACCTGAACTGAATACTGTAAAAACGTTCAAAAAGCAATTGGCTATAATGTTAAAACGTTAATGTAAATTGTGAATATTTATTATTTTTGAAAAACAAGAAAATCATAATTACCATCATGGAGTTACTTGTCTGTCTGGGTTTTGTATAAAATGTACCTAATATGCAATGGTGAAATTTTGTTACAAACAATAGGTACATGTAAACTCATTTAAATACATGTTCCATTTACAATGTACCGAAAAAGATGATTGGATATTCTGAACGCAGATTCCATGATTCATTTGATACGATGAGAGATGAATCAATTTTGGTTTATGGTTCATGTATCTGTATCACTATTGCTCATCAAGGATTTTGACCTTAACGTTTTATGGTCATTTTAATGTTCTAAACACAAACGATCGAAAAACTAGCAATAAAATGAACATATAGCTTTCAAGTAGTTTTATGACTGTTTTATTATGATAGGCTGACTTACATGTTAATGTTTTAAAAGGTTTTCGCGTGACCGAGTCCTAAGTTACTGGTGGTTTTCAGATATATTTGCAGTTATTGGGATTATGGAATATTTTAATAAAAAGTCTAGTTGGAATTCTGTATGTGAACGCAATATTTTATTGAGTAAAAGTGATATTACAAACACTAGGTACATGTCGTACAGAACACAGCGCCTCAAGTGGCATATAACGTAAACATAATCCGTACTTAGAAACGTTCTTAAGGACCTCTATGGACTATTTTATAAATTTATAATTATCCAACAGCAGTAACGTACGGATAAATAAAATAAAATAAAATAAAAAAAAAACAATATGTTTAAAACATTTTTTTTCAATGTACGTGCTGTTCCTTTAGAACCTGAAAACAATAATCTACTATGTTTACGTTTTAGTCCATACATTGCAAAGTAATTTAAACTTTTACGATTACATTTTCGGCGATAAATTGCAATGTACCTTATATTGATGGCCGAAAACGAAAGCAATGACTGTTTAGGCTTTTGAAGGAAACCTTATAAACTCGTACTAAACACACAGATTTCGCTAAAGATTTTGTCGAACAAACAGCACTATAGAGTCGTAACTTTTTTTATCTGACTGAAGTAGCAAACGAGCATGCAATCCACCTGATGGTAAGTGGTCACCGCCGCCCATGGAAATCCGCAATCAACTACATACAGAACATGGGTTCCATCTGAAGTCAATCACACAAGCGTTGCTACTCCCGAGGACTATGATGGTCGCCTCATGTGAAAGTGTCCCGGCAACCACACCCTTCTATCGAAACGCAAGAAACACTTCACGCTAGAAATAGGTGTGGCGGTGGTACTTCCCCGGTCGAAATACACTGCTTCTACCTGGAGTTGTAACTTTATTCGTTGCATTGTTGCATTATAGTAGCGTATTGCAAGAAACATTTATGTTGCGAAGATTCCGTGTTTGGTTATAGCGAGATATGCATCAAAGACAAGAAAAGCTATAAATTTAAAAATTGAACCCGGACTTCTTGATCCGAGTCCAAAAAGGTCAGAAGCGAACATAGCTTTTAATGTAAACTGCCATGCACGGGTTACTCTTGACCCAGTTTTAGTATTTAGGGCGGGCACCGGGGCCGCCGAGCTGCCCGCCCAAGCCCGGAATTGGTTGCGTTCAACTATTTACGCACTGCAAGGAACTTAGTGTTCTTCAAATTCCCTTTATATTTTTCCCTTTATATAACAATATATTTTCAATTTGATTCAAATATTATAAATTCTTCGGAAATATTCATTGTTTTTATTATATAGAAGATTATTGTTTCAAATAAAAAGCCTCTGTTACTTATAAAAGTAACAAATTCATATGTTATAACCTAGATCAAAATAAAAGTCAAGCCTAGGTTAATGTAAATTCAAAGTTAATAGTAATAATACTACGCATAGTTTAGACTTTGACATGAATAAGCATGTATGTATTACGAAAACATGTAAAAGTACTGAGTTGTTACATTTTTAAACTCAAAATAAAGATCTCTTGTTCTTGGAGAAGTCGGTTAAAACTGTAAACTTGTAGGTACTAGTGATACACAATTCTCTAATAGACATTTCGGTTGACGTGTGACGTAATTTGTCCAAACACGGAGACTACTTAACAGAATTATAATATAATGCGATGGTTGGTACGTTAACAAGTTGTTAAAATAAATGTGGAACATTATTTGTATTTCCTATTGTAATCTATATGTTCTGCCCAATTCAGTACGAGTACTTCAGCTCATTGTAACCCAACAATAGACGTACATATGTAATATACATATTATTATGTTACAAGTCTTCGTTTTTCAATGTCAAATGAACTGTAAAAGGTTCTGTTACGAAACGTCAAGTGTTTTTACCAATATTTGCCTTAAACAATTATTTACTTTACTTATTACAGTAAAATATCTGTGAAAAATAAATTAACATTAGCAGCATGTGTAAGGTGCCTACATTAAATTGTATCTTGTTTAGAATTTGCGTGATATAATAACAGTAATTCTATGTTTATTATAAGAAAACGTGCGTACTTTGTCTATGCTTACGTAATTTACCTAAGCAAGATCTTCAATTGTTTGTTAGTAAGCACAACGAAACAATTACTTAATCAATTTTAAAATAGTTTTTATAGCGCCGAGGACTGCCATCTTGTTTTAGTGCGGTAAAAATCCCACATAACCCCGCGTCACTCCCACGGCGTCAAAAAAAGCTCTGTACATAAACTGTAAAAATGGGACTCTATTATTAAGCTCTATCTGTCTATCACTGGACTATATTCCTTGATTTTTAATATGCGAAATTCCTTTATCTTCATTGCAAAACTGCAATAACCACAATATAACTCATCTATGATTAAAACATTATTAAAACATGATTAAAAAAAAGAAACAAATATTTTTTGCATGCGTTTAAGTATTGAGGTAACCAACTGCCTACATAATGCGATCTTATATTAGGTTGTGTCGTAAACAATTTTAACTGGCAAATCCGTTTAGTTAATTTAAAAATCCAAACATACTCTGATATTTAATATTATAATCATGTACGAGTATATCCAGGTAATAATAACTGGTTAGACCATTATAGTCCCACTGCTGGGCACTAGTCTTCACTCAGAATGAGAGTGATATATAGATCCGTTCCGTTAATGCGTGATTATAAAATCACCCAAACTTTTATGTTATCACTACATAGTAGTATAAAACGAAGTCGCTTCCCGCTGTCTGTCCCTATGTACGCTTAGATATTTAAAACTATGCTACGAATTTTAATGCAGTTTTTTAATAGATAGACTGATTCAAAGGGAAGATTTTTATTTATAAGACATGTATAATATAGTGGAGAAACACTGATAATTTTAGATTTTTGACTTTTAGACGAAACGAAGTTCGCAGTGTCAACTATTTTATAATATTAATAGGATTGGTTCGGTTTAATTTCATTTGGTTTCATTGCCGATACGTAGGTAAGCATTTCCGCATGTCACAGATCTATTTTCAGCTCGAGACGATACCGTCTTAGTGCTCACATCAAAGTGCAAGACAACTGGAAAGCTCTCTCAATAGGTACATATAATACGTACATTTGCAACTTACTCCTACGTGTTTCATATTCGAAGGTTTAATTCCATGTAATGGGTTAGCTATATGTTGCCCCTGTTCGTGTTTAATATGACCATTACATTAAACAAAATAGGGTATCAATTATTATTATATGATAGTTGTGGTTTGAAGTCAGTTAGTTAAGCGCAATGAAAACAAGTAGAATTAAATGTCTAAATAATTTAAATTATAGCTTACATACATTAACTCATAAAAATATTATATTCCATCTTTAGGGGTTGTATGTTTTGTTCAAATAAAATGATATGCACAAGATCATACGGAATATCACACGGGAAGCATACCCTTTAAAATGTAAATTATTCAAATCAGTTCATAAGTGACGAAGCAATCGAGTAAAAATGCCTAAAAATAACATCGTATTGTGAACCTCTCCTTTTTGAAATCCATTAAAAAGAATTTGAAGATAGAGTAGAGGTAGAGTTTGACCAAGCATCACCACTACAACGAGCTCTTCCTTATAACAGTAGTTGTGTAATATCTTGTTCGAGTTTGAAGAGTGTGGTTGATGGGATTCCAACTTAGTTATCAAGGGGTCCAACACATCTGGGACCGATCGACCTTCGTCAGAACTCAAATCCTTATCGGGGGTTGATTATTGATGTTCAAGGACATTCAATTAATTATTTTTTTGCTTACAAATGTCCAAAATAGTATCATACGGTGTTATTCACCTATACAAATTAAAGTGCACGGCACTTTTATACTCGTTAATAAGCTTTAATTGACAAATTATGCAATTAATTAAGGCAAAGTAGTCTACGTTGTCGGCGTAATTTACTGATACGTTTGTTAATTTTATTTTTTACGCAAAGCGATAAAAGGTATTCGATATGGTCCAATTAAACACACTAGTTCGCTTCGGACGAGGTTAGGAAGTTACTCTTAAATCCATATTACACAAGATGTAGGAAATATGCATGAGTACCGACAGTTGAGGGCACTTACCAACCGTGTCTGTTTCATATTCGGCTAGTCTTAGAATAATAAATATAGTCATAAAACTATTTTTCTCTATCTATACTTTCGTTGTAGCGTATTTAATTATCATCAAAAATTATAAAATGGTTTAATGAATATTAAAAAAAAATACATGATATTGTTTTTATGTTACAATAATGACAACTTAAAAGGAAAATGTAAATTCTAATATCCCAAAATAATACATTAGTAACTAGCCTATTTCCTGCGGCTTCGCCCGTTTTTTTTATCTGATTGAAGTAGCAAACGAGCATGCAGTCCATCTGATGTAAAGTGGTCACTGCCGCCCATGGACTGTAAGCAAGTTCATATAAAACAAGGGTTCTATCTGAAGTCAATCAAAGATGCGTTGCTACTCCCGAGGACTATGATGGTCGCCGCATATAAAAGTCAGCCGGATGTACCTAATGTTTGATCACGCTTACAATGGTAATAAATATCCCATATGTATGATAATTTAGATTTTAAAGTATCTGTGTGCCAAATTTTAACGAAATACGATCTGTAGTTTATATGTAAAAGAGTAACAAACACACATCTTCACAAACGTTTATATCCACAACATTAAAAAGACAATTAATAATATATTCATCGACATTCAAATATATTGCCTAGCTCCTTCTGAAAGTGTTTTATACTTTTAGATTATGATACAATTTTTAACCGACTTCTATTTAGTGTAGTTTATGCAATATCCGACAACATAAATGTTAATTAATGTACATGTTCTATGTACACGTATTAAACATCGTAAGTTTTGTGTTTACAAGATAATTCCTAAGATATAGTTTCTATTGGAATATAATAGACTTCGCCCTCTGATCGAATGATTTTTTATACTTATTAGTTTAGCTCCGTGATTACACGCATACTAAAAGAAGTTGTATAGACCGCTATGCTGGTCTATGCTGTATAGACCGATTCTAGTGAAATATAGACTTATTGTAACATCAAGATTGATTCTGTAAATATACATTTCTTCTTTTTTAAAATTAAATTGAGCAGTCTTCGTTTCATGCGATTTTTAACACAAAAATTAAAGATACATTATAGATAATTTTATTATTTCCTTCTTATTCTCAGGTCATCAGAATGTTTTTTGCAGTTAAATGCAATGTTCAGACCCTCTCAAATCTTGGATTTTATTGTGTGTATGAAATATCATCAACTTTGTTATTTTTTAATTGATAACTCTTAAACCTTGTCAACGTTACAAAACAGACAATTGGTTGACAAACAAAAGAGAAAAAGGTAAACAATTTTGTCTATATGTCGTTATCAACGATAACCCATTTCATTTGACATATTAGTTTCTCTCTGTTTTAACTAAAAAACATAGTATGATATTTAAATAAACGAGATAAGTTTGCATAAAATGTTGGATTTAACAATGTAAGCCGTCTATCACAGTGTGGATTACAGAACAGGAAGCCATGGTTTCGAAACATTGCATGTTATGCTAAATATAGTGCATTTTGGCCCATAAAGCTATGCAAATGTATGTGGGTTACCAGGGACCATCACAAATAGCACAATCGTAAATGTCCCTGCAGTTTCGAAATCGCATAATGCATTTCTGGAATCAGATATAAATATACTGGAGAATGTTGCCGACGATTTGGTTGCAACATGCCACAGTATTTAGATCGTCGATAAAATATATTTCGGGGCAAATATCATAAAAGCGATGGTACAAGGAAATTTTCAGTACCATCAAATAGGACAATAGTTACTTAGAGGCCTCATGTGTACACCACGAAGCTTCGATATAATTTATCTATCAGCCTTTAATAGTCTACAGCTGTCCCCTCTTACCTTTTACATTCTGACTGTTGCTAACAAACCTAAATCCAACTATTACAATTGATGAGGGTATATACAAGTTAGTCTCCAATCCGACTAATGTCTTTTGTAAGCTTTTACGATTGTCTTCAATAACGACCTCAATCAAGATCATTGCTTAACGTATCCCTGAAATCGCGAGCATGAAATTTAATCACTTGCGGTCACCCATCCAATTCCCGATCGTATCTCCCATCGCCCAACTTTGTTAAGGAGATACGGTCCCTACATAACACTGAAAGGACAATGCACTTGCATCATATAACACGCTTATAAGTGCCAAGTCCAGCTTGATTGACATCTATATACACTATAAATGTAAATTTCTAATTTGAGTATTGGTATTCTTGTTTTTGCGTTTTTCTAAAACGTTTTTAAAGTTATACAGGTGGTAGAATCAGCGTAGTTGGACCGGGGAGGTATCACCGCCACACCTATTTCTCGTCGTCAACCCATTATTTTCTCAATGCTGGGCACGGTCTTCTCTCGGAATGAAAGAGTTTTGGCCATAGTCAACTGCGCTGGCCAAGAGCGAATTAGTGGACTTCACACAACTCCGAAAACTTTTTTTAAAGAACTCTCGGGTGTGTAGGTTTCTTCAAGATGTTTTCCTTCACCGAAAAGCAGTCATAATTAATTTCTAACCAAATAATCTCTGACCAGAGCGGGTGAACCTAGTCATTATATATTATATATTATATATAGCTATATTCCAGACAATAGCGGTAAAAGGGAGATATGTTGAAATGCTTTGCCGATCGGAGTATTTTTGTTTACGCGCAAGGGAATGCGAACGTGACGCATCGCGAACCGTTGACGCACGGCTCTTGAAATGGTCTTCCTGTCACAATTCATGTGAAATTTAAACTGAAACCATACACGTTTAAATAGGCGTTAATAGGACGCGTCAATCGTGTTTTGGACATTACCTTTTTGTCAGATGTAATTCTCAGCGAACATAAATGAAAATTCATATGAGGAACTCGGATAAAAATATATAATTTTTAGTTTCTGCTCTTCTGGTTTGAAGAGAGTGGTCAGGAAGACAAATCCTTAGTCAAGTCATTAACTCCTATTTGGATATAGCGGCCCCAAGGAAGTGGGTTCACTTATCATCAGGTGGACATCATACTTTTAATATTATAGTAGATATAATTTGTTAGAGTTATGTACTAAAATATAGCGCATTGTTTATAATGAATCAATACAAAAGTAAATTTGTCAGTAGAGATGTTAAAATACAGACAGCAATATTCAATATAGATTGACTATTAATATAATTACCCAATTAATAAACAACATATAATCAATTTAATTAATTTGTATGTCTGTATTTTATAATCATAATTCAAGAGTCGTTGTGATGACCTTTTTTTGTAGTAGATACATATATGCGGTCATGTGCTACGATAATATAAATTGATTCTAATCATTGATATGTTCATCATATATATTGTGTAAAAATAAAGCAATTTTCAAATGACATTGAAGTTACTAAAACAAATTTGAATTTCATTTACAGACTGCAACTCAAATTATACGGAAACGTAAATAAAACAAAATACAACATAAATTACGCATGAACACCAATTGCCTTGGTCGTCTATTTAGCACCTAGAACGATTCATAATGCAAACTATGGTAATAATGTTTCTTTATATGGTACTGATATCCTCGCAAAGATATAATAAGGGCGCTAACAGAACTAGTTAGCGACTCAAAAAGAAACACTGCGCATACATAGGAACATATTCTGATATATGCGTTTAGATATTAAGTATTTGTATTTGTTTTTACATATGAAAGCTGAGAAATAGTTCACCAGACTGAAAAGCATTTCTCTTCTAGTAAAATATTTGTGTCCGTAAAAGTTTTATTTGAATTGGTTTAAATTTCAAGTTCAGTAAACAGCAGGCATCACACTTACAGAAAAACAATTGGACAAATGTTAAAAAAAACTGCGTACCTATAGGCATATATATCATGCGTGCGTGTAATTACTTCTTTGCCATTGATATGAACAAATTTAGGTTTCAATTATATATAGCAATTATTAGGTAGGTACGTAAATCAACATGTTGGCCCATGGAAACGTTATTTTTAGGTGATTTTGTGGAGTTTTGTGTTGCATGTTAATATTAACTTATAATTTTTATTTCTCTTGACTTTGTAAATAAGTATATCTCTAAAAAAAGACATTTATTTTGTGGAATTATGAAAAAAATAATATGTTATTTTGTTGCCATAAATAATTTTTCGAATAGATTTTGTCAATCATTTATTAATTTTACATTATTTTTTCAGTTCGAGCGAGATACCAACATGACTGTAGTGACGAATCCAGCGCGCAGTGCGACGGACGAACCAGTGGAAGAAGAGAGACGAGACGACGAGATAGAGCCAGAACCGACACCCGCTGAAGAAGAACTTACCAGTATAGTCCAGGATCACATGCGGTTATACGACAATGAAAGACAAAGTGATATTATCTTTGTTGCTGGGATAAACGGTGATACTTGGCGCTACCCCGGACACCGGCGCGTTCTCGCCGCCACCAGCCCTGTGTTTGCAGCCCTACTGGCAGCGAAAACCGATGTCATTGTTGTCGATTACGTCGACCGTAGGGGCTTCGAGCAACTACTACGTTATCATTACTGTGAACCGACGCAATTAAATTCTGTTGTCACAGCTCGGTGTGCCCTGGATGCTGCGTACAAATTCTTGTGCCCGCCATTAGCAGAGCGCTGCGCCCGTCGCCTCGACGAATTGTTGGATGCTGGCATAGCGCTCGAAATACTTCGCGATTTACGGTACCTTTGCGCGAGGTTACCTGGAGCGGCTTCAGCTCCTCCACTGCCTGCTCTTACAAACGACCACGCGGCTCGTGCCTTAGCGCAGTGTTCACGTTGGTGTGATTCTCTGGCTCATAACGCCTTGCTCGTTCTTGACGAGCATGCCGACGAAGCCCTTACAGACGAAAGGCTTGAGGAACTTTCTTACGAAGATCTAGCGCTCATAGTGCGTCGTGATACATTACGGGTCTCGAGTGAACTTGTAATAGCAGAGGCTTTATTCAGATGGAGTACTTCAGTATGTAAACGTTCCAAGCGTGAACTAACTCCGACTAACAAACGCGCTGCGCTCGGTGGCTTATCGTACTGCCCGCGATACTTGCTCTTACAAGGAGAAGATTTGGATCGCGCTTTGAGTCTCGAATTGCTTGAACCAATGGAGCGTGCTTTGGTGTTGGCACGAGCACGAAAGTTATCGGCCCCCATACCAGTAGGTGCTGATCAAGAGGCTTTGCTGCGTCATTGGGCGCGCCCGCGGCCCACAAATCCAGCTGCGCTACCAGTACATCTCAGCTCACGTTCCTTACCTCCGGTCGAGGAGGAGCCCGTTCCCACTAAGCTATGTGCACGCAAGCGTAGACGTCCGAAACAACCCTGCTTTGAGCCGGACGACAAGAATCAGAAAAAAGGATGTTGTGCGTGTTTTGGCGAGGGCTTACTCAGAGCTCTTATTTGTCTATTTGACTAAGCGGAGAGGAAGACAACGAGAGTTTTGTTTTTATTATGAGGACTGTTAATCGTATAGAGTTTAAGACAAGGAGTATAGATAGGTAATATCATGTTTATTGGAAATGGAAAGTGACTTAAATGCAAAATGGATGTATTTGAATTATTTTATCGAATGTTGTTAAAATAGTGTTTTGGACTTTTTTGTGTTATAAAACTAACTTTCCAAAAATATGTATTAAATTGAAATGAAAATATTTGCAACATCTATTTAAACTAATGGAAATTGAGAGCCTAAAAATTTGACAATTGTATCGTAGTTGAAAATCTAGGAAAAATGCGCGTAAGAAAAATGTGGATTAGTAAATGTTAATGTAATGGGGGTTATAGAGTTGGTTTTGAATGATGCTGTGTTGAGCTATCGATATTTTATACTTGTACAATCTTTATTCGCGAGATCGCAGCTAAATGTAATTTTAAATTATTTCAGTGTCGTAGTTTAGTCGCAGGGAGCGATCTTTGGTAGCAAGATGAGCCATTGTTTAAAAAGGCAAAAATCAAACTAGAGGGCGGCAAAATTGAGTTCGGTTGTAGTTTTTCTTGATCTTTAATCCTAGGCACAAACTCCTATGTAAGGACGTCTAAGGATGTCATTGTAAAGGACGGCTAAGATTATTTTTGCCCGGAGATGTAACTAGATCAGGCCCTACTTAGTTGATGTTAGATATTTTGTGGCTGAGCTGCTTAAATCAAAGTATTATCCTTAGAATTATATTCAATTTAATCTCAAATATTGTGATACGTCTTTTTTATATAACCAACTGGCTCATATTAAAATAATTTCAATGGATAAAAAATATGAAGATTTCATCACTATGGCTTATCAAATTGTCTAACAATTTGTGTTTCTTTATATTGAGTCCAATGGCTAGTTGGTGCACAAACATTTTAAAGTGTAGGCATAAGCATTTATTTTAATTGTTGTATTTTAGATTATGTTGCATTTATTAAGTTTATGTTTGTAAACATGTTAAATATTACCAACATTGGGAACAATTCCCTAGTAGGCGAATTAGACGATTTTACACACTAAGTAATATAATTTTAATATTTTACTAGTCGTATTTTAAGTACATGCTTAATGTTATACAGTTTAAGTAGCATTCAATAAATGTAGAAAATTTATTGTAGTTGAGCTTCTCTTATTTCATGTTTTATTGATTCATGTGTTCAATGTCAATTTCCGCTAATTGTAATTGTACTAACTTTTGACCGTGCCATATTGTATGTCGATTTGTGAACAGTATATAGGATTATATAATTTAATTTTATATAGAAACTAAACGTATTGTAATTACAGTCTTTTACTCGTACTTGATAATCTAAATGTGAATAAAATGAGACTAAATATTTTCATAAAATTCCTTATTCTACAAAAGTTTTCTGAACACAACTTTAAAATTTCTATTGGCATTATCTACTAATAAATGTGCATGTTTATACATTTAGAGATTTAAGCTACTCATTGGTGTACAATTCTTAATTGAATATTGTAATGCCTTCTTACAACAAAAACTGTACTTTCTCAATAGAAAAACCTAAATAGGTTTGAAGAACTAAGCTTAAGATCTAAGATCTAATACAAATTTAAAAAGAAATGTATTAAATGTTTTATCTATTCGACTATTTGTGTCTTTATGTGTATTATTCGTGTAGCGTTCAGAACGATTACTTAAATAATGAAAAATCACTTGCATTAAATGTAATAAAATAAATGTTATTCATGTGTTCGGCTCTGAGCTGCATTTATGTAACAATCCGATTCTGAATGAAATAAATATGATGTTTAAAAACGTTCTTGTTGCTGAGTTATTTCACAAATTACATTTCTTATAAGCACATACTTGCACTATAAGGTGGTTAGTCACTTTGAATAAATATTAGGTATTTAAAAATATTGAATTTATAGTTAATGTTTTGTTGCGTTATTCTCTAATATATAAATTGTCGAAATTATGTACAATAAGTCAAGAGAGAAAAAAAGAGGTCAATTAGAAGGAGAGAAAACCTATTTTATTTTAATTTTGATACTCCGATCATTCATAAATTCTATCAATAGGATATTTATATTAGTGTTGTATGTATGAGCCCATTTTTTTTTAATGTTTAAAACTAATAGGTTGTTTTTGTTCGATTTCAAGCAATAAAGGATTCAACTATTTTTCTCTGAAAGCAAACTTGCAAGGAAGGTCTCAAAGTATAATATGATCATAAAACATCAGATTAAAACTAAATGACTGATTACTATCTACTTACGAAGTTATAAGTATGTACCTTGCGAGTTTTAAAACTGTATGCGATTACAAGGATTATCAAAATGCAATTTAAAATGCAAATGATTTTATTATTGCTCTCTTAGTAGATTATTCATCACAGAATAAAGAATATAAGTAGTAACAGCTTAAAACAGATAAACTGACAAAAGCCGCTTTTTCTTTCATACTCGTTATATATCCAGTAAACAACAAGTAAAAAGTAATTTAAGAAGCAGTATTTTGGGTTATATTGCAGATCTCGTTTTCTTCGAATATAGGAGCAGCTGAACGGAATGAACTCTTACGTGATCGGAGGCTGTAAGCATCAGCTCTCGCGGTGAATGCTTCTAATTTTTCCACTTTTTCTGTTATCCCTCCAAGTGTATTCTCAGCAACATGTAGGCCGTCCCGTAGCAAGATTACAGTGTTATGCAATTCTATCATCGAATCAATCTTGGTATGGATTTTATCGAATTTATCTTTAATCGATTCGCGCGCTCGCTGCATCTCCTCCACTTGATTGGTTATTCGTGAAGTTATTTCACGTTTTAGTTCTTTAAATTTTTTATCGAAAGTACTATCTTCCTTGCTGTCACGCCGTTTCCTTTCTCCAGTGTTGGTGGATAATGTCCTGTACTTGTAACCGGAACTACGAGATGTGTAGCAATTTTTATTGAATCTTTCTGACATCACTTAAATGTATACACTTAAGAATCGCTTCTTAAGTTATTCTTAATAAGGTTCTTGGTTAATTTTACATGATTGCTATTAAAACAGTCATAGGAATATACATATTTACATTTTGCTGTATTCTTACTTTTCAATTTTTAACGGTTAAAGTGACATTCTTCACATCATTGACATTTTTGTGTCTGTGATGTTACCATTAATTTTATTTAAAATATAATATTTTAAAATTGTTTTCCCGAGAAATGTTAATACTAGTGCATCCATAAAAATTACAATGAATTATTTTAAAGTTACATTAAATATTTTGCCTACCATAAACGCATTGATGACACCTGACGCCAGACTACTCGAACGCAATCGATACATACTCTAAATGGTTTTAGTTGAAAAATGAAGGTAGTCTTCGCGGCTGCTGTTAACTTGATTATGTAGTAGATGCTACCAGCTCATGTTATGAAGTATAGTACGGTTATGATTACTATATATATTTTTTAGCAATTTGTTTCAAATTTCGAAACAAGTAATTGTCTAGTAACAATCACAGTACACATTTACACTGAAGAATTGTAGTGCTTAGTACGTGAAACAACAGAGATAAATGATATTCATAATAGCGACAACAAACACGAAAATAAAAATTCCTAACATAAGATTCTAAGTAAAAAATAAGAATGAATTACTAAATTACTAAAATTACGCTCCACAAAATTAAGGGGTTTCAAAATTAATAAACCAGAATTATGACAAGATAGAAATATTACTAGGTCATATTCGAAGCTTGAAGCTCATTATTATTCTGAACGATGTAGGCCTTGGTTTAAGGTAATACAGAAGCCACTTCAGTTCTATCACTATCACTATTAAGAGGTGAATATTCCAACTATACTTAGGCCTCTGTAGCGCTACCTAGCGGCGTTTGTTGGTACTACGACGGTACTACGCTGCTACATCGTGCTACGTATGTGACCAAACAAAACTGAATACTCAATGCTGGGTGTAATTCTGAGTATAACCGATAGAGGGAAGCACTGATATCGTTTTACTACTCGATATTTGATATGTAACCAAAACAATTTCAAAAATTAAAGCAGTGCAGTTTTAAAATTGTACAATTACGAATTATATAAAACTAGTCACCCGTCGCAACGGTCGAACTTCGACCGTAATTTAAATTAAAAAACTATACTTCATATTGTCGAAAGTAACACCAATATTTGTCAAATTCAAATAAGTTGTAATAATTTTCAAGTTATTTTGGATGCACCCGTTAAAGGTAAAAAAAGGTTTAATTAGCTAAGCTGCATATAATAGCGGGTATTTTGACAAAGACATCTGACTTTTTTGGCATATGTTTTCATAGTAAGACATTGAATGTTCTGTATACATGTGTTTGTGTCAATTGCAGGGTAGGGTGTGTAATGTGTTTTGAGTTGATTTTATGTATGTTTTATGCATTATTTAAATATTAGCGTTGCGTAATCCTCCTCTACATCAACTTTAACCGTGCGCAATTTCATACTCTTCCTTCTTCGGCAAGTATCTTAAAAACGGATGACAAGTTTTTGCTTTACGTATTAATATATAGAGATACACCATCTTGTAAAAGACTAAAAATATCATTACAGGTGAAAAAATAAAGAACAAAAATATATTTTGTTTTACTACTTTAACATTAAATAGTCTCTAGTAAAATTGAAGTTCTAAGATTACCCAATAGGTAGCTGGTCATAAACTATGTATGTGTGTGCAAAATGCAGCTAAATGCGATTTAAAGATTTTGGTAAAATACATACATACATTCTTACAAACTTTTACATTTATAACACAACCAAGTATTTTTAACGGCTATTTTTAATTAAACTCTTATAGAAATAATCTTAAGTTATTAGGTAATTGAATAGCTTAACTGAAACTTAAAAAAAAATAGACATTCAACGTGGCGTTAAGACCCAAAAAAACTTCAATAGACACCATCCACAAACCACTTGAGAATGCAATTGAAAAAATCACCTAAAAACAATAATTCAGGCTCATATTTGAATTGACAATAGATAAGAAAAGGTTTAGTTTTTGTGACAATTGTATACAGATAACAAAGGGATGCAGCAGGTTCGGTGTTATTGTGCCGAAGTAAATTTACTTTTGATGAAGTGCAAAAGTCGGTGTCAGTCTTTTGACACATCTGAAGTTTTTACTCCGTTTAAATGTGAATGCGGTCTGTGGAGCATTTGGCACACATGGGCCCAACATGGCCATTGTGTTTTGTGAACTGATCCTAATGAATGTTGAGAACACTCCTTATAATGTTTCTTTTTCACTGTTATAAATAACATTTTTCAAAAGATTTCTCACGGTGATATTTTACAGTAATCTTGGAGGTTGTGTATTGAAATTTTTAATGATAAAACGGTTTGTTTAAATAGTACCTTAATAGGTTTGTATTGTTTTCGGATCATAATTACTTAATGAACAAGCTTCTTATCTCTTGCGTTATACCACAGTATTAATATAATTATTAATAGATATTTGTACCGTGGTAATACGTTTGTAGATAAACTTAAAGCCTATTTACAACTAAGTTCTCTACATTTAAGTAAAATGACCGCTTTATTCACTAGGAGTGGATGCATTTGTGATCTCGTATCATAAGGGTTTTAAGTATAATAAATTCTTTTCGTTCTATATGTACTTACTTATTCACTTACAGATTTCCATTGACAACCATCACTACGTACTATCAGGCAGATTCCATGCTTGCTACTTTACTATTATAAATATAATATTTAAATAGCTATTTTAATTATCAAACCGATAACCACACCAGCAACTATGTCGTTTTAAAACTCATTTTGATTGTTTTACACATTTGTATAATTGTGTAGAGACATTCTAAAATTTTATTATGGCATTAGAGGAGGCCTATGTCCAGCAGTGGACTTTCAAAGGCTGATGGATGGATGGATTCTAAAATTTTATCATTTAAATAATGAAGAAGCAAATAAGCATACAGTCCATCTAATGGTAAGTGGTGACTGCAACTTCATGTAGAATAGGAGTTCAATCTGAAGTCAATCACAGATGCGTTGCTGTTCCCGAGGTCGCCGGTCGATGGTCGCCTCGTACAAAAGTACATCTACTGGCAACCACACCCTTCCATGGAAACGCAATGTATGCTTCACGTTAGAAATAGGTGTGGCGGTGGTACCTCTCCGGTAGAACTACACTGGTTCTACCTTTAAATAAAAGACAATATGAGATAAACATATGATAAACTAAATATAGCCCAGTATGACATTACTGGTAGTGTTATTCATTGTGCTATTATTTATTGTCCTAAATCCATATTTAACTAATTATTTTTGTAGCATGCCATTGTGAAGGCACACCCACTCAGCTAGCGACAATAAATTTAACGGATTGCCGGGTACCGGGAAAATTGCAGGTAGATGCGTACTCCACTACATAATAGAGGCACTCAAAATTCTATTCAGAGCTATTTATTGCGAGAGGTTCAATAGCCAAGTCATTTTTGTAATCTTTTCAAACTTAAGCGCCACCTTACTGTTCGCTACAATACTGGCTCTTTTTGTTTCTAGAGTTCCGTAAAGAAATTCGTATAAAAAATCTAAAGTATAAAAAAAGACCTAAAAAAAATCTGAAATTTCAAACAAAAATAATTGTACAAAATATGCTTTCTATGGGCTCCATGTTAATAGTAAAATAATATACTGGAAAATAATATGTGTGTAAATGCGACTCGGACACTATTAGTAAGTGCCCCGTGTCCACAAATGAGTTCCGTTTTTAAAATTTACTATTTGTTACCATAGCAACCAAAGAAGTAGATAGATTATGAGTAAAACATATAGAACCCTGTATGAGGCGGTTAGACAGCGGAGTAGATTGGGTACAGAACCTTAAAAACGTGCAGGAGGGAAGAAACAAATACCTAATGATAATGATATTTTTGAATGTTTAAATAAATACATAGATAAATCACCACGACTACACATAATAAATTAAAAGTAGCAGTTCCAAAAAGATTATTTAAAAAAATACATTCTAAAAAATGTCAATTAAACGATCGTAATTGAAATAGATGAAATTTAAACAACCTATTAATTTTATACACATATTTATACATCTATTTATATATAAATAGCGACAGATCCCATATTATATAAGTTCAACTCGCGCTTGACCAATTTTTTTAGTCAAAACGTAATTTTGTAGTAAGATTTCGTTTAAACAGGTTCGAGGTAGTCGCCACGGTTGGCGTCACAGGTATATTTTGAGGTGTCCCCAAAAGGTCTTTCCCAAATAAGATTCTCGAGAGTGTTATGCATATTAACAAGTATTTAATTTTCGATGGCGGCCTTGTATCGGATTATACTTTATGCCAGAATGTAATTATATATAGCGTGTAAAGGAAATTAAAATATCGTGTTACAAATTATTATTCATTTAAGGTAATAAATAATTGGAGGTCTTATACTTTTCCTTGGTAACTTATGTGTGACTAGAATTTTCATGAGGTTCTGTTCGCTTAGGTCCGTGTTAAGCTGTAAAAAATGTGACCTATGTCCTATGTGTTATGTTTTAAGTGTATTCAAGGAGATTCAGGTTATGAACTAAGTGTAATAATCATAGATGCGTTGCTGCTCCCGAGGACTATTATGGCCTCATATAAAAGTGTAGTGGCAACCACACCCTTCCATCAAAATGCAAGAAATAGGTGTGGCGGTGGTACCTCTCCGGTCGAATTACACTGGTTCTACCACCTTTAAATAAAAGACAATATGAGATAAACATTTGATAAACTAATATAAACCAATATGACATTACTAGTAGTGTTATTTATTGTACTAAATCCATATTTAACTAATTATTTTTGTAGTATGCCATTGTAAAGGCACAACCACTCAGCTAGCTAGGTTATGTCTGCTTAGGTCACGTCTTACGCGTAAAAAATGTATCTTATGTATTAATTCAGGTAATGAACTATGTGTATGTCAAATTACATCTAAATTCGATCAGTAGTTTTTGCGTGAAAGAGTAACAAACATACCCGTTCTCAGAATCTTTGATCTTTTTTTTATAATAATGAAGTAGCAAACGACCATGCAGTACACCTAATAATAAATAGTCACTGTCGTCCATGGACACTTGTAAGCAACTTCAAATAGAACATGCGTTCCATCTGAAGTCAATCACAGACGCGTTGCTACTCTCGATGACTAGGAATGTCGCCTCATATAAAAGTGTGCCGGCAACCACACCCTTCCATCGAAACGCAAGGAACGCTTCACGTTAGAAATAGGTGTGGCGGTGGTACCTCTCCGGTCGAACAACAATGTTCTACCAACTTTAAAAATTATAATGAATAACTATTTTAGTAGAGTTCTTGTAGAAATGCTAAAATTGTGAAGACGGGTATGTTTAGTTGGTGTTTGAAAAGTCTAAGGAAGTACCTAAGAGTTAATTTCCAAAATCAGCGTTATTACTCTCAAAATTTGAGAGTAATAACGCTGTCTACGCAAATACCCGTGTCGTGATTACCACAGTCACACAGATACACGCTAAACCGAAACATTAATCTAAATTCATCATTCACCACATCTCCGGTGGAAAGGCACTCAGAAACCGTTTGATCTTGGTCAGAGATCTACGCAAGTAGTTACGTATTCGTGGAATCAATGTACTTTCAATCTCTTCTAGGAGTTTAGATCGTATGCCAAAGAAATATAAATGGTAGCAAATATGAAAACAAACGGTTGGTTGCATCAATTATTTTCTTCTATTTCAAGTGTGCTGTTCCGACAAAACTGATTTGAAACGTCATGCTCGTGCATACCATGAATGGACTAAGGAAAGCGGTGTGGGAAAGGCTTGTCTGAGAGAATTGCCTAAGCACGCTATTTGATACCTGAATAATTATACAATTTTATTATTGCTATATGTTTCATCGTCAATACTGTTCCACTGCTAAACACGGGTCTACTCTCAGGATGAGAGAGTTTTACGCCATAGTCTACCGAACTGGCCAAGTGCGAATTGGTAGACTTCATAGACCTCTGAGAACTTTATTTAAAAGAACTCTCGGGTTAGAAATTAGTCTCACCGGCAAAAAGGAAAATAATATTAGAAAGCTATTTATAAGAAAAATAAGTTTATTTTTGCCACAGCGAGGAAGAAATTAAAACACGTAACTAAACCAAATTCCGAGACATTACTACAAATAGTTTTTTCCGGGATTAACATTACTACGCTACTACTAAGCACATTTGTTTTATTTTATGGTCAAAGATATCAGTTTTCTTTGTCGCATTGCCTACCAAAATTCCAAAATAGTAATTCGACACCTCTTGGTCGTAGAATGGGAAAAAATGTAAATAATGTGGATGGTGCGTCCCATGTTTTTTGTCTGCCGGTTCGTGTTGATCAGTTGTATCGGCTTCGTGTTCGTGGGCCATGAACATCAGTAAAGTGGTTTCATTGTTTTTTTTTATCCCTTATTATCCGATACTAGGACTCTAAATTAAAACCTGATGTATTTAAAACGAGAACGGCTTTAAAGGTGGTAGACCTTTTCGAATATAATTCTCGCGTATAAGTTATTGGTACAAAGTAGAGTACAACCTTTATATGTTTTTGATTTATATGGTTTAAAGAGTTGTTTTACTGAAATTGGAGGATAAGGTATCGGTGAACGTTTTGAGCTTTACCTTTCCTCTTACACTAATCCTTTTTGGAACTGTATACCTAATTGATGGACAACTATAATTGTTTTATACGAGCACCATTTAATACTTTTATTGTGATAAGTATTGTCACGTGTTCGTTCTATGCACAGAACACGCATTTACCTTATAGTTTACGACTGCCCTATATTTCTTATTAATCGAAGGCGTGAATGTTTAAAAGAACGGGCAATATAAAAAGTTTATTACTATGCCTCATAGATCTATTCCTCTTTTTCATTAAGAAATATTTCGAATCGATTCAAGAATTTTTGCTTGAGTCGACGACGGCTTAAGCCTCTCATACTTCAATGGTCTGGCGGCGTCATTTAGTGACATAAAAAAGAAACAAAACAATAACATGATATCGCCCGTGTGGCGCCATTACTTTTAGGAACATTTTATCTATTCAAATAGGTACTTTAAGTAGCTTATCATTTGTAAAAATAAGCTGGCTCTACAAAGATTAGACAACAAATAAATATATGAAAGGAGTTTTTAGTTACCATGACTTTTAAACATATTTAAGCTAATAAAATATTCGCTCACAAATCTTTCGTGGGTTTCTTTGTACGTAGAAGTGAAATTTCTTAAGAGTCACCCTTATAACTCTTTTCTTGATAAGGATACATGATAGGTTTCATAAGAATAGCCGTCATTAAGATCCAGCAATTCCGAGAGGTGATATCGTAGTCGAAGAGAGCGTTTGTAAAAAGAAAACAAAACTGGGGAGCTCCGAATAGGAGGCGCGGTGGAAGAGCGGACAATGAGCGACGTTAATTCCTGCCCTAAAAGCTCTAATTGGTCGTTTTTCTTCGGCCAGGAGGACGGACGGCGGACGAGGGCGAGCAAAAAGTGGAGCCGTCGCGGAATGCGCCCGGTTGAATAACCAGCCGTCTGTGCCGACATTACTAACTATATATAAACAGGGAGCTCGCGTTGCGTAAAAATACGTTATACGAACGTACCATATCGCCGTGATTTATTTTTCGTGCCACCGTGCGCACTTTCAAACTCGGAGTGTGCTTATTTACGTTGCTCGTTTGTTTTTTTCTTGGATTATCGGAGCTGCGCCAAGAATGTCGAAATCATTCAGCCCGGTAAGTGGGCAGAGGAATTTGCCATTCATATGGCCGATGCCGACGGAATAACAACTCTGATTTTAGGACGGCGACGTTTCAGCAATCATTATTTAAGAGCGAACATAGCGCAGGTCACCCACTGCGGTGATTTGTGATCGACTTGTGTTACGAATAGAAACATCGTCTTAAGAATGAGAGGATCTATGCCAAGATCAAGCTTTTCATGCGTAATTCATATTTTTTTTACTATTCTATATCAACGCTGATTAAAATGTATTATTATTTTGATAGCAAATATTAGATACAAATTAAGCAAACAAAATTCTTTTCACATTGCAAGATGACATATGGTTTTGAATTTACTGGATGCAGACAAAGTATCCTATGCGTGGTAAATATTTCTTAGCTGAATCAGCCGCTTACTCATACTAATTGCACAATATATAAAGAAATCCCTGATGAAATGAAATAATTATTATAGTTTACGTAATAAATATACGCATGAAAAAAGTAAAAAATATTAGTTTCAGGACATTTTAAATTACAATTTGATGACTTCTGTACTTTAAGTTCTTACAAATAAGTAAGTGTAGGTAAATAAATAGAACATATAATAAAATTGTATTTTAATTGAATTAAATTGTACTTCGACTGTACTACAACTATCATTATTATACTGTTTGCATAAACATAATGACAGCCGATATCACACAGATATTATCTTCAAAACGCCCATGTTCGAATTCAAAATACTCCTTTGCCAAATATGCTATATAGCTATTAGTTTAAAATAAAGTATCTTACGGAATTTTACAATCATAAGAATACCCTATAATTTACAAACGTGCGATGTTTACCAATCTATGTTTTACCAAAATACATATGGCTATAACTCTGTCTGATAAAAAAAACTGACCAACCGTTGTTAACTAGAAACAGAACCGAGGATGGTTACTTTAATAGTTACTAATGTTGTAAAAAAGATAGTAATCAAATAATGTAATCAATATATCAGCTCTACAATTATGAATACTCTTAAACTTTTAGTCTGTAAACAACATACCAGCTTCATATGCGTGTAAACACTCACAAAATTCTCAGTTTATATACTAATAGGTAAAAGGACAAATGTGATTTCTTCCAAAAGCAACATGTGTTAACCTTGAGAATGAAACAAAAATTCACCACTGCCCGATGTGTGCTCAAGGCAAACATAAAGAATTAAGGCGATATACAAACATCTTAACGATATTTATAATACTGACGTGGCTGCAATATTGTAGACAGAGCTTCTGTGCGTACTCGTAATAATTATTGTGTAAGTTAAGAGTGTGCATATTGTATGGAAACTAATGGAAACAGGGACTAACCTTCAGGTGTGTCAACAAAAAATGACTATATTATCGGGGGTTTTCATTAATATTTTTTAATTACCTCACTTAAGAATATATTAGGAGTTGTGAATGAATTGATGTGATATTATGTACAATGTTTGATGGCTTAATGCCATGTGAAACAAGGAGATCTCTCATACATGTAAATCACATCTTCAATCTTAAATCTATACGTAGATTAACCTACGGTATTATGTACGTGTCTTTTGTTTAACATGAAGTAGTAAACCATCTATTAAGTCAATTTATTGTGCGAAAATTGATATCCCCATGACAATTAAAACCCATAAGTTAAAACCATAAGAAGACGTTCCACTTTTCTTGTATTTCAGAAATATCTGTGACCTTGGTGCGTCACGGTCGGACCACTGAGTATTCAAGTATTATTTCGATTGTCTGATAATTTTGCATCTTTAAAGAAAATAGATAAGTTTATTTGATTTTTTATTTTACATTCATCAAAAAATTTGTGATAAATGAATCAAATTAAAGTTCATCTTTTTTGAGGTTGAATAACGACATATTATGATTACTACATTTGAATACAAAAATGTTCATCTATTCTATTACAAAAATAGTTTCCCCGTATTTAAATCAGCCAAAGCTGGTGTGATAATCTTTAGAATACGTAGCTGGTGACACTACATTAGTAAATTAAATTCTAAGTTGCATTTTCCATCTCACAATCAGTTTTTTAATATATCTTTTGCGTTCAGCCATTTTAAGATACATTGTTGATAAGTTGTTTAGTAATTTGTGTGCGTGTATTTGAGTGCGCGTATTGCTTGCGTTAACGTTGGATTTATACAATCATTAATGGCAGTTGCTTTTAAGATCGTCAGAGTTAAAGATAAAGAGACAGTAGAAAAGAGACGCGTTAAAGATATATCAAAATAATTATATATATTGTAATTGTTTCTGTGTGTCCACTACATTACAAGTACTGACACAGAGCGGCACGTGAGGTGGCATCGTATGCGTCAACGTGTAATGTATACAAAACTTGGGTCGTTGTATAGTAATTATTGTCCACATGGACGTTTTTCCCAGAAACAGCTGGATAAGGAAAGACAACGATCCAAGAATATCAGATTGCGCATCGCTAATGGTTGGAGAGAATACGTCTAATTTTGTTGAATTTATTTTTTTATTATAGCCCAGGAACGATTCTAATTAATTTCGTGTGTGAAACACGCCTTTGGCATTTCCAATGTTTTTTGTAAACTTCACGTGAAAGAAAGATTAAATTTTGAAAAATAGTATGTATGATTTTTTTATCAAAACGGTCCATAGCTGTTTTCAGCGTCTACGTTCAAATCATGATACAAATATCTAACCCTCTTAAGGGTGAAAACAAAAACTATTTCTTTGTCTACATCACGAGAACCCAAGTCTAAGTTTCATTTATGTTTCTGGCATTGGTAGTTCAGGATCTGTGATGATTAAATAGAAGAGTACTTATATGCTTTAGCTTTCCATATATTATTAGAGAGATCTTAGAACTTACATACTATGTATTGCATATTACATTAACTTATGTACTATGTATCAATCAATGAGACATAAATATTGTACATGGAACTTACCAAGCGTGAACTTGACAATTAGTGTTTAACCTACAAATGTGACGTGGAACAAAGGGCGTCCACGATTCCTGTGCCCTACAGTCTACGTGAACAATAGTGGGTGCGTTCGTAGACAGTGAATATTGTGGCTGGCTTGTAGTACGCATGGCTTAGGCTATATCCACACTAACATTTTGATTTTATACTATGCCTACTACATTGTTCTCTATTTGATACTAAGATGTCTATAAATAGCTTTATTTCTTGAGAATAACGAGTGGTGTGAACCCTATTTTTGGAAATTCTAAGATTTTGAGGTTCTCATTAACCACAGGCTAATTCGATTGTATGTAGTTAAATACCTCTTATTTCCTTTTTATGGAGTAAACTATGTTATTTCTAGATAAATACGTAGACTTTTTTATAGGAACCTGACAGTTTTATTAAATAATACACTTTTAGGTACATGGAGCTTACCAAGTGTGAACTTGAGAAATTGGTCTTTAACCTGCAAAGGTGACATGAAAAACAAAGGGCGTCCACGATTCCTGTGCCCTACAGTCTACGTGAACAACAGTGGGTGCGTTCGTAGACAGTGAACATTGTGGCTGGCTTGTAGTACGCATGGCTTAGGCCACGTACACACTGACAGTTTGCTATTACTCTGTCTGCTTCGTTATTCTGTATTTGACTCTAATATGTCTATTAATAGCTTTGTTTAATAACCAATGTGCTCAATATTTTCTTCGAAGCTGTATGATTTTTAGGTTTACGTTAACCACAAGCTATATCGATTCCACGTAGTTCAGTTCTTATTACCTACTTTTTATGGAGTTTACTAAGTTACTTCGAAGTAAAACAGACTATTTTTATAGGAAAGAAAATCATGTACATCTAAAATAATATACACATTTAGATAAGGTGTTTGTAGAAGGCATTTTAATACATAAGTCAATGTAAAATCAACTTATTAATAAATAAATTTCGTATGGAAATAGTCTTCATAGCACTGAAAGTGCTAGTGATATTAATAGCAATGTAGAGTACATTACTTTATAGACCGTAGAGTATAACACAACAAACACGAGCGATCAATATTACGAATTTTGATAAGAGAACTCCTGTTTCCTCCTCCTTTGTGTGAATGATTAGCGACTATTTTACGCGATGTAAGACAATGGAAAGGGATTTCTAGCATGAGCCTCCCATAATATTCTCAAGGGAATGTCAAACCGATAGCCAAAACCTTATGATCTTGAGAAAATGCCCAGCAGGGGGCCAATAACGGGTTTATGACGATGATGATGTAAATTTATTAAGACAGTTGTCGCTGTCGACCTTTTAGATAGGGCCTTACTGAGAGCATGGGCGCGGGCGCACGGACGCAGGTCATTATCCTGAGCCTCGGCCGGTAGGTATAGTAAAATTGTAGTAAAGTAACTGCTCGGCTTCGGCACGCCCGTTCGACTCTGATGTTCATATTGAGCTCTTTGTGTTATCTGCGAGCCTGGTACTCGATACTCCCAATAGTTTATTGATTGTATCGATTAGAATCATTTTTATGGATTTGATATCATTGTATTTTTTCATCAGTACTGTTTGTTTGTAGATATTGTTTGTTTGTTTCAACGCCCTGATCTCTGAGAGCTTCTGTGATTTGATAAGCTATTAATCGATAAAGGTTTAAGGCCTTAAACATCCAGCTACTGTTTTTAATTGCGTTGTAAACCGATGTTTTTTTTTAACAATAAGTGTGATTATTTTTTCGTTGATGTGGAATTCGTAAGAATAAAATAGTTAAAAAAATAACGTTTACGTACGTTGTTGCCAAAAACACCTTTTGCAAGTTTACATTTTTGGATAAAAGAGAATGTAATTATTATAACATTTTTATTACTTTTCATACTTGCCAATCAAGGCAGTATTGGGATTCGATTAAAGAAAATTAACATTATTCATTGCTATATTTGCACTTGTGTTAATGAGATAAATATGCGAGTTATTTCTTTTCAACCTTAGTTGTCAATGAAGGCAGATACTGAGCAAGTTATAATAGTAATAACCTTAATAAAAGGTCTGTCATGAGACCCGGCAGTGTTACTGTAAACTTATATGTCAATATGTTGAAATTTATGATCATATGTCGTATTACACAATGTGTAATGGGTAATTGTTTGCGAGAATGACGTTTATTACTTTGATTTAAGACTATATTGACATTAATAATTTTAATATTATAGCTTGAGTAGTAATTTACCATCAGTTAATATTTTTTTATGATACACATAATAAATTTTAGGTATTTTATTCAAATATAGTAAGTTTTTTAACATTCAAACATGTTAAAAGGAGCTTTTACACATTGATATTTTTAGATGCGTAGTAATACTTGAATCTACTGTATACTAAGTAGGTACATCTTAACCATCATACATTTTTGTAGTACATTTTGACCCATATAATGTCCTGGTTGGTACATTTAAAATAGTCATAAGCCGTACTACATACACGTAGAAAGGTATTTGATTTCGAATATGAGTAAAACTACTAACCCTATCCTTTTCATCCCAAATAATACCAAAAATGTTTTTATTCTGTAGTTTCTGGGCCCTCACAAATTTCAAATAAGAGGTACTTTAGGTAACGAATTAGGATAGTAGGTAAATAGATACTTTAAAGTATGAAGACAGCAATTAATAAACCATATTATACCTAAGGAATCAATAACAACTAATAACTAAAATTGTTTAATTAGAAATATTGGTTTTAGTTAAGGACGTCTACGCACTCTATTTGAGTGTTCTCTTTCAGTATAATTAAATTCTCAGTTAGATCGATCAACGTTGCTGGAATAATTTATATAAATATTCTCTCAAGACAATATGTCTACTTTTAGTTCACCACAACGTAATAGATTTTTTTATCTGATTGTAATAGCCAACGATCATGCAGTCCACCTGAGGTTAAGTGGTCACTAACGCCCATGGTCACCTATAAGCAACTTCATACAGAACATGGGTTCTAGCTGAAGTCAATCACGGATGCGTTGCTACTCCCGAGGACTATGATCATCGCCTCATATAAAAGTGTGCCGGCAATTTCACCCTTCCAACGAAACGCAAGAACTGCTTCACGCTAGAAATTGGTGCGGCGGTGGTACTTCCCCGAGTGAACTACACTGGTTCTACTACCTTCAAATCGAATCAAGCCAATTCAAATAGAATCATTTGCGGTTCCATATGAGAGACCACTGCCGCACCTATGTACCCTATTAACAGGAATGTTGAGTGGTGTGTTTTCCTTTAGAGAAAGTAGCAGACAGAAGAATAAACACTGATACGTGGTGAACATAGTCTTCAAGGGTCCCAGTTCTAATGCTGATTTTAGGTACGTTTCTTATCATATCTGGGTCTATAATAGAAATCCACACGCTACTTCCCACTCACCATCAAGCGAACTGTATGCTCCTTCCTATTATAAAAAATAAACTTTGAGAAGCACTTCACAAGAGTCTTAGAGCGTAACAAACAAAAACATCATTAAAATTGCTTGTGAGTATCAAGGTTGTCGAGGTCAATGTCCCTTATACGTTATGCATAAAGACTTAAACATATTTTATAGGATGTACATCCAAAGAGATTAAATGCGGCGTGGAAATGATGTTTAATAGTGCACAGTTAAATTTGAATACACACAAATATTGAAACGTTAAAATTGGTAAAGTAATTTGTTGTTTGACGACAAAAAACGAGCGCCACATATATTACCTTTTACAGCAGTGTTTAGTATAGTGGTGTTACTTAATATATGTAATACTTAAACGAGGTGTTACAACTTACTCCCCTAGAGAAGCAACGCATTCGTGAGATATTTTAGATATGTTTGCATTTTTGTTTAATTACAGATTGGTCCTTTGCATGAGTAACTGCATAATTCAAAATGTATCGATTATAAATAACAGAGATAATTTTTGTTCTTATAATATTATTTTAGAAATTTAGTGGTCTAACTCCGCAGTAATGAATTAAAAATGCCTTTAATTTTTTGTTACCATCAGACGGTCTGCAATCATGTGTACTACTGCTATAATATACAAAAAAGGATGACATACATGTGTTATTTCCTTGTCCATAATTAATTTATTACACCTACCGACATAATGTTTGTACAAATATTTTCGTTACTTTGCAATAATTATACACTCTTTTTGGGTATAAAAGAAACCACTAAGATTAAAGTTAATTAAAGAAAAAGATAAATAGACCTGCCGAGATTTGGTACATAAACATGCTTGTAGCGCTAAGCTCGGTGACGGAAAAAACGTAATTGAAATTAATTGTGGGCTCAAGGTTGCCGGGTCGATACCCTGTGCTGTGACGCAGTCACATGTCTAGTGTATACCCGTATACCTGTGCAAGCAATATTGCCCCGGTTGGTACCCGACTGCGCTAGAAGGAGAGCAATGTTTTTAAAGTTTTGCAGGTGGTAGAAGTAGTGCAGTGTATTTCGACCAAGGAAGTACCACCACCACACCTATTTCTAACGTGAAGCATTTCTTGCGTTTCGGTAGAAAGGTGTGGTAGCCGGCACACTTTAATATAATGCGACTATCATAATCCTTGGGAGTGGCAACGCATTTGTGATTGACTTCAGATAGAACCATGTTCTATTTGAATTTGCTTACAGATGTCCATGAGCGGCAGTGACCACTTACTACTAGTTGAACTGCATGCACGTTTGCCTTTTCAGTCATATAGTCATATACATTGGTATTATAATATTCAAGTATGGTGCCTGCAATCAGGAAAAGGCGACGTACGATTTTTATCGATCATAACAATAAGGACATCAAATGAATACTAGTAAATAATCAATTACAAAAATACATTATTAAAAACACTTTTGTGTTATTATTTTAAAACTTTTAAAAAGGGTTAAATTTAAAATTTGTTAAATTTAACCCTTATTAGTAATAGTTATATATCGTTAATAGTCGTTTTCATAGCAATTTCTTTTTTTTATTAAAACGACTGATACAACTTTTATTGCACTTTGATTTTTGTTTTATTGTGGATTATTTTGTTTCTTGTGATAGTATCTTAATTAAGACATCATATCATCGCAATTTCATACGATTCTACTATGCAAAGAGCCAAGACTATATGTCATATTATAAAGATAGGTAATGCCTAATTATCGCTATTTAAAGTTAACGATCGAAAAAGCTCTCTCGAGACGCTTGTCGACTTCATTGTCAACAAACGTAACTATAATGACGAATAGATAACCTCTTTTCTTTGGTAAGTCGGTTAACAATTAAACTATTCATAACGCAGCACAATTATTTTGCTAAAAAATGGCGTCATTGTATCCGGTATATTGGCACAGGTATGCGTTTATTGGTATTGATCTACGCGATTACCGAATTTTCTGTATCGCCATAAGTTTTAACTTGTAAACAATGAGGAACACAAGCTTATTTTATTTCATCATGCACCTATCGAAACTATCTATTGGTACTTGAATAAAATCAGTCACGCGGCAGATGTTTGAGGCCTCTTCGACAGCTTTGTCACTTCTGTTAAATCTCTCAAGACTCTCTATAATATGCAGGATCCTGTTCCTTATGATTAAACCTATGTATATTAGTGGAAAATTCCACTCAATTCTAACCTAAGAATCTCCAAGTTAATTACCAAAAATTTATACGATACCTTCAGTCTAATACAAACAAATATTCGATTCAGCTGTAAATAAATTATTTCATTATATACAAATAATGGAAGGAAAATTATTTTAAAAATTGATGTGATGAGCGCTAATGATGTGGTAGAAATACAAATATGTATTGTATTTCGTGTGGTTGTGATTTCCAGAATTGCCGCTAATAAACAAAACACTATTGTTATGCTATATTTATGTAATTAATATACAAGCTTCTTCACGCGGTTTTGCATGCATGTATATCGCGCATAATTATCAGTGTCTAAGGAATTATTTATATTTTAGTACGAAATTTACATAACCATAACCTAAAGCAGTAGTTTATAAATTTGTTAGTCTTATATTTTTATTTGAAATGCTATTTAATCATTTCAGTACTTTCCAAGAGTGACGTTCAAAAACCCATACTTATTTCTATATTGAGCATGTTAGAAATAAGTTTAAATAGAAAATCGTAATTAGTTTTAATTTACAGACAAACACATAAATTAGATATGGTATACAAGCAATGTTAATTAATTAATGTTTGTGGGAAAACACGGTTTTACAAATATTTTCAATCGCATATTCATAATTACGTACGTATTTATGTAACTTACATTAAATGTTGTGTTTCCGTTTTGATAAAAGTTAATTAAGTATCCGTTGAGCCTTGCAAACAATAGAATGACCGCGTAAATGTTGAAGTTAATCTAACAGTTTATTTTATTAAAACATAAAATGTCAACAACCTTACCTTATCAATTATAGGTTGACAAAAAAGTTTTATAAGTAAGCATCATTGACACCTATAATTAATGTTTTTAGAAACACACACGCTCGTTTTTTAACCTCATAGCCCCACACTAAGATTTTATCCTGTGTCGTGGGTACCATAGACACAAGCAAAACGAATACACAAGCACCCAGACCCAGAACATGAATCTAAACTCATCATTCAGATATCTGTCTGGCCGGGAATAGAACCCGGGACCCATTGCGCGCCAGACCGTTATGGTAACCGCTCCGCCACGGAACGTCAAATATTAACTATTCCTAAAGCCATCATGCGTTGATTTCTTTAAAGACGAAGTTGGAAAGTCTCACGTAAGTATGTAATTGAAGTGAAACTTCTTTATCGGGGTTGGAAAAAAATTTAGTGTAAGATTTTTTCGTTACGCGCCATCTTTTTCTGTTACGCGCCATCTTTTTTTTCCGTTACGCGCCATCTTTTTCTTATCCCTACCACGCCTGATATTAGATAGATTATTATAGATTAGATTATTAGATAAAGTTTAATAAAAGCCTTTTATTAAACTTTATCTAATTTAACTTTATTAAACCAATTTCTGTAAAGTTGCATATAGTGAATATTTTTTTGAAAAATAACGTCATAAAGAAGTTTCACTTCTCACGAGTGAACGCTAGTACACGCACACATTTTTATTATTTTTATCTAGACACATTTTATCTCTTGAATCTAGTAAAACGCGAACTGCAGCTCTAAGGCAAAAATAGTTGGAGAGAGGTTCTATCAGCTACCGCGCTACGCGACTGTCGACTGCGCACGCCGCCACAGGCCTGCGCCTGCGATAATTGACTAATTGTCGGCAATCATTTGTTTAGCGGCGCACTTAATAAGTATCATCGTTTCGCACCACAATCTTTAACCTCGCTATTTTAAGACCTGTCCTACTTTGATGGTGCAGTACTATTATTATCGCATCTCGGCGTTACGACTGACTTATTAAGGATGTTGATAAAAAATGCTGTAATTAGGCAAACATGATAAAAAAATGAAGCGGCTAGCTGCTTTATCGGCTATTTTCGTGCACCGCGGGGTAATTGGAATAATAACCGCAATTACAATTACGCCGGTGATAGGCGTTAACAAAACAGTTGCCAAGCGACAGGCGAATTCCTGTTTGATTTACAATATGCAGTACTCTTTATAGTTCACGCAGTGCAGAGTACACTTTATACAGAGTATACTCAAAGTTATATATTACAATATAAATGTATCAAGGTAGAGGATGATCAGCCCCATCTCAAGTTTTTAGAACCAGGATATAATGTTGGTAGAGGCGTTCCCTCTTTTGATTAAGGTGTTTCCATAAAGATCAGCGCCTAAGGCTTCGTACATTCCGTGCAGCATGCCTTATTCAAATCTGATAGAACAAAGACAAGACAACCAGAGCGACATAAGAATGGACAAAAAAAAATAAATTTATTGGATATCGATTTTTTGTTATTTACAAACCTTCAAAGGTGTTATGATATAAATACAAAACAAAACCTATAGGACTTATGTCCACACATATTTTTTCTGGAAGATACCTACGGCATGCAATCACGCGTTCACTTACTATTAAATTTAACACACGTGTAGCATGACTACAGTTTTCATGTTGAGAATATTCCTCGGGTGTCAGCGCGTATTATGTCACTCCTTATTATGATTCTAAATACTACGAAGATACGCGACACGGCGCCGGCTGCTCTGATAGTCAGACATGTGACATTGTCTATTTCAATTTGCTTCGTGCAAAGCTTTTTGTTGTTTAACTATTTATGCGAAGCATATCAGGTATAACCACATTTTTGTGCACAAATAAGGTAAACGTGTTGGTTGCTGATGTTATATGACATGTATTGTAGGTGCATATTTCATATCGAGTGGGTTTATGTTGTCTTGGTTTCATCGTGATTTTCACTAACTTCTAACTATCCCAGTGAGACTTCTAGCAGGAGAGTCATAGTTTTTCTTGCTGGCCGAATGCGAATTGGTTTAATACCTTTAACATTTTTTGAGCATTCTCAGACATGTATCAATAGGTAACTCACGATAATTGCTGTAATATTTTGAGCGGAGCATTCAGTGGACATACATAAAAATTATATATCATAACAAATAATGCCTCCTCCTTCTTAAAGTCTAAATTAAAAAATGTTTCAGTACCTTCTTGTTTATCTGTAAAAAAATCTTTGGAATCCGAAAAAAGACTCGAGTATAGGGCAAACACAATAGTTTTAGATACTATGTGGTACTTATACCTGTTCTGGTATATTCCCAATAAAAGCGTAGTACCTAATGCAAAGTAGTCGTATGTAGTCTGCAGAGCACATCACATTAAGCTCGCAAATGTAATCGATTCGATTAGTCGTCAGTTTAAAATCACGTCGGTGAAAATAATGAATAAAACATCCTCCTGTTTCTTCCTGGCTTGTTTAAGTTTTAACATTATACAGCTCTGACACGATTATAAATCTGTACAAATAAAAATAAAAACGACGGGCGGTGCTGTCATTTTATAAGAAATCTTTAGCATAACATCATACTTATTTAATGTTTAGAAATAATAAGCGACCATATATAAATAAGCGACAATATTAAGTACTGCTTATTTTTAACTGTAAGTTTGTGTAAATTAATACAAATTTAATTTACACAAACTTACACTTAAAAATAGGCAGTACTATGTTGATTAGGGACAAATAGATTTTTGTACTTAATTAGATTCTTACGAAATATAGATTTTGCTGAGCTATTTTTTAAATCAAAATTATTTGAAATCTGATAATGACGGAGAAAAAAACCTTTTTTAAATATTATTGTATTCTTTTTACTAATATGTACTAGTTTCATATTAATAAAGTAAATATTTAATACAACCAAGGCAATCTTAAGCCGTTCAGTATGTGGATCAGAATTTCGAAGGCTTTAAAAATTCTCACGCGGTTCGTGCATTCAGCAACATCGCGTGATTGCCTCCAATGTGGCTTCTACCCCATTGCCTCCCATGGGAAACATCGAGCATCCATTCTTGGATCACTTCACCGTGCGAAAACGAATGTATAGCCTAAAAGGTTACTCGAATATTTGTGACGGAACAACTCTTCATAATATTCTTTGTTACAATAGATAGGGAAAAGTTAAAATATGTGAATCTACGTTATTCGACACGAATCGTATGTATTTAGATAAATGTTGACGATTTCTCTACAATTTCAAATAAATATGATATTTATGACGTGTTAAAGAGATATTGAAATAGACGATTAAATTAAATATATTTTTTATTAATTCGTTCGAAGAAGTAAAGGACTGACTCATTGTACTAAAAAAAATACCTAGGTATTCGTAGTGAGAAGTCGTGTACACAAAAGCGACAAATCAAATTGGCCGCCCGGTAATTTGAAAACCGACAATGCATTTCAATTTCTTTTAGCAAACTAATCACATCTACCTTTGATACAGGCATTTGTCAGCACATAATAAAACGGGCTAAGGATTCCGACGGTAAAAAGAACTCAACCGGCGGTGGCATGCCGAGTGTTGCTTTTATTACATCTCCACGAGCGCAAAGCGTTTTCTTTTTAATTTCAATGAAAAATCATACGCACCGGCTCTAAAAACTGACATTCCATCTCAGAGTTAAAAAACTGTGTTCCCAGAAAATGCCCGGTCGGAATGCAGCTGCGCAAACCGCTTATTAGGGGACCGTGGGCTAACCTTCGGAACCTATATAATTAAAACTAAATAATATTAAAAGTTACACAAATTTATTCAGAAATGTTACTTAAGTCTAAAATATTCAAAATTATACGCTCACTGACACCTCCAACCAGTTTTTTCAGTGCAACTACGTCGACGAACCCGACTCATATAACTCAAGCTTTGATAACGAGCTAATGACTTAAAATGCAAAGTTGTCTCGTAACACGAATTTTCTGGTTGTGTTACCACGACGGAATGTTTCGTGACCGGTCAGCGTCGAGATTCCCACGAGATCCCTTTTAGTACTTATTTTTATTCTGCCTCCACTTACCTATCGAAATAACATCTTACGTTCGGGTTCAGAGGTTAAATGTGTCAGGAACCTTATTGTGCTGGGCCGTTCGGAGTGGCTTTTTATGTTTTTCCCATTAGAATGTCAGGCCACACAACGATACGAGTTATGTAACGACATGGAATCAATCACGACAAATATGGAAGATAGTAAGCGCGATGCACAAAAACAGCGGACGGCGAATAATTCATACAGTGTACGCGGAGCTTTACATTGAATGCTTTCCAATCGCACAAACAATCGAGTGTACGCATCGCATACCTTTTTCAAATATTTCTTTTTCTCATTTCGCCGTTTCCTTTCCTGGCTTAGTGCCACATGTTTTATTGATGGCCGGTTCATTGATATTGCTGGCTCGTTCAGCCGGTGGGTGAGTGGCCACTTATGTGAGCCATAAAAGGCCTAGCCTTGGCCATATGGGGAAGCCGTCACACTGCGAATGCATTCATGCGCGCGCGCATATCAGATCGACGGGTTACAAAACAAAGTGAGGGCCGAATCTCTTATGTTACGAATGTAATAATATCTGTTATAGTATGTACATTTAAGTATGTTCCTTTTGTTTTAATGTACGACGTATTGTTTGTGAACTGGAAAGTACTTTGTTTTTATGTAGCTTGGCAGTCTCTACCACATTCTCTTGAATATAAGAAAGGAAATCAATGGTAACGTGAAGTATAATGCACGTAAGAAAAAGGTTGAATACAATGAATCGTGAACACAGCGTTAAGGTCAAAAAATTCTTACTTATAGATTATCAATATACTTATGTACGTAAGATGAATAAATCAACTTGAGTGTATTTCAGCCATAAATCTGGAGCTTGTCTATAAGCCTATGATAGATGACATTACGATGTATCCTAGTCGTAATTCTGTTAACGATACAGCGTGTTTGTGTGCGGGGTTCACCTGACTACACTTACTCGTGTAGTATATTGTATATACCCATACTAGCTACAGTAACGTACACACGTGACGCTCAGCTGATAAAGCCGGGGCGAGGGTGGGGTCACCCTTCGCCCGCCGTAGTGACGTAGCTCTGTTCCCAGTTTTATCGACGGCTTTATCTCCTTTGTTTACCCTATTAAATTGGAATGAAAATTGTATAATTTGTTACCGATTTTCTTTATCGTCATTAAGACTACATTACTCTCATTCAATTTATGATAAAAAATAGTAATGACGGTTTTTACTAGCTCTGCATTATTTAATAAGTTGATGACGAATTTATATTTTAGATACATTAATTAGTAAATTGTACAGAATCTTTAGACATCATATTTATCTTCTATGGCAATCACATATTAAAATTATACCTTACAGATACAAAATCATGTTTATATTAAATCACAGCTGTATTTGGTTGCCGGCAAAATTTTATATGAGGCGACCATTATAGTCCTCGGCAATAGCAACGCATCTGTGATTGACTTCGTAGAACCCATGTTCTATATGAATTTGCTTACAGATGTCCATGGGCGGTAGTGACGACTATCACTACCGCCCATGGACATCTGTAAGCATATTCACGACCGACCATCAAGTGGATCGCATGTGCGTTTGCTACTTCAATCTAATAAAAAAAGAGTAAAAAACGAACATGTTCCATGTGGTTATATAAAATCATAGCTGTAGAAAAGCGATACAAATGTTCGTACAAGCTAGACTCTATCGTAGAAGTCAATCAAGCTTCACATTTGTCGCGGCCAAGGCTGCAGCAAGAAAGCTCCTCTGCCCAGGCAGAACACACTGTGATACACGTGCTGCTATATTGTGATTGTGTGTTGCTGGTGTAGCCTCACACTGGCTAGTAAAAAGCGAACATGTTCGTACAAGCTCACTAGAATCCATCGTAGAAGGGTCAATCCCTATCGTCGCACGTGTCGCGGCCAAGGCTGCGGCGAGAAAGCTCCTCTGCCCACGCAGAACACACTGTGATACGCACACTGCTAAATTGTGATTGTGTGTTGCTGGTCTAGCCTCACACCGGTTAGATTATTTAGGGCGGATTATTATTTTTTATAGCGCTGTCAATATTTTTACATCTTTAATAATTGTTTGCACCATGCACTTAACAAATCTGGCGTTTGTAATAACGATAATTTTACCGGTAAAACAGACATAATGAATGGAATGAAATAAACACACATCTTACAATGGTTCGTATTTAAAATTTCCACTGTGTTTTATTATTATTTTCATGATACTCGCAATACATACATACAAATAATAAAATATTTTACACTGCCTACTAATCACCGTTTTAATGACGCTTTAATGTAGAACGGGAAGGAGCATATTTGGACACTTCTTACGCGTAACCCTAAAAATCACACTCAAAATCCCCATAAAGCCTACATCCGTAATCGCACAAAACCGGATTGTGCTTCAACGTTTAGTCATCGTACTCGCTGCCGGATCGTGTAACACCGTTACATGTGTGCGTGAAACCGTAGTACAGGTTGTCAAACGTGCGTGTGTCTCGTCCGTAACTTGTTTGGTGAACAAATTCTTAGAATCGCGCCAATGTCGTTTTAGCTTTATCTGTATGAGTACATTCAATTTGGGTAACATTGAACAGCGGTGAAACTTTGAACAAAGTTGTGAAAAAAATATATAAATTTATTACATGGAAACTTCTTGTTGTTTCAATATCGTACCTGCGTAAAATGGTTTGCCAAAATGTTGTAATAGCAATGAAAGTGAAAAAAAGGTACCTGTCAATATCATAATTTTAAAAAATACCGCCTTTTCCGTAGTGAAGTTGTTGCAAGCGTTTGATGCTCCGTTTTGAAATAGCAATTATAATATAAAACTTACCGTAAACAGGTATGTTTTGGTGTTTATCTTTAAAATGTATATTGTATATTATTATTTTGAAACTATACTTTCCGTATCCCATGTTGAATATTGCGTAAAACTGTTAAACTTTTGACGACGTCGAAATTGGATGTTATATGGGTAACTTTGAACGGTTCAAAGTTACCTGTATCATAAAAAAATATTTTTTTCGGAGGCTCAGGGTCGCTCAGCGTGCTATGGAGAGGGTTATGCTCGGAATTTCGCTACGAGACATGATTGGCAACGATGAAATCCGTAGACGAACGAAGCTTACCGACATAGCTCTCAAAATTAGCAGGCTGAAGTGGCAATGGGCCGCCACATCGGTCGTAGGACCGATAACCGATGGGGAAGAAAGGTCCTCGAGTGGCGACCATGTTTAGGCAAAAGGAGTACCGGTCGCCCCCCTACCAGATGGACCGGTGACCTGAAGAAGACAGCGGGAAACCGTTGGATTCAGAGGACACAGGACCGGTTGGAGTGGCGCCATTTAGGGGAGGCCTATGTTATGTCCATGTTCCGTCCATCCTTTTTTTTTTGTTTTCGAGGGGAAAACCTTCCAAAGGTACCCGATGTTCCGTCCATCCTATGGATGGATGGAATAAATAATAAAAAAAAAACTAGTATCTTATTTTACCACCAAATTGATCGACCTTGATTCATATGGCAAGACCAAGTTGTCTATTGTATTTATATATCAAAATAAATGTATTTTTTATAGATTTGGTTTTAATTAACAAAAATACCTATGTTAATTAATTTTACTCAGACCTTAAAATATTCGATTAATGACGGATTTTATATCCTCAAAAAATTATATTCAAAGTTACCCAAAACTAAGGATAACTTTGAATTTGAGTTTTAGGGGTAATTGTGGATAGTTTAATTGTTTTCTCCGTAAATTTATTGTGTTAGATTAATAAACCAGCTAAAAAGGACACTATTCATTTAATAAAAACAAGGTGCAATAAATATAAAACAGATTATAATATCACAAATATTGTAAAAAACGTTCAAAGTTACCCAAATCGAGTTTACATTAAGCGATTTATTCAATCTGTAAACGATCATTATACGTTTATGGGAATTATTCAATTGAACATCGCTACTGGTAATTTGTGCTGGGTGGTGTCAGTCTGCATTGATAGCGTAGTGGATAAAAAAGTGATCGGTAATGTTTCCATTGAAGCTAGTAATTAATACTTAATAGTTGATGTTTTTTTAAATCTCCCCAAACAGGGATTTACTTTAAATGAAAAATAAATATGTGTCTGGCATGCATGTTGGTGAACGGTGGTGGGTCCTGATGGAAGACGCTACTGCCTCTCAATGGACAAATAGTAGACATTAATGAAATGAAATGTCTTTATTTTGCATAGGCCTACGGAGGCACTTACAAATTGTCAGTTATATATATATATTTTTTTACACTACCACACCAGCAAGAAACTCAGTGGGTTTTTCTTTTTTCTTTGTATATCTTTTTTTTATTTCTATATTATTTTTACATAGATTTAATCGACTTCCATAAAGGAGGAGGTTCTCAATTCGTCTGTATTTTTTTAATTAAGCAACATGAAATGTGTGCGCTTCCAAACGACAATGTACCTCGTTTATATTCGTGGACTAATTAATTATACGTTCTTTTACATACCGCGGGTAATTACTGCAACTGTTAGAGTAATTAAAATTCGGAAACTGATTTTTACCTTCACACTTAAGGCTTTAAATCAGAGCTCGTATTTTACATTTTTCTTAGAAAAATGAACAATTCATCAGATTTAATTGTACTGCTTGTCTTAAAATATCGTATAGTTTTATCTAAGTTGCATTAATTATGTCTATCTTTACTAATTTGAATTTTTCATAAGCATTATGTAGCTTTATGAAAATAACACGGCGTTTCTGATTTATTACAATGTAAACGATCTTTTGAACTCAAACATTAGTCTTATTATTTATATCATGAACATTATAATTATGTATAAAAACCTTGTACCTATATTAATATCTATACAGACTAGTCGTAAGTCAATAAAAGACAATAGACTGTGATTTAATTTTATTAATGATCATATCAATACTTCAGCCTTTAACAGCTATGGGATTGAAAGTGGAGATTACAGTTCCTCTTGTGTTTTAATTAGAAGTATCATGGTTCTATAAAGGCCTTCAAACTTAATGTTACAGTAACGTGTGTACAGAGGGAAGGTTGAAGGTGCTAGAGTCCTCTAGGTCCATAGAAGTACTAAGTTATGTTCGAATTTGAAAGGTGGGGTAGCGGAGAAATGCTTGTTCACAGCGTTTCAACTTATTTATCAGGAGTGGCAACGTATCTGTGGTCGACCACAAGTAGGATTATAATAAGGTGGGTAAAGTAAAGTAGCTTACTTCTTTGGACAAAATAATAAAAAATACGCCTTAAACACCCCCTTACAACTCGAGCGACGCGGACGGTTAGAAAAAGCGGAGGAGTCCGAAAATGTAAGGCGGGGTGGTTTCTCGTATTTAGGTCAGTAGGCTCCGATGCAACCAACCCGTAACATGACCTGACCTATATCGGAGAATGCAAATAGGTTTTGTTTATAGCACAAAGATATAGTAGAATATAAAATAGCTTAATGGATAAATTACTAAAGCCTTTAAAAATAATATTTCAATGTTAATTTAATCCAATATAAGTCCATTAAAAATAATAAAAACGGTGCAAAATTAATAAAATATATAGGTATTCTGTGTGTTTCATTAAAAGGTAACAGAATAATATAGACATTAATCACTTAAATAGGCTGACTGCTCAGTGGATTGATCAACTTTGTCAACTAAGGATTGCAATCCGGCCTCATTTTCAATCCGGCCGGATCCGATCATTTTTTTCTCAATCCGGCCGAATCCGACCGGATCCGGCCGGATTAATCGAACGGTTAAAACAGTGTAAAAAAGGATCGATTTCTAACGGTAATTATTTGTAATGTGAAATCTTTGTCAAAATATACAATCACCGGATCCGGTGGAGGTCCGGATCCGGAGGTGAATTGGTACCGGATCCGGTTTGTGTAAATTTGTGCCGGAGCCGCCGGATTACCGGATCCGGTTTTCCGGATTGCAATCCCTAGTGTCAACGTGAATGCCAAAATTGCTGTCAAACAGAACGATTGCTGCGTTGTAGGGGCCGGCACTCATATGACGGAGCGCAGCGCAGCGCATTTTTTGCTGTCAAACTATTATCGTCATTGTCCCTTTAGAAATAATATCCAAAATTAAATAACAGCAATTTATTTCTGAGGAGCATGAAAGCGACCACACGCGAAAGGTAGCGCGGGAGCGCGACCGCGCGCGCATCCGCGCGCATTCTCCCAGTAATTAGCGCGAATTTCGGCTAGTGTGTGATTCGTTAAGAAAATTTCGCGGGCATGCGCTGCGCTGCGCTGCGCTGCGCTGCGCTGCGCTGCGCTGCGCTCCGCTGCGCTCCGCTGCGCTCCGTCATATGTGCGCCGGCCCTAGCTCATGCCTCTATTAAAACGCATACACAGTCAACTGCTGACAGATGTTTTGTATAAATCAAACATGTACCGCTCGTCAGTTGCTAAAGCAACTATTTTGACGCCCAAGCGGCAGCGAATTAAGAAACTGTTCAGTAACAGGATATTTGAATTTATTAAAGCAACCGTCATTCAAGTGAAACCAATGGACCTTAGGAATGGAGAGAAGACCCGTGCTCAGCAGTGGGACAATAAAGGATTGACGAGAGCCAATGGATGGCACGGTATCTTATTAATGTTATGAACGAGGAAGTATCCAAGGATGTATGTGTTTTGGTGTAGCGCGGACCAATTAGACGTGGGCAAACATCTATAGGCTATGCTTCTATAGGCCCCCTTGCATGATTCCATGGGATGGTTCCCTTGAAAATGCCTCCGCCTCCTGTTCCAAAGAGGCCTCGCGTGGCCCCTTTGAGTGCAGGGCGTGGGCGATGGGCCACGGCACCCACTTCTAGCTACGCCACTGTGTTTGTTACTCTTTCACGCATAAAGAACCGCTCGGATTTCGGTGAAATTTGGCAAATACATAATTTATAAAACATAGAATACTCGTTACGCTGATATGCGTAACGTAGCGGGCGAAGCCGCGGTAATTCGCTAGTCATTTAATCCACTTTTTACTAGAGGTCGCGCGCAAGCTGTTTATCACTGTGTCTAGCACTATCTTTCGGAGCGGAGGTCCCCGTGCCCCGTCTTGAATGCAGCGTGGATGCCGCGACCTGACCTATTTCGAAAACGTAAATACGGCCTTGTTTATGTCCGTTAGCCCAATTTCCTAGTAAAGCCTAAGGTTTTATTGCTTCTCGATAATTTATTTTCAGACTACTTACGCTGAGGGGGTATAAATATATCGTAATTCGTTGCACAAAATAAGTTTAATTTTTTTTTATCCTACTAATTATCTTGAGAATAAATTTAACACCTATTTGGACGCCTCGCAAATAAATTACTCAATAGTTGAATCGATGCATAAATTCATATTTAAAAAAATTGAGTTGTTATTTTTTGTGCCCTTGCAAAAAATTGAGTTTTCTCATTTATTTTATTAAAGTTAAGCTGTGTCTTCGTCACGAAGGTGTCATGTTATCTTGCTCGGGGAACACTCGTACATTACTTTTTTTATCTGTCTGAAGTAGCAAACGAGCATGTAGTCCACCCGATGGTAAGTGGTCACTGCCGCCCATAGATTACATCTGTAATCACCTTCGTACAGAACATGGGTTCCACCTGTAGTCAATCACAGATGCGTTGCTACTCCCAATGACTATGATGGTCGCCTCATTTGAAAATGTACCATCTATTTCTTGCTTTCTAGTGACAATATATCACTCTATTTCTTATTCCCACGTGCCATGAATCCAATGAAGTGTAACATATGCAATTAAAAACGATAATACGTACCTATACCATAAATAAGTATATCTAGCAACTCTCGGGGTTGAGGTCCCCGTGAATGCAGCGCGTGGATGCCGCGACCTGACCTATTTCGAAAACGTAAATACGACCTTGTTTATGGCAGTACGCCCAATTTCCTAGTATAACCTAAGGTTTTATTGACTTCAATAATTTATTTGCAGACTACTTATGCTGATGGGGTAATAATATTTTTTTCCTAACGGGTTATAATATATAGTATTTTTATCAAAATAACACTGACTTAAAATTAATTTTGTAACTGATTGAGATTCCTCTTTGTTTAGATTTTTAGATTGATAAAATTTCCCAATTAAATTTGAAAATTGCGTGAACTGCGTTACTTCAGCAATAGTTCACTAAATAGTTAAATCGATATAAAAATCATCCTTTAAACAAATTGTTACAAGTACTATAGTTATTTTCTTAGAGTACACATTAATAGCATAGTAGTGTTTTTTTTGTCCCACAATTCGCACTTGGCCAGCGTGGTGGATAATGGCCTATAGCTCTCATTCTGAGAGAAGACCCGTGCCCAGTAGTAGGACAATAATGGGTTGACGACGAATGTTTTTTTTTTGAAGTTTCGCTGTGACGTCATCACGAAAGTAATCCCATATGCAATTAAAAACCATAATGCGTATACTATTTATGATTGTATCTAGTACAGTATCTCTCGGAGTGGAGGTCCGCGTGAATGCAGCGCGTGGATGCCGCGACCTGACCTATTTCGAAAACGCACGAATAAATACGGTCATGTTTATGCCAGCCCACTTTCGTATTAAAGCCTCAATTGAATTAAATTATTTAACTGAAACAATTGAATTTCCGATCATGATACTAGTAATTACGAAACATGGCACTATACTTTATATGAAATCAGATGTATAATTGGACATTGCTTATATATTTAATTGAAATAACAAACAGAACAAAGGTTCTGTCTAAAACCAATCACTGATACGTTTATTCCCCCGAGGACTAAGATGAAAGCCTGTAACGAAAACAAACCGGCAACTTCACTCTTACACCGAAGCGCAAAAACTGCTTACCAGTAGATATCAATACATAGTATAAAACAAAGACGCTTCCTGCTGTCTGTCCCTTTGTATGTATGCTTAAGTCTTTAAAACTATGCTACGGATTTTAATGCAGTTTTTTTAATAGATAGAGTGATTCAAAAGGAAGGTTCTATAAGTATAATACATGCATAATATAGTTGAGGAACACGTGTAAATTTCAGATTTTTGACTTTTAGGCGGAACGAAGTTCGCCGGGTCATCTGGTATATTATATATGGCGGCAGTGCCTCCCCGCTCGAACCATACTCGTATTACCTTCACAATGAGATGAATTAATCGTAATTTCTACAATGTATTGTAATATAATTGCCCAGGGCTAGATCAAACGATAGAAGCTTCAAGTAAAATTAAACTTTATATTGTCACAAATAAGTAGTCAAAAATTACGAGGTACTTATAAATTGTTCGTTAAGTCACAAGACATCGAACAATTTTCTAACTTTATAATGAAAATATAAAGCTAGTAGTCTCTTCTCGGGAACTCAAACTTTTTGTAGCGAAAGTGTTTCGAGACTGCTTTTTACAGGAATGTTTTTTTAGTTTACGTAAAATATAGTACAAGAAAAGTTTTATAACCGTGAGGTAAGTAGGGTCACGAGCACGGAATTAGTAACGAGCGCACGATCTGTGATAGAGTACTGGTTTGAAATGCGATTTTCCAATTTAGGAGTACATGGTTTGAATATTAAGCACGCACCTCTGACTATTAAGATTATATATCTTCCAAAAGTGTAATTAAAATCTAGGGAATACAAAAAAACACAGGGATTATGTCAATTGTTGATTATTAAAAAAAAAGTATATAAATGAGAAAAAAGAAAAACCCGCTGAGTTTCTTGCCGGATCTTCTCAGTTGAGGTCGTATTCCGATCCGGTGGTAGTGTAAGAAAAAAATGTAACTGACAATTTGTAAGTGCTCCCGTAGGCCTATACAAAATAAAGACATTTGATTTCATTTCATGTACTCCACTCACCCACATTCGGCCAATGCGCTGAACTATGACATACAACCCTCTCATTCTGAGAAGAGATCCACGCCCAACAGTGAGACAGTAATAGGTTGATGACACGATCTGATACCGGCACGTGGCACTTCGACGCGTAACCTCCCTAATCCCTGATCTCCGAATGACCTGCTCTGGATTTGTTAGAAAAGAGTACTCCGTTTTTACACGGGTTTTCGATTACGCTCGTTTTACGGAGTAATTGGCATTAGAAGGTTAAAGGAAAAGCCTTGATGTTTATACAATTAGATTGCTTGATCCACGTTTGGAGTTGTAAGAAAACTTAATATATATTTACAAATCGTGGTAGAACCTTTTGAGGATGGATAAGCTTTTCTCTTTGTTGTTTATGTTGTACTTAAGTGTGAAGGGTGTCAAGTACATATGTGAAGTATTCCTTGGTTCTCATTGCAGCATAACAGTGGTCTGGTTCGATAGTAACCTTTGTGGTTGTTTCAATCATATGCTACGTCTTACTAACATGTCCATTTGTTGCTTGTGAAAAAATACAAGTTCCTTCGTTTTATTGAGGTCAATTACAATATTACCCACCAATTGTATACGTGTTAATCATATGAATTCAATTCAATCTGTCATGCTTACTAATTTACAACAATAATTTAATTATTTTCACCTTGACAAGATGTTAAAAGTTGACGTTTGAATGAATGGCTATTCGAACCTAGTTAATATTGACGATACAGATTCGTGATGTTTATAATTAAAATGGAATTAAATACAAATTATTTCAGCAATTAATAAATTATTCTTCAGTAAGATGCCATGTTTAACAGTGAATTGAGTTAAAAAGCGAGTCCTAATTCTAAAACTAATGATTACACGCAAGGACAAAGGCGATATAATATTTGCATTTTTATTCGCTAACACACTTAGAACCTTTGCTTTCATCCATCCATCCATAAGTCCTTTGATGTCCACTGCTGTACGTAGGCCTCCCTTAAATGGCGCCACTCCAACCGGTCCTGTGCCCTCTGAATCCAACGGTTTCCCGCACATCGCCACATCGCTTGAGAGACCGATAAGCGATAGGGAAGAAAGGTCCTCGAGTGGCGATCACGTTTAGGCAAAAGGACTTAGTGACTATTATTGATAATATTAAACAAGTATTTATTGGTGGTAGAATCAGTGTAGTTTGATCGGAGAGATCCCTCCGGAAAACTTATTTCTAGCGTGAAGCATTTCTTGTGTTTCGGTGGAAGGGTGTAGTCGCTTGCTCACTTTCATTTGCGACTATCAACGTAGTCTTCGGGAGTAACAACGTATCTGTAATTGGTTCCAAATAGAATATTGCAGATATTATATATAAGCCGACCCCCAAATAGTCCAGTCAGATACAACTTCAAATACAGACTTCACAAATATACATATATCACTACTCTTGTTGAACATGAAGTTTCTTACAAATGTACCCACTTTCTATCAGATGAACTGCATGCTCGTTTGTGACTTCAATCAGTTAAAAACCATGTATTAGTATTAAAGATTTTTATTAATTCGATTCAGTTATGTCTTTAGGTGGAATAAAGATTCAAAAACCGATTCTTCTTTGTCGTTATCTTAATTGCTGAAAATCAGGTGTGTGAAATAAATTTCACACACCTGATTTTAATATAAATATTAAGATCATTTAATGACTATGTATATCTGTGTTCGTAAAGATGCTTTGTCATCAACATTATAAATAAAACCCAAAAAGCTTACATAAACTTTATATTTATTTTATTTTACAATATTTAATATAATATAATACTTAATTTAATATAATATTTTATTATAACACTTTATGCTTTATCGCCTCACGAACAATGTGTTGTAATCTTATTGTATTTACAATTCAATAGCTTCATATCGACGTTGTTATACGTATGACTTTAATTCGACCAATGTAATTAGTCATGTGTAAAGTAGGAATGATCTCATAATACTAGGCTAAGATGTATCGAAATCATGACGAAATAGTTTCATAATATTAGAATAAGATCTAACGAAATGGCGAAATAACTTTAATTTGAGTGTAATATGTAAGTTAAGCGAGCATTGATAGCCTAATGCTTGAAACTTGCCCTCTCAATCGGGAGGTCCGAGGTTCAAACCCAGGCACGTTCCACTGATTTATGTGCGTATTAGATATTAATTATCACTGCTTTTCGGTGAAGGAAAACATCGTGAGAAAACCTACACATCCAAGAGCTTCTTAAAAAAAAGTTCTCGGAGGTATTTGAAGTCCACCAATTCGCACTTGGCTAGCGCGGTGGACTATGGCCTATAACTCTCCCATTTTGATAGAAGACCGGTGTCCAGCAGTGGGATAATAATGGGTTGACGACGATGACGACGACGTAAGTTAAACAATGATTATTTTACTTTAAGTATTAGGACACGTTATGGTATATATATACCCATTAAATCGTGAGGAGTTTCTTTCATGGTGATAAATGCTAAGATCATAAAAATCAATGATCCATTCAGTCAACCTAAGGTTTAATTGCTTCTAATAACTGGTTCTATATCTGAGGTCGATTAAACCTATAAGTCTGCCTTACACAACTTTTTTGCGACAAAACAACGTATACCTTTGCACATTAAGGCTAACGTACTATAAACAACTAATATATTAAGATAATTTACTGACTATAATATATGTATAGTTATGAACATTTAGTGAATTGTCTTTAAATACTTTAGGTACTTTCCGTTTATAGCCCATTACTCTATAAAACATTTGATATGCCTAACCTATATAAATTGTAATGAAACTGGTATAATTTAAAATATATTGACAGAACAATAACACTAAACTTACTATTACGATTCGAGGAATTGTGCAACGTATAAGTACGTGTTTATATGCAAAACGCATTGCAGAATCATTATAGCAATTATATCTTGAGACAGGATCGTGCCAAGTGTTATTTTATTCCCTGATAACAGTGGATTTAGATCCAGATATGAGAATACATCAAAATGGTCTGATCAAACAGTAAATGTGTAGATATTTAGACAAAGCTTCAACATATATAATTTACAACGTTATTCTCGCGATTTAATCCGTTTCGGCCATGTTTACCGCGGTAAAGATTATCCCATGTCTCAATCTAGTTTATAAGGTGTGTGTGTGCCAAATTGAAGCAAAATCCGACTGGTAGCTTTTGCATAAAGGAGTAACAAACATACATATATCCTCACAAGCTTTTTCCTAACGTTTGAAATAGTAAAGATTTTTTTATTCTACCACCCAACGGAAAGATCTATTTGTCGCCTTCGTAACACCTATTCTCTCAAGTCTTAAATATAGTATTTACAATCGATTAATTTCTCTTCACGATAAATTGCAATGTGCGCCAAGTTTAAACTGACCTAATAAATTGCTGGTCCTGTTATATGACACAACAATAACACAATTAATGCATTTGCAGCTTATTCACGACTCGTACGCACATCTTATCTTCCTTTCACATACCATAAGGTTTTATTTACTGCAACATTTCTTAATATAATGTACACTGTTGTTGTGGACTAAGAGTTAGTTTTCTTGGCAAAGTGTAAAGAATTAAGGTTCTTCTTGTACGTGATGTCATATGGCAGTGTTTTTCAATCTTTCATCACAGGACCCCCCTTACTAAGTAACAATTTGCGTACCCCTACTTCAAAATGTTTGTGTAAATTTTAATTTATTACCCGTACATTATGTATGTTTATTACTAAGTGCCGGTTAAATACAAACTTAATACCAAAAACACAGATAATTTTAATTCGATTGCCTTATCAAACATAACAAATTATATTTTAAGTAAAATGCGTATTTGACATTTATATCGTCTTTTTTCTTATTGACTGAGACTTCACAACTCTTGTCGAGAACGTTGAAAACCTCTGCTACCCGATTACATATAAACTACACACGGAACGGCGGAATTAACAAGTTGGCAAGTTTATTCCGATACTAATTAAAACAAAACCGCAAATATTGTTCCGAGAAAAGTTCGTCCACCACCTATACCGGGAAACGATAGGGTCTCGACAATAAAAATACGATTGATAATTCCGTTAAAGGGAAGATTTTTAATCGTAATGGACTGGTTCTGTTTATATTTTATATTCTGGTTTAATTATACTCATGCCTTCACATGTTATAGTAGGTGATTAACTTGTGATAACATTTTATTTATATTACTCAAGTATAAAACGAGCAGACAGGGCACTTAATTATAAATGGCTACTACTGACCATAGAACGTTGTAATCATTCCCAGGTATGATTTGAGTCTTGGTCGCAGATGTGTTTGTCCCTGTAGTTCCGGGACGAGAATAGGGCTACGGTATCCCTTGCCTGTCGTAAGAGGCGACTAAAAGGGGCTTTTGAGGTTTCAGGCGGTTAGAGTGGGAGCTCGAACCGTCTAGCCAAGCGACCCCGCGGAGGACGACATCATGTGTTGTAAACATCAGGAGGCGCAGAGTACAAATGTACTCATACATTTGTACTCTGCTGCTCACTGGAAAGAGCCTGAATGGGGCATCGCGCTCGGAGGACTTCGGTCGTGTTCCACTGGAGATCCCGGAGTCCTCCACGCAGCGCTGACGATGGCCACCAGGGGGTTTTTGTGAGGTAAACATCCCACATAACCCGGCACTGCTCCCACTGCGTCGGGTACCTTTTAAAAACAAAAAAAAAATGGTCGCAGATGTATTGTTAAACTTGCTACCGCTGCGCTGCTAAACTAAATTGCAAACTTACTGAGAAGTACCTATGTCTCTTTCAAGACACCCCTCGAACTCGACCACAGCAGCATTTAATACTGGTTCGAACCATAAAGTGTACGGAAAAAAATTGAATATTTTGTTACTTTCAAATAACACTATTACATCAAAGGTATGACGGATGCAGCCAGCTAGTTACTATTAAATTGTTTTACTACACAGGTACATCGGGTATAAGAGGGCACGGCCGCGGTACACTTTTCATCTACTATCATACAAATATATGTATATAGAGACGACGTGACTATATAGTCGTAGCCAAACGTAGCGCTTCTGTACCTGGAATGAAGGAGGAAACGATTTTATCTGGTAATACTTGGTTACTGGCGACCATGTATATGAGTTACTTTATTCAAATTCAAATTCTTTATTGGTATAACAAGTTGTACACAAACATAAATTGTTGTTGGAACATCCTTTTAAGTAAGGAAAATACTTATGTATCTTAAATAAACTAGTACAATTTGCTTAATAACAATGAAAATTTATTGCATACAAAACAAGGATTCTATATGGAATCGATGACTACATGAAGCAGCCTAGATATTATATGGAGTAATACCTAAGTATCGCCTCATAATAAGTAAGGCGGATCGCAACACAAGAATCGCTTATAAATATTTATTTATGTTTTGTTAAGAAAATACGAAACAACATATCCGCGACCCGCCCGCAACTTACGTCCTTTCTACTTCGCGTGTGACTGTCTACCACATGAATGGTTTGTACATTTATCTTGAGGTTTGCGTAAATCAACCACAACATAATCAGTGTCTCTTGTGAAAGCGGGTATAAGTCCTATTTTTGCCAAATTTAGTTTTTTTTCCTATATTATTAGAAAACCTGAGATCGTAGATTGCTTTTCTAATACGGGCATCTATCGATGGATCTTATTTCAGAAAAATCTTTGTTTTCTAACAATATTGGATAACAAGTCCATTTACAAAAATCAAACTTATATTAGTTTCACTAGGGGCACAGAAATTTCTTTCGAATATTTGTACTTTTGTTTAATTGGGTATAAACGAAAGGACAGCAGTAATGTTGAGGAACATACACTCATTTATATATGTAGGAGAAATAATTAATACAGGCGAATTAAATTGTTTATTTGATTATCATGAGTTGTTCTTTCTAACCGAAGAAACTATTTACTAAAAACAAGATGGCAAAGAAAAAAAGATATACAAAGAAAAAAGGCAAACCCACTGAGTTTCTTGCCGGTTCTTCTCAGTTGAGGTCGTATTCCGATTTGGTGGTAATGTAAAAAAAATATATGTAACTGACAATTTGTAAGCGCCCCCGTGGGCCTATGGAAAATACATTTCATTTCACTAAGTACAAAAATATACTAGAAACGATGAACTCATAGACATATTCAAGTTGTTTTAACTTTCCCGAGCTTCTCTTCAAAGGTCACAAAACTAAATATAGTCCCTTAACTGTAACTCATAGTACGTACCCATCCAGTCATACATACACAACGTAACATCCCACCCAAAGGTACGTACGCTCATAAGAAGTTCTATTAATACTAACAAAGATTTAATACCCATCTGGGTATAAACTCATCGGCTTTGACAGCTGATACAATAAACCCATACTGCTATTTTAAGCTAATTACGTATACATCAACCGGTTTGTTAGTCGTACCTAATGCTTTTAAACAAAGCTCTTTAAAACAAACAGTGTATCTTTGATGTTTCTATTTGAATTCATTTTCTTGGCTATTTCTACGAATGTTCAATAGAATTGAATATTCCATTAAAACATAGCCAGTATGATTTGGGATCCGTCCCTCGTCGTCGTCTGTAGTTCCGGGATCAGAATAGGGCTGCGGTATCCTCTGCCCGTCGTAAGAGGCGACAAAAAGGGGCTTCCGGAGTCGCGGGTGACCAGAGTCGGGGCTCGAACCGTTTGGTCAGGTGAGATGGCATGTGTGGTCGTATACCGTCGTAAAGACCAGACGGACTAGTGGGTCCTGGGAGGAACCCGATGGGGCAACGCGTTCAGAGGACGCCTTTAGAGATCCCGGTGTCCTCTTTGTAGTTTAGTAAGGTAAAAATCACACATAACCTTTCTTCACTCCCACTTTAATGGTTCCCCCTCAAGGAAAAAAAAGTATGAATTTGTGATGTGTGTTAATATTCTTAAACAGCGGAATTTCATTATACGCCTTTTTTACTTATTTTAATAATATTAGAGATTTATATATAAGATTGAAATAGCAAACGAACGTGCAGTCCAGCTGATGGTAAGTGGTCACTGCCACCCATTCACATTTATAAGCAACTTCATAGTTCATACAGACCAAAGGTTCCATTTGATGTCATTACAGATGTGATGCTGCTTCCGAGGACTAAGATAAGGCACCTTATATAAAGTGACCCGATGAGTTACCTGGGTATGTTCATAGTTAACAGGGACGATATATCACGTATTAATTAATTCTTCTGAACTTCAAAGCACCTAAGGTACTAAACATGTTTTTTGTTGCACCCAGATAAAATTGAAAATGGGCTACCCTCCATGTGGGAGGGTGGTGGTGAATGCTCATGCATACCAATGCGGCCGTCAGCATTGGTTATGTGGTACTCACGAAAAGACCTACGTGCCTACCCAGTAAACACCACCAGCGGTTGGCTTTGGCCTCTGAAACCTTAAAGCCAACATCGGACAAGAGGCCAAGGAGCTGACAAGGGGTTTTAGCGGAGTTCCATAGGGGACATTCGCGAGACACTAACACTGACGTGTATGGTTGAGCATTAGTGTCATCGGAAGGATGAACATCATGCTGTGCTGCATAATACGTAAAAAAAGCAACGGTATCGGAGAGCAGTATCTAAATCTACTAGTATTCTCTATAAGATATTCCGATCCGGTGGTAGTGTAAGAAAAAAAATGTAACTGACAATTTGTAAGTGCCCCCGCAGGCCTATACAAAATAAAGACATTTCATTTCATTTCAAGAAAAAGATATGTAAACTATTAACCTACAATCATTTAAGCGCATGATTTCAGTATATGAGTGTATAGCAATTGGCCAGCTGGACATTAGAAAACATTGTTAACCAATATGATTTTCAGACATTCTGTAGTACGTGCCAAATTTCAAAGCGGTCGTAACTCGGATCGTAACTGCGCAAGCTTCTAATGAGTCCGCGCTTTGAACTCGAACTTATTTCAGTCGGAGAACAATGTTGCATTGTCGTTCTGAGAAAAGCAAATCTTCACACGCGTCCGATTGTTTACTATGAAACCATTGGCTCGTGTATCTGCGAGCCGTGTGGGCTGTGCTTATGTTTCCAGTTATTTAGTAGATTAACTTCCTTACGCGGATCTAGTGCAGTTTTGCATTACCCAATAATGAAGCAAGAAATTCTATTCACATTGTGTACTTTTTGATATGATATATTCCAAGTGACATGATTGTAATTATATAAAAAAAATTGATTTAATTTAGAAAAAAGACAAACCCGCTGAGTTTCTTGCCGGATTTTCTCAGTTATTATCAGGGCGTATTCCGATCCAGTTGTAGTGTAAGTAAACAAATGTAACTGACAATTTGTAAGTGCCCCCGCAGGCCTATACAAAATAAAGACATTTCATTTCATGTCAAGATACTCGTAGACGGAAAGACAAGCAAAATGAATGTTCAGTTCGTTCTTCCAGTGAACTTCAAATTATTAATATCTATTTTATAATAATATATATTTTTTCTTATTTGTAGACAATAGTTGGGTGCAAATTATAGGCACAATTATCAAAGCATATCTCATATATGGTACATACTGCGTTATTGCTACTTTTCTTTATCATAACTATTCTGTCAAGTCACAAAATGCACAAAATAATGCAGTCATGTTTTTCTACCGAAATAATCTTGTATTACAAACATAAAGCTTTTCCTTAGACACTTGAACCGGTTTGCTTTACTATACTATAATTCAAATCTAAGGTGTTAGAATTATTAATTTTTATATTTTTTAAGGTGGTAGAACCAGTGTAGTTCGCCCGGGGAAGTACTACCGCCACACCTATTTCTAGCGTAAAGCAGTTTTTGCGTTTCGATGGAAGAATGTGGTTGCCGGCACACTTTTGTATGAGGCGACCATCTTAGTCCTCGGTAGTAGCGACGCATCTGTGATTGACTTCAGATGGAACCCATGTTCTCTATGTAGTTGATTACAGATGTCCATGGGCGGCAGTGACCACTTACCATCAGGTGGACTGCATGCTCGTTTGCTACTTCAGTCAGATAAAAAAAGAATCTTGTAATGCAAACATAATGCTTTTCCTTAGGTACTTGATTCGGTTTGCTTTACCTCACTATAATTCAAATCTTACCTCGTGATTTACCTAGCTTTACTGGCCGTAACTAACGTGATATGTCTGTTGCTTATTTATGTATCGGAAACAAGTTGTACAAACGGCCATGATTACATTTATGTGGGATATAAACAGAATCTAGACAGCAATGCGTAGGTTTCGTCTGAAATAGATTAGCAGCCGCCCAGACAAGCTGCGAGCTCAATCGGATCTATTAATGCATACGAATACTTTGTTGTCTAACTTAGTCTTTTGACACCAAGTCCAATTAATGGCAAAATACTTTATTTATTTGTTTATGCACACACAGAAATAAAATATAAAGAGAGCTTAAAATTAACATTAAGTTTAAAGGTACTGCTTATTTCTAATGAAATCTGTTACAGCAGACCTGAGACTGTAAGTAGTGCGCGCACTTTTTAGATATTTTACGCAAGTCTTAGAAAACATAACAAAATACTTACTTCTTTAAAGTGGTAAAGAATCCTAATTCTACTGGGGAAGTAGGTATAACTTTTATATACAGTTATTTACAAATGTAAATGGCTAGCAGTGACAACTTACCAATAGTAGATTGCAGATTCGTTTAATATCAATCTTATTCGTATAAAAAAATCTAAGTAACAAATATTGTTCCTTTTAACATTTAAATTTAATTTTCATATATATTTTACGTAACAAGATAAAAATCAATTATTATATTGTAAAATAATTTGTTTTCTAATGTCGTCCATCGACTTTCCCCGAGAGCTCCTTTGTTTGCTATGAATATGATACATTATGTACTCATCGATATTACGTACTCGTAGCAGTTGCCACTATTATCGTGTTTATACTATTAGCATGGTAAATATTTTGCTTATTTTGTGGAATTGAGGTATATTTACTAATGGATTTAACAGAAGAAATTATAGGCGTTGAACATATCTTTGATACCTATAGACTGTTAATATATAAGCTGTATTCTACGAAACAAAAGATTTTTATTATAGTCTTAGTACTAAGAAGGACGATCTCTACAAAAAGATCAATAGCTTTCTCTGTAAATTAATCTAAAATAGAATCAAGTAATTTCAGCGAAAAAGTGTTGTTATATTTTTTTTATCTAACTGAAACAGCAAACGAGCACGCAGGCAACCTGAAGGTAAATGGTCACTGCCGCTCACGGACATCTGTAATCATCTTCATACAGAACATGGGTTGTATCTGAAGTGAATCACAGATGCGTATTCACTCCCGAGGACTATGATGGTCGCCTCATACAAAAGTGTGCCATCAACCACACCCTTCCATCGAAACGCAAAAACTGCTTCACGCTAGAATAGGTGTGGCGGTGGTACTTCCCTGGGCGAACTACACTGATACTACCTTCTGAATAAAATGTTACTCTGACAAATTTAATAAGAGTTACACTCTACATCTCAAGACAATGGATCTCCGTGCAAAATCTAATTGCTAACATCTGACTTAGACCAAAAGCATACAATATCCGATATTCTCCAAAATAATGATTACAAGTTGACTGCTTTTACAGTTAATTAAACGGATTTTACTAAAGTGTCACTTGTAACATAAGGCATCTTTGCACTTTTGCAAACAAAATTATCTTCAAACGCCAGCTTTCCTTAATAAAATTACGAACATCGAACATCATTCCACACATTGTACGCTGCAGTTGACAAAGTTCGTTAGTCTCCGAGCACTAAGCGCGTCACAAATGGCGCAACTCACATGCCGTCGCATATTCGAAGAGTCAGGTTTATTATGAAACATCCGGCCATTTCATACAATACTGTCAATAAATAAAAAGTTGAATATCTCACTGACAGTTGTCACATGAGTGTGCGTTAGCATGTGGTATAACAACAAAGACTGCCAGCCAGTCAGAAGATATTTTTACTAATTTAATTTCTTTATTTACCTATTAAAAGTGAAGTGTTATATCTACCATTTAAGTATGAGTGACCCACATGTATTTCGCGTGAGTTTAAAAAATAAAATCGTTAAGCACGACATTAAGTATGTTTATGTAATACCTTTTCTATGTAAATTAAGTTAAATGTGATGACATCGATATCTGATGCGAAGAGACAAACACTAATATCGATAATTCATTAACTTCTGCAGTGGCGACTTCGACCGCCGCATACTGAGCTGATCCATTCGACCATCCAAGGAGAACTGAGACTGCTATAGCAATAATGAACCGACAATAAAGCAGTTGTTGTGACACTGACACTTTTGCAGGTGGTAAAACCAGTGTAGTTCGCCCGGGGAAGTACTACCGCCGCATCTGTTTCCAGCGTGAAGCAGTTTTTGCGTTTCGATGGAAGGGTGTGGTTACCGGCACTCTTTTGTACGAGGCGTCCATCTTAGTCCTCGGGAGTAGCAACGCATCTTTGATTGACTTCAGATAGAACCCCATATTCTGTATGAAGTTGCTTACAGATGTTCATGGGCGGCAGTGACCACTTACCATCAGGTGGACTGCATGCTCGTTTGCTACTTCAATCTTATATAAAAAACTGGCTAATTTAAAAGATTAAATTTACTGGCTAATTTAAAAGATAAAAATAGTTACTTAAAAAACGCTACCACAGTTTTATCAATTTAATAAAATGTATATAAGTCAGATTTAAAGTTGTTTTGCTTTATTGCTATTTTTATTAATGATAACCATATGAAGTCTATTAAATATTGTAATAAGGCGGCGAACAAACAAACACTGGATTGCGACTTTGTCATATTATACCATGTCAAGATAAAGACACTGTTTGAAAATTTTTAGGCTTATTATCTCTTTAATTAACCTGGATACGGATCTGAACACTATAGACGCCTATATTTACCAAAACATTTAAACAGCTTTCCATATATAATAATTATTAAATCGAAGTATACATCGTAATCAAAGCTAAGCTATGAAACTATTTAACATAATTTGTTTCCACCAAAGTTAAGTGCGCATCGTTAGCTCGATATCGTACCTCAAATTCTTAACTCACGTCCTACCATATAAAAATATAGGTTTGTATTTCGAACTATGCTAAGTTAATCTACGCATAAAAATTACGTATTCATATTAGTAGATGTAACTCAAATCCATAGATTAACTATCTCGTTATTTTCCGGAGGACATGCACGCCTATGCACTTGTCTTGGACAAGTCTCAGGAAGACCGATTTTCCGATTAAACCACAACACACTAATATTACGTGCGCTATTCTAGTCTGACATTTCGTCTATTCCTAACGCTGCCAGACGTAACACTCGATTACATATAGCTGGTGCTGTGTCTGATATGTGGGTTGGAGGGGTTATTAATGAGCTGGCCAGTGGCTACGAGCGACATAATGTATGTTTAATTTATATTTTTACACAAGCTTCCCCTGGCATCACCGTCCATGTCTGGGTACAACGGTCATCCACTAACATACTTGTAAAGGCAAAAGTTAGTCAGGACGGACGTTTGCTACTACCTGACGCTAAAACAACTGATCGAAAATTGGTAGGTACTCAGATAGTTTTCACAAGTGGGTGGTGTCTTAGGAAGGGTCTTATGTAGGTTCCCTGACGAATCATACTAGCGTTTGCTACTTTTCATTTCCTTTACCTTTTAAAAGGTACGACAAAAATATTCAAAAGACAAAGAGATATTGATTATTAAATTTTAAATTTGTTTTTTTGGTTGACTATAAAAGTGCAAATTATAACATTTAAGCAGGTGGATTGATTGCACAGCCAAATATCATAAAACGAATCTCATTCGACATTATAATTTAGCGTACCTATCTGTTGTGAGCCTCTTTTGTATTATTTATAATTTTCCTTATGTTATGTATGTTTCTATGAATTTTGAGACGTAACAACTTAATCCTACCAGAAATTTATACGTGGAATAATGATTGTTTAATAAAATAGCTGTTGAAAGAAGCACGTTTGCGCCTCATGTCACTTCTGTGTTCTTTGCACCTAGTAGCTCATCGTCCAAGAATTGTATTTTTGTACTGTATAGATAGTATGTTTGTTCTTTAAAATCTTTAAATATGCATGATTAAACAAGAAGTCAAGGTAGTAAACAACCCCTATAAAATATGCAAACTGGCAAATGAAAGTCATAAAAGCATAACCAAAGATAAGACCTGACTTTATATTGTTTATGGAAGCCCTTATCCTAATACTGAAGTTTGGTAAAGATATCTTCTCAGAATGATAATAATTAATTACGAGTATACTATACACACACGATAAATTCATGTCCACTAATAATATTTTATTTATTTAATTCAATTCTACGATAAATACGAATAGCATGTTATAAAAGAGCGAGTGTTCTCCACACAGTTCTCCACTTACTTATACGCTCAATGAGTAGCCTTAAATACTATTTGACATTACTCATTGTTATATTATTATTTTCTGTTCGATAAATTATTGTTATTTTCATTTTTTCTTACTATACTATGCAGACGAAGTTCACTTTGATGATCTTCACACACAACTTTCAGAACTTTACGGAGAACTCTCATGTACATGTAGATGTTAGAAGACCTGCGTAGCTGAGCGGTCATTATGAAGGTCTAAAACATCGGGTTCCGGGTTTATACCCGGCCAGACAGATACCTGAATGATAAATTTAGATTTCTATCATAGGTCTGGGTGTTGGTGTGTTTGTCATGGCGTATGTGTTTTGCAGATGGTAAAACCAGTCTAGTTCGACCGGGGAAGTACCACCGCCATACCTATTTCTAGCGTGAACCATTTTTTTGCGTCTCGATGGAAGGGTGTGGTTGCATGCATACTTTTATTTGAGCCGTTGAGACGACCATCATAGTCCTCGGGAGTAGCAACGCATCTGTGATTGACTTCAGATAGAACCTATGTATGTTCTATTTGAAGTTGCTTACAGATGTCCATGGGTGGCAGTGACCACTTACCATCAGGTGGACTGCAAGCTTTTTTGATTCTTCAATCATATATAAAAAAAAAATCCCTGGCTTCAACGACACGGGAATTTTTTTCAACCTATTATGGGGTCTTAAGAATAGAAATCTTTCGTATTATGTAACGTTTCCCTAAAATGTTGTTTGTATTCATCAAAGGGGGCGTTAATTTATTCGATATTTGTACGATACCAAAGACCCTAGAATTGAAACCTTGGACCGTTATTTCACTAAACTACTTATTCTAGTAAGAAAGTAATAATACACAATTATTGTTGTACACTCAATGTTATACAGTATTAATAGTGTATAACATTTGTTATCGAACTTATACATTTCGTAGGCCAGCGCTAAAGAAAAGCTCATAGAAAAAAATCCACGTACGCTACAGTCGAACGCCGATTCGCCATATCGTTTCCATAAAAAATCTTAACAAGTAATCAATTCACTGTTTGCAACGCGCCACCGATTCCGATTCTTGTTCATAACGGCGCATCATTCATAATAAACAGTAAGATGTTGATATTGTGTATTAATTACCGCTCTGTACATATAATTATTAAGACCATCTGCTTATTTTAAAATAACTGCCATTTTTCACCCGAATGTATGAGGAGGAGCTTACTATTTTGTGCATTTCATTGCACGCCTTACACCTCAAAAACGTGATGACTATTGAGATGTCATTTCCATCCATCCATCCATCAGCCTTTTGATGTCCACTGCTGAACATAGGCCTCCCCTAAATGGCGCCACTCCAACCGGTCCTGTGCCCTCTGAATCCAACGGTTTCCCGCTGTCTTCTTCAGGTCATCGGTCCACCTGGTAGGGGGGCGACCTGTACTCCTTTTGCCTAAACGTGGTCGCCACTCGAGGACCTTCCTTCCCCATCGGTTATCGGTCCTGCGAGCGATGTGGCCGGCCCATTGCCACTTCAGCCTACTAATTTTGAGAGCTATGTCGGTAAGCTTCGTTCGTCTACGGATTTCATCGTTGCGAATCATGTCTCGTAGCGAAATTCCGAGGCCGAGGCGCC